>CM071627.1:12968806-13498675 GCA_036419045.1 Scirpophaga incertulas | reverse complement strand
AAAAAAATATTTAGAGATATTGTATAACTTCATAGATTTAGAGAATAAAGAAACGAGAACATATGCGTGCACATACACAAACATTTGTAATGTATATGTACTTCTTTTTAGTACCATCTTATAGTGTGTTCTTTTATTAAATTGACGACTAACTAAAATATTACTCGAAAAGAAAGCGAAAGATTTACCCAAACTGTTACACACTGCGATTAAGTTCAATTGATAAAACGTCTCCATTTCTCAACCTCCATATAAATCATATGGTTTGTCTCAAATGTCACTTTCTGGTAAATAAGTGACCTGTTTTAAGACTCGTATAGTTTCTACCTAAACTAAAATGTTTAAAAGTTATTGCTAAAATCTTACATTTGCTTAGCGCCTCTGGTAACCGCATTCCAGTATGGGTTGGAGGCGTTGGTGACAGTGGCAGGACTCTGGTTGTCCTTGATAATATAGGTGATATCGATGCCTTCACCAGCTTTGTTGATCATTTTCTCCAACTGTTCATAAAATACAAATTAGAGCGACTAACCAACTCTCGGGAGCAGTATGGTTGAGCAGCGTAAACAGTATCACCAAGTGATAACATGAGCATATAATGCGATATGGTGTGACACGATGACTCTTTAGTACGTGCGTATGAATTGACTTGCATCTCCACCGTTGATTCAAAAATATCAATTCAATTGATCGCGTTTGCTTCACTTCGTGCTGCATCGTATGTTTTCGGTCAAGTGAGAGATAGAAAGGCTTAAATTCTAATTTAAGGTAGGTTCGAATCACTAGGTCGAGATTAAACTTTTATTTTATTGAAAATGGGCTTTCATTCTCGATCACAGTCCAGCTCACAGGGAAGGATGTGATTTACGGTATCACATATTATATACAATATACAGATAATGTGATTTCATCTCGCCTTATACAGATTCGACCTATGTATATTCGGGGATACATAAAATAAATTAAATTCTTGGCTGTGTATGATTGATTGTGATTGTATGATTTGTAGGCGACTAATAGCTTTTTACGAACAATGAGAACAGAATAGAATAGACACTAGAGTATATATCTAGCCTGGTTATTGCCAACAGTAATCACTTAATTGATAGCCAAACAACAGTAATAAAGAATAACCAAATAATATTTACGGATGTGTATCCATCAGAAGTGAAGATTCTGTAGAATAAAAAAGTAGCTTGATTTACGGCTAATGTTTAGCCTGAAACACCTTCTATATAATATTGCACAATACACATATTAATAGCGTAATGTAATCTAATCAGTTCAGACCACTTTGTCTCTGACCCGATTCTGCAGAAAGAAATTGTTAAATGTGTTTTCAATTAATTCATAAGTAAATATCATAAATATTATTAAAGTTATTTACTTTATTCCATAAAAGTTTTAGAATAATAATATTTTAGAATTAAGAATAAATAATATAAGGTAAATAAATAAATATGTATAGCAATATTTCTTACACTCACACCAATTAGCCTAGCCTAATTTAACTTAAACTTATTTATTTGACTAGCCCAAAGTAAATACTGTAAGGCTTGTGTCATGGGATCTAGCGTAATGAATATTATACATATATACATATAGTTGATAGAAATATATATTAACAACCATGAATAAGGCCCGTAGTCACTATACAAACATCTGTCCCTACCAGATCTTGAACCCGGGACTCCGGGGCCCGGTGTACTTACCATTTGGCTAAGAAGATCGTCGACAATGATTTCAACTAGTTGCAATAGATGGATAACGTTAAAATTACAAGTCTTATCACTGGTTGTGGTAAAGGGCAAAAATAGGTTTATAAAATATAAATAAAATTTGTAAATTATTACCTTGCGTTGAAATTCGGCTTCGTCGAGTTTGGTGTTCAACCTAATGTCAAATGTGAGGCTGACAAGATTTGGTAAGACATTGTTCGCAGTTCCACCCTGGAATATAGTAATATCACATATAGAGTTCCACTATCATATATTATACACCTACAAAAACTTTTAAAAGTTATTAATAGTGTTTATTGTACGATTTTATTTTCTGTTTCTTATTGACTGCCATAAAGTGACATTTAAAAAAATTGTTTATTTCCAACAGCGTAGTTTAATCTGTATCAATAAATCCGGACAAGTATTTAATCGGACAATCTTTAAGACTTGCTATTAATAATTTATCATACTGTATGTAGTTGGAAACATCTGTAACTTTGCAATGTCGGCACTGGTCTTCTAAAAGGGAAAAAGTATTAGAATGCGCAAAGTACCAATGTTCTGCGGTGAAGGAAATCATCATGATTGCACAAGATTTAACAACAACAAAAGAAAATCTGCACTATGCTGCTTGTTCAATTCGTATTGGGTCAGTCGGAACTAGAATAGCCATCCTATCGATTTCGGCTCGAGTCAATATTTTTTTTTAATATCTTGAGTAATAATTCGTATTGATGACATACGGACAACACGTTGAGATTTAATGATGTATAGTTGCTAGCGTCTGTGATAGGAGCAATGACTGCAATTTTCTGCTGTGCGTCCCGGAACTTGAATAGGTTGTTTATCACCTTGTTGCACTGAAAGATAAATATATATTAATTTAATTAAGGCTCCTAAAGAACTGCAAAGCAAAATATCTGCACGCCAATTGACTGCATCTTGGCTTTTATCTCCTCGATGACACTAAAAAGCGTCGATTCTCCCAATGTAACAGAAAAAATTGATGTACTATACAAGTGTTGACGTCTATTTTGTTAAGTTTAAACATCATGTTAGTAGGTCTAATATATCATCATGATAATAGGGAAATAAAGTCTTTAATCTATATCGCGATATGGCATTCACATACTAATCGATAAAGTCCATTTGTAATTCACTTGAAGTCACGATGCCAAATGGACTTTGTCGGTTCTAATGTGGTATTCTTGGTTTGATGTCGTTATAATTAGTATCATATAGAGCTGAGGTTCCCAAACTTTTTAGTGCCGTAGACACTTTGCCATGTTTTTCAGTTATGGGTAAGTAGGACCTACTTACCTGATATTGAATGCCTACATCCCACAACTTACAAAATTTTATAATTTAAATCTGGACATCGGGAAATCCCTTCTGAGGAACGGTACAGCTACTAAAAGAAACAGTACGACTAACCGGTGCACGGCCCTTAGATAAAATATCATTCCAGGGAGCCAATTCATAGTTCATGTGATTTGGTTTCAAATTTGATATTATATCCAGCATCTTTTATCGAACGTAAATATCACAAAAATCTCCATTCACAGAGAAAATTGTATTCTCGGGTCTATTCGATATAAAATTCAATATCATGTCAATGACGAACGAACGGAGCGCAACCAAACTTGCCTGAAAGCCTAGAAGCCATGGCTGTTAATTATTTACTAGAAAAAATATTGAATGAAATAATGACATCCAAAACTTTGGTAATGTTTGGATGCTCATTTTTAGTTAGTTTAAAGAATATTAATCAGGAATTGAAGAAAAATTAATTAATTAATTGCCATGATTTTTATCTAATAATTAATTCTAAGTTTATAGTGATTTATTTTATTTTATCGTTTCTCATTACATTGAATATCATTTGTTTTTAAATTAGGTAGTTTCATTTTTTATTTTAGAAACATATAAAGGATTTACAAAACACCATAAACTACTTAAACCATTAACGCAACATCTTTGACATGACGAAATAGTTTGACAAATTAAACAATATACTTATTTCTTTAGATTATAAATTTATATTAAAGCACAATTGATTATTAAAATGAATTATTACAATAAGAGGATACAAAAGGAATACAAGAGAGAGAATCTTATTTTAATCTAAGTAAACTTATACAATAGCTTTTACAGTTAGCAATATCGCAGACGATATTTATGTATCGGCTACGGTAGAGCACTCGTTGCATATCGAGTGCTAACACTGGAAAATATCACGATTGATGTCACGAGAATTCCAAATGTCGCGATTAGTTGATATCCGCCATGTTTTTTCGATAAATATTGAGTTCGACATTATATCAAAGGAGTGAGAATAGGCTCCCTGTTCGTTTCTTTCGAGATTTTTTGTAATTTTCAATATTTGGATAACGAATCAAACACCAATGATACTTCCTTCAGGGGCTCTCCTTCTAATTACTGCAGTTATTATGTTGCTTTTTGTCACGAGTTTGTCAAGGCATAGAGCCAATTTAAGTGAATTTAATAAAATGTAGGTCGAGTGTAACGAAATTATTATAAATGCTTCACCTTTCCAGTGGCAGTGACGTTAGTTGGTGGTAATGTCGATCCGTGTCCAGCTATTCCGTGACAGTCAACTCTGATTTCTGCGTAGAAGAAATATATGAGTGTTACACAAAAAAATTTAAGCAACCTTTATTTTTTCATTTTGTATTAATATTTTGTTTTGTAGTAACTTATATATATATACACTAAAATACTATCTATTTATTTAGTGTTTCACAATGCATATTTCTTGTGCCCGTAAAACTCAAAAACTTAAGTTACTTACGCCAGACGGACTTGTCCTGGTATAATGCGCCTATTATAGGCAGGGGCGAAGCGCCACCCTCGTCTAGTTCGAATCCTACATTCATTGCTTTGAATTCTGCACTTTTAGAGAACGATGCCATGCCAGCTCTGCCACCAACTTCCTCATCTGCGGATGGGTTAATACGAGATTTGCTTTAATTATTGATAATTAGTTTATCATCATCACCACAGTTCGTATCTATCCTGACAGACAGGCACGAGCCTACTTTAAACGTGTTGCGATGATTAAATCTTAGTCTACCACGTAAGCCCAATGCGGGTTGGTTGACTGCACGTATACCTTCGCATTTCTTCACAGATGCAGATTGCGTTACGATGTTTTCCATCACCGTAAGAGTGTCAAATAAATGAACATATGAAATTTGAAATACGAAGGCAGGTTCAAACGCAGACCTTCCGATTGGAAATCCTGGTCTGGGAAGTACCTGGTCCTGGTCACCAACGCTCCTATCAATAATTGAGTATTAGCAAATAAGTAAAATATGAAAATTTTTAAACCTTTGTAGATTTAAAAAAGCAATAAATATAACATCCTTATTTTAAACCGCTTTTTCGAAACTTTTTCATACAAGTTACATTTATCTTAAAAATTGTCGATAAACTGTCGAAACATTTTAACTCTAATTTCATAAATAACTAAAAGTATCGATACTGTGATGTTGAAGTAAAATTAAATAAATCTAGGTGAAATCACAAAATACGTTTTCTATTTAACAGATAATTTAGCTGTAAATTGAACTATCACAATCATTCAACATTGAAAATGCAATGAAAGAAAGTGGATTAAGTTTTTACGGCAAAACGAGAAAAGAAACGTTTTATGGGTACTGTCATTCTTTTAAACTTGTTTTGTATCAATTATACATGGTTGTTAAAAAGATTTTTACCAGGCATAAGAGTCACGTAGACATCTCTCAAAAGTGTAATGTTGTTGGCTTTTAGGTTTTTCATAGCTTCGTAATGCTGAATTCCAACTGACTTCGTGTCTTGTGTTCCTCTACCGTAAATGTTACCGTCTGGCGCCAGCTGCCCCGAAAATGGTGGATACGTCCAACCATCCTACCGGGTTTAAAAATATAAATCACATTATTTTTCATTTCCTCACATTATTCTACAGTCATCTTTGTCATCGACCTTTTAATATATTTTTTGCAACTATATTTTGTTAAACAGCATAGAGAATCGCAGAGTATGTGTTTCTCGTGAAATTCCAGTTAAATCCTACAATTACAGTTATTGTTGCTTCATTCAGTTCAGAAATTTCACTGCTAATTTTACCTAAGAAACCGAAACACAAGAATACAATCTCTGCAATTTTACAGTAGAAATGAATATGACGAGGAAAAATAAGAAGAACCTAAGCAAACGATTCTGGTACGTCTTCCTATGAGAAAATAATAAATAGAAGTAGCTGTATATTTCGTATCTGCTTGCTTATGAAGCCATTTAAAAGGTTACGTTTTTAAAAAGTATCAAAGTATAAAATCTAATTTGCAGTTATTTTTCATTTAGCTATTTTACTGTCAAGATGAGTGAATCTAATAAAAATATTCTATTCAATTTTAAATTATTGAAATGTAAAAATACTACGCAAGCTGCAATAAAATTATGTGACCCAAATAAAAAAAGAGCAGCACAAAGTTTCCGTCTAGGAGTTTTGATGACAAAGATACATCTCAAATGGAACCAAGGATACACCAGGATCAAATGGACGTCATTTCTAAAATCACGATCGGCATATCAGCAATTACGACGTAACTGAAGAACTAGAAATTGAGTACAAAACAGTGTTGATCAATTTGGATAAATTCACAGTATCCAGTGATGTCCCTGCCCACCTTAATATAAACCTTATTTACCGTCTCCTTAGCAGGCACGACATCCATGTGAGAGTTAAGCATGATACTGTTCAGTGAGGAATTTCTGCCAGGCCATTTGAGCACCAAAACGGGCATTCCCTCCTTGTACTCATACTTGCTCAGGGAGACTTGGGCTTCATCGGCAAGTCTCTGCCAAAACTGGACCGCTGGCTCTGTAAGATTTTAGTTTGTATGAATAAGTTTGGTATAGAACAAATTTTTGTGGTGTATGCAACAAATCGATAATTAATAATCTGATAATATAAACAAGAGGTACATATGGTACTAGTGCGTTGAAACTGCCGTTCAAATTAGGTGGTAGCGTTATTA
Organism: Scirpophaga incertulas; assembly: GCA_036419045.1. Taxonomy (NCBI): domain Eukaryota; kingdom Metazoa; phylum Arthropoda; class Insecta; order Lepidoptera; family Crambidae; genus Scirpophaga; species Scirpophaga incertulas. The sequence goes on along the minus strand of CM071627.1, from coordinate 13,491,912 downwards.
TTGGTGTAATTTAGTGAAACATTAAAGTATGTACATGCAAAGCGGAGCTAGTTTTTAAACGTCCCATAATATAGATAAGCGTCATCTATAGTAAAATGCAACGTGCAACACCATAAAGTTAGCTTTGTATTGTTAGATAAAATAATAAATAGGTTCAGTTATAAAAATGCATTTGTTTCATTCGCATATTTTAAAGAATTCTAATATGATCAAACCGCAAATGATGTCCTCCCAGACGTATCCGTCGACGGCGACCCACTTTTAACTAAGACATTCCCTGGTCTCTTCTTGCATGAGCGCGAGCGTGACTTGCAAATCCAAACTTGGATTTGAAAGTCCGATTGCAAGAAGCGCAGTATAAATTCCTATTGGAGTCGTATGTATAATCGTAAGAGGGCTTGGGACGAGTTTTCCGGTGCTGGCGTTTTGAGTCAAGCTCCTCAAGACGGGTGGACTCAAAGTTTTCTAGACCCGTTTTAACTGCAGTACGCCATTCAGTCCTCTTAGTAGCAAGCTCCTCCCACGACTCACTAGACATGCTAATTGCAGTAAGATGACGTTTTAAAACATCCCTGTAGCGTAGATACTGTCCTCCAGGTTTGCGTTTACCTGAGGCAAGCTCAGAATAGAATACTTTCTTTGGCAACCTGAAGGACTCCATACGCACAAGGTGTCCACACCAGCGTAGTTGATTTCTCATCAAGAGACTCTCCATACCTGTCATTTTAGCCCGACGTAAAATCTCTGAGTTTGGCACACGATCCTGCCAAGGCTAGACGAGAACGCTCAACAAGCAGCTGTATTTCCGAATCAGATTCATCGAACCAATCTTGGTTTTTCTTTTGTGGTTTACCTACAACCTGCTGAGTGGCTATGGAGCTGTCCTCCATAGAGTGTGCTCCATAGAGTGGCTATGGAGGATGTCTGCATAATTCTGCCATTTGGCATCTGTTGCCAGGTTGTCGTCAACAGTGGACACCGCAGCCCCAAACCCAGCATCCAACTCCTGTCGGGTGTCTTCATTGCGTATTAGTTTCGCGTGAGCAAGTCGGGCCGGCACCCTTTGTTCCATTCTACGCGGAGGTTTGTATATGAGCCTCATTTTGAATCTAATAAGATGATGATCAGACCAGCCCCGAGCACCACGCATAGCTCTCGTGATGAGTACATCTTTCAGGTCTTGCCTGCGAACTATGATGTAATCGAGAAGATGCCAATGCCGGGAACGAGGATGCATCCAGGAAGTCTTATACTTATCGGGTAACCTGAAGAACGTATTCGTGACACTAAGGTTGAATTCAGCACATAGAGTAAGCAGTGCCACACCATTGGTATTACACTTGCCCACTCTGTGCTTACCCAATACATTTTTCCAGGCGATGCTAATCTCTATAATCAAATAAATCATAGAAATCAGTAGCAAAAGTAAAAAAAACCGAACCGTACAAAGAAATAAAATTTGCGATAAAAACTCATTTGTGAATCTCTACACGAGTCCGATTCGCTTTATAGGAAGGAAAGTAAGGGCAAAATAATGTTAAATAGAATTATTAATCGGTTTTCCAGATAAAATGTAAGGGATTTATATACCAAAACCACTTTAAAAAAAACACATTTATGAAACACATTTAAAAATGTGTAAAACACATTTATACAAAATACAATACCAATGAACGTTAGTATTTTAAAAGTTTTATAGAAAGATAGTACTTACCTAAATCATTGTATGTAGTGGTGTTAATTTGAACGTATTCTTGGAATCGTTTCACAGAAGGGTTTTCGGCGTAGTTCACGGGGCTAGAGTACACAAGACTCAGCAGTAGGGCACCGGCTACAACGGTGAACATCATTTTTAAGTTTTCAATAAGAATCGCACTTCGCCGTTTTCACCGGTACACTAAACACGTTAAACTTTTCGCCGAATATATATCTCGCAATTATTCGGTAGTACCGTAGTATAATGATAAAGATTGACATGGTCTGTCGACGTAGATAGTTAGGTACATATAGGTACGTCGGTGAGAGCAGGCATTTTCTTTAGATAATACACTTGTGCTAATATTTGGGCATGTAAACAATGATGAGTATATGTTTTCACGATTCAACCATTGTTTGAATCGTGAAAACATATACTCATCATTACCCGCATTTGGTTTTGCTTATTGCCATCCACTGCTGGGCGTGTAACTTTAGTTAATTAAACTGCAATTTTATCCCATCATAAAAATCCGTAATAAAAGTAACATAAATATGTTATTCACAACATAATGCAGTAAATACCCGAAACTTTTATAATCGACTAGCTTTCTGCCCGCGGCTTCGCCTGCGTGGATTTCGGGATTGGGTCTATAGAGGGTTAAGGGTCATAGCTTTTGCCCACGGCTACATATGCGCAGAAGTCGGTTTATGGCGCGAAGGTTTTATCGCGCTTCTCGTGGGACTATCCGTTTTTCCGAGATAAAAATACCGCAAAACCTTGCTCAAGAATCACTCTATCTATTGATGAAAACCGCATGAAAATCTGTGCAGTAGTTTTTGAGCGAAGCCTTTATTACGCATTCCGTGGGATCTGTTGATTTCTCCGGGATAAAAAGTAGCCTATGTTACTCGGGGATAATGTAGCTTTCCAAAGGTGAAAGAATTTTTGAAATCGGTCTAGTAGTTTCGGAGCCTATTCATTACAAACAAACAAACAAACAAATCTTTCCTCTTTATAATGTTAGTATAGATTATTTGAGGTATCGAAGTTATTGCAATAGATTATTTTAAAAATTAAAACATATTTATGGATAGCGCAGAAAGTAATGTTACGGCTACATGAAAAGTCATAAATGACACCCTAAAATTCGATTCAAGCATTAGCACGGCAACACTATATTGTTTTTAATATAACTCGTACCAGGTATGCTTGGCCTATAATAATAAAAAAATCAATATTATACATTTGAAAAACTAACAACAATTAAATAGATTTGAAAACTACAAATCTTTTCATTCCTGACCACATGATAAGAGTGGAATAAAAGTACCCTCTTTTTATTAATTATTAAAGCTAACACAATTATTACTGACAATATAGTCAACGTAATTCCCATAACTTCTATTTTGCTCTCCAAGTGCGAAGTAGAAGCCTGGTTGGCCCCGTTTTGTGCGATGATTACTTCTTTTTCCTTTTTTTTTACCGAATAATTATGGCCCATTGTGCTACTGAAGGGTATACTGGTGCGATGTTATTGAACGGACTTCTTTTTTGTAATGTATAAGATATAACCGACAAACATATTATATATTAAACTCTACGTGCTGTCTTACGTAAAAAAAATAAAAATAAAAATGCATATATCAAATATTAATAATCACGTACACTAACAATTACATTTCTATTCCCTAAATCTAACAGGTTTTTTTATTAATCTACCACTACGTGTTTTTATCACGTTTTTTGATGCTGATTCGTGTTCTACTTTATCTGCTATCGGTTCATTCAATATGTATGCTGGCTTCAATCTGTCTATCGAAATGTTTACAGGTTTGTTATTGATTAAAATTTTGAATATCTTTGTATTTCGTGAAATGACCTTGTATGGACCGCTGTATGGAGGCGTTAAGGGCTTCCGTACAGCGTCTATCCTTAAAAATACATGGGAACACGTTTTCAAATCATCATTAACAAATACGTTTCGGTTGTCCACATTTCTTAACTTAGGTCTAAGGTGACTAAAACTATCCCGTAACCGAACTATATATGCTTGCGGGTTATCAATTTTATAGTCGCTTTCTTGGTAAAACTCTCCCGGTAAGCGCAGGCAATGGCCTAATGTCATTTCTGCTGCGCTTACGGAATCGCTATCGCTTTGGCTCGCTGCCCTTAACCCTAACATGACGGTAGGTAATTCCAGTAACCATGCCTCATTATTACTAAGCTTAGCTCAGGGCGGTCTTTAAGGTTCTGTGCCATCGCTCTACCTTTCCATTACATTGCGGATGATACGGAGTTGACCGTGTCTTACGAATACCTAATAACTTGACAAGGTCACTAAATAATTCGCTTTCGAATTGTCTTCCCTGATCAGAGGTTATCTTAATTGGACAACCAAACCGACATATCCAGCTTTCATAAACGGCTCTAGCTACAGTCTCTGCTGTCATATCTGTAACTGGACATATTTCTGGCCATCGTGTACGCCGATCTATCATCGTCACGCAATACCGATAGCCTTGTTCGGTGACTGGTAAGGGTCCAATTAAGTCAACGTGTAAGTGTTCAAAACGGTCGCTATTTTCAAAAGTACCGAGCTTTGATACCGTATGACGTACTATTTTACTTTTTTGACAGTTAACGCACGTTTTAACCCATAAAGCTATATCTTTATTCATTCCTGGCCAAAATACTCTTTTACAAATCATAAGGCGTGAAGCTCTTATGCCAGGGTGCGATAAACTATGAAAATGTTCAAAGGTTGATTTCCTAAATTTGTTTGGTATAAACGGTCTAATATTATTGCCCGATACGTCACAGTAAATTAGTTCATTGGTGCTATTCATATTAATGCCTTTCAACTCGATGCAACCCGTATCGTCCGCTCTCATCAAATTCGCTAATTCAGCGTCTGTCGCCTGTGCGCGTGCGATTTCTTCGAATTGCATCGAGGCCGTACATTCTATTGTTTCTACACGCGATAAGGCATCCGCTACGACATTTTCGTTGCCATGCACGTATTGTATATCAGTTGTAAATTCACTGATATACATTAGCTGGCGTGCTCTTCGTGGTAATTCCTTATTGCTAGTACCAAATTTTTTTGTGAAAGCATAAGTTAGAGGCTTATGGTCTGTAAAAATGCTAAAATTTCTTCCTTCTATTAAATCTCTAAAATAAGATAAGCCTGCGTAAATCGCCAAGAGTTCCTTATCATATGTACAGTACTTCTTTTGGGATTCCGTGAGCCTCTTAGAAAAATAGCCAAGGGGTCTCCAAGAGCTATTTTCCTTTTGTTGCAATACGGCGCCTATACTAAAATCAGAGGCGTCCGTCATCAAGGCCAAGGGTGCATCCGCTATCGGATGAGCCAAAGTGATAGCGTTTTTCAAATTATTTTTACATAACTCGAATGCACTACTCGCCTCGTCTGTCCACTCTATCCTACTCTTGTCTTTTTTCTTCGCCCCATGTAAATATCTATCTAAGGTTGACTGCACTTTTGCCGCATTAGGGATGTGGCATCTATAAAAATTTATCATGCCGAGAAATCTACGAAGCTGTTCGACCGTTTCCGGTTTTGGGTATTCTACTATGGCTCTAACCTTATCTGCCAAAGGGGAAATCCCTTTCTCCGAAACATTAAAACCTAAAAATTCCAAGTTCGACTGTCCGAAAATGCATTTTCCTAAATTTACCGACATCTTGTATTTTTTAAAACGGTCAAACAACAATCGTAGGTGTTCCCGGTGTATCCGTTCGTTATCAGATCCTATGATGACGTCATCTAAATATCCGAATAAAAATGACTGATCGGTTCCGTACTCTTTTTGAATTAAATTTTCAATACCCGCTAAAATTGTATTATTGATAAACCTTTGAAATGTTTGCGCTGCATTTCGCAAGCCAAACGTCATTCTTGGAAATTCATATAAGCCAAACGGGGTAATTATTGCGTTTTTTTCTATATCTTCCGGGTTAATTTTTATAAAATGATAAGCTCTAAAAATATCTATCTTCGAGAATATTTTTTTATTGTGTAAGCCGAATGTGAAATCATGTATCCTAGGTATCGGATAACGATCGGGTTTCGTGATAGAATTTAGCATTCTATAGTCACCACAAGGTCGAATTTCTCCATCTTTTTTAGGTACGACGTGTAACGGACTTGCCCACGCGCTCTGTATCCTTAATTCTTGCATTCGCTTAAATTCATTTTTGACAATCTCGTACCTGTGGGGTGGTAACCTTCGTGTGCGCGCGTGGACCGGAGGTCCCGTTGTCTCGATGTGATGGTACACGGAGTGTTCTGTGGATGTCCTTGAAAGTAGGCGGCTTAAAAATGTCGTCGTACGACTGAATTAAATCTGCATATGGGTGACTACTATTAATGCCTCTAATTGTTCCTTCAAAATTATGACTTTTTGATCCGCAAACATATAAGTTAGTTACAGTATCTATTAATCTATTATTATATAAATCTACAGTTAACCTAAAATTTTTTTAAAAATCTGCTCCGATTATAGGTTGTTTTACGTCGCAAACGATAAAGGGCCATTTAAATGACCTTCTCAAGCCAAACGTTATTTCTAAATTGCAAACTCCATAGGTTTTGATTTCACTATCGTTAGCGGCGTACAATTTATAATCAGGCAGTTTCGAGTTAATTCTTTTTAAGTATCTTTTTGGCAATACAGAGATATTAGCTCCGGTATCTATTAAAAAAGTTAATTTTGTTGACCTGTCTCTAATTAACAATCGGGGATTTTGGAGTACCTGTTCTGTAGCACATTCGTCCACCGATTTCGAACGTACCGACGTCAGTTTTCCGCTTGCTCACCACACCAGGCGCAGGGTTGTTCGCAGTTTTTCGCCTTTTTGCCAAATCTGTAATGCAGTCATAGCCAATCGGGATCTGAAGGCGTCCTCCGCTTGCGTGAAGTTGACCTCGCTCTGTACCGGCCTTGACTTCTGCTTCGGCTACGTCTTCGGTTTGAAATCTCACCGCGCAATGATGCTACTTCTAACATGAGCTTGTTCATTTGGCCTATTATTTCTGTTAGGGGTCCCGAAGATGTGGCTGGGGTTTGATTTGATATTGTACCGATCTCGTGGTATCGAGTATTCTCCAGCACCTTGTCTGCTATTTGTGCTAGGTTGTCAAGTGATTGATCCTGGCATACCGCAATGACTGCTCTAACCGATGCTGGCATTCTCGCCAACCACAAGCTTTTTAGGGTTTGGTCAGACACCTGTGTGTTCTGGCCAAGGTCCTTCATTTTTCTTAGTAATTGCGTGGGCTTTTGAGTGCCCAATTCAATTTCAGAGACCAATTTTTGGAATTGTCGTTCCTGGCTTTCTTCATATACTTGGAGCAATCTTTCCTTTAGTATGGTATATTTGTTTGTTGCAGGTGGTGTCATGAGCAAATCGCTTACTTGTTGGATTGCGTCTCGGCCTAGTTTCGACACAACCAAATTGAATTTTGCCTCCTCACCTTGTTTTTGTGGGGCCATTACTGCCTCGAATTGGGCGAACCACAAACGTGGCATATCCACCCAAAAATCTGACAATTTCGAGGACACACTGATGGTTGCCAAACTCACGTCAGCGGATTCCGGCGAATTTTCATTTTTTACAGGAGTTGTAGTAGACGCAGGAGCAGCACCGGGTGGCGTGGACTGCGGCGGTGGCGGTTGATTGTACTTGGTGAGTCACTGTTGATTACACTATATTATTTATTTACCAAAGCAAGTGTCTGGTAAACTGGTGACCCCGACGTGATATGAACACGCAACCTTCTTACACACTACACATGTATCGCCTCCACACTATGTTGGGGCGGAACAGTAAAATGTCACTGAGAAACAAGCGAACACTTTGCAAAGTTTGCATACGCCCAGTAATGTCTTACGCGTGTCCTGTCTTTGCTCACGCGAATCCTAATATTATTAATAAAATTCAAGTAGTACAAAATAAATTCTGCCGCGCCGCAACTAACTCTCCCTATTATGTTCGTAATGCCGATCTCCATAGGGACCTCGAAATAACGACCATACAACAACATTTTCGAACATGCTCGGAACGCTTCTTCAAAGCCGTAGAGCAACACGCGAATCCGCTTATTAGGAAGGCAGTGGACTACACCCCCGCGCCTCCATCTCGTCACCGATATCGTAGACCTCGTCACGCCCTCGTCGACCATGATAACGAATTGACGCAGGACCTTCTGTCCTTGCAGGCAGCATCTGCGCTGCCGGCGGCATCTGCGCGGTCAAACTCTCCATGATCCCTTAGTTCGGCAGCCTTCAGCATCGCCATGACTAGGTTCCCTTATGACAAGGCCGGCGCCACTTGGGCTTCCCGCGCCTCTTCTAGCGCTTTCGGTCCCCTTTATGGGCCTGCGCTGCATCGTCCCTCTCCTGAGGGGCGGTCGCCCTCACGATTTGCCTAAATGGTTTCTAGAACCTAGGCCAGGCTGAGTCTAGTCGGTAGGTCACGTGGCTGGACCGTTCCGGTCGCGTGGAGTCCAACATAACCTCCGTGACACTTGCCGTTGCAGGGGTATCCTGGGTACGTTTCGTACTCCTTGTGAGGATTCTCAGCCTTCCTCTCCTGAGGAAAAAAAAAGCACATCAACAGTCCTAATGTAAGTTAAGAATAGTACGACAGAGCCTCTGGCAGTCGATCCAATTGAAAGCTTTGTCTGTAATACTCACAGATGAGTATACTATTGTAGTACTAGCCAACAACAGCAACTACAGCGTTAGTGTCAAGTTGTGAGGAATCTGGAGACAATAGAAAACACTTAGGCCCGTATTAGACAATGAGACTGAAATTTAAATCTCTGAGTGTAGTAAGAAAGCTCTACTCAAACAGAGATTTGAGTACTTATTGATTAAGGCAGCCAAGTAACCATTTTGTCTGCTGCCAGAGCACAGATGCTGTAATTTATAATTAAGGACACATAACGGTTAGTCGCATTGGTCAGAAGCAATACGAGGTATGTGGCAAATAAAAATTATTTTCACAATCACTTTCTCTAATCTTTTTATTGAATTTGACATTAAATATAAAAAAGTAATGATATTTGACCTGGTTGTACAAAGTATATGTGATATATATAATCTATGAAATTTTATAAAAACTATTTTTAGTTAATGAAGTTTGGTTTGCAAACGTCGCGCTATCTATAAACAAGCTTAGAATACTCGTGAATGTGTCACCCGAAAATCCCTTATTTAATTTAATATTTGCACGCAGCTAATGTAATTTTTTGAATATTTCTAAATTAAAGGTTAAGCCATAACTAAGAAGAAAAAATAGAATTTTGTCTATGTATTATTTAAGAGAGAAATAATGCATAAAAATGTTCGGATGTCATTTATTTTATATTATATCAATAAAGTGAATCATTACAATACATATTCCTTGATAAATAAGTACATGATACCAGGAAATAGTTCAGTAAATAAATAAGTTAATTCGTTACTTACACACAGCAAACCAGATTGCGACCAAAAAGTCTAAAGTTTGGAGGATTCTATGGTGGACCTATTCCTCCTCTCCGCGATACGTAATTACCGAAATAGTTCAAATCTAACCATAAAATGTTCCAAAGAGTCTTATTTTGTGTTTCTATTTATATTTCATTAAGTATATATTAGAATATTGAGGGTTAGACTTAAATATTATCAATATAACATGTATATCTTTGTATAATATGTTTACACCTGCATGCACAGTTACATGCACTAGACTTTTATATATACGAATCTTTTTTATTACTACATTTGAAAGGATGAAAGCAGTCATCAATACGAACAACTTTTACTATCGGATCGATTTTTGAATTGTACATAAATAACATAGAATTTTTGATGGCAAATCAGTAAATCGTGGATTGTTAATTAAAATTGAAGCTAATGCCAGTCCCTTCTATGAAAAAAAAAATATAGTTCAAATATTAATCTAAATTTATTTAGCGATCAACAACAATTCATCCCACAATCTTTTTTGCTGTGTGTGTACTCATTTATATTAAACAACATTCAAAGATCACAGAACAAGATTAAAATTAAATACAGAAATACGTATGTACCTACTGTAGTGCAATATTTTTTTGTTTGTTACAATGGTCCTTAGTCAAGAATATGGACTTTTAATATGGTTTATTACTTATCAATTTAAAGGCAAGTATTACACCTTTTGTATTTATACATGCAAAATGTACTTTTTCGTCATTTCAAGGTTTGCTATAATATATTTTTCTTAATGGAATAACCAAACAACTTTTTAGCTCATATCGTATTTACAACACCTGTTTTAACAAAATATTGTTAACATTTTGTATCTGAAAAATAGCATTTAACACATTTATTTAAATGCTTTTATATATTATTTACTTATTAATTACATCAAAATAGCCTTCATTTTTTCGTATGCAGCTAGGACTTATATTTTACAAGTTAATTTTAATTCAGACGTATGATATGTATTCGTTATCAGCATATTTTAAAGATTAATTTTACTTCATTTATGTAGTATAATTAGATGTTATGATATGTTAATTGACTGAATAAACCCATCGCGGTTGAAGTATCAATTAAACACGATATTACATTTAATAAGCATATTCATATGTCAAATATATATTCCTATCAGAAGTTATTTTGTTATGAACCTCTATAAATAAGTAAAAAACTACATTTAATTAAAAAAGTGTATATACCAAGAGACTGTAGTACAAAACATTATATCATCTTATTGAGGTGTCCTTATATCGTTCGTAGTGAAAGTGTAAAGCTTGACGTGTCGTCAACTGTCCGAAAGATAAATTAGTCATAAATTTTGAAATTAATTTCTACAGTAATAATGTTCCAGTTATAATAAGATATATAATGATTTGCGATATATATTTTGATTGTTTATAATTAACTATTTTCCTAAATAAGTCATTTAAATCTAACAATTTATTATTGTATTTCCGATTATCGTATTTACTTTAATAAAAGAACACTTCACCAGATATACTGGTACAAATAGTATTATTACATGAAAATACGGTTCGTTAGACTATTCACCGGCCAGGCTAGCATAAACACCGAAACAAAAATAAAGGAATCAGTTCTTTCTTCCTGACCCGGTTTTTGTCTGTATCGGTGGGATCGGTGTGTAGGACTGATTTGTGGGAGTGAGTGTACAGAACGTGAATGATTTCGTTAGTATGCGTGATGGGGGTCAGCAGGATCTATGACAATTTTCCTCGGTCGGCGGGTTATTGCCGAGACGTTAGCGATGGGGGAGTAGTTGACTGCTTGTTTAATAAGCGGTTGAGGATTGCGCTAGCTTAGTAGCATTTAGCAAGGTCTTTAATCAGGAATTACAGTGCGAGGCAAGAACTAGTCTTCTATAACTTTCAGTTTAAGTATCTATATTTATAATACATTATAATAAAAATAATAATAATAATAAAATACATTGTTACTTACACCAATTTAGCCCAAACTAAGCTCTGTAAGGCTTGTGCTATGGGATCTAGTAACGGATAGACATACATATATTATACATATATAAATATTTTTTATTGAAATATATATCAACAACCATGACTAAGTACAAATGCTCGCATCACAAACATCTATTCGAACCACCTCAGAGATGGCGACATTGAAACCTATTATTATCCACTGACTATGGAGGTCGTCAAATATAATACAAATTTACTAATTCCCAATTTAAATACGAGAAATAAAAATAAAATTGTCGTTCCAATATTCACAGATATAATTTAATGATTCTATATTATATAAATATTTAATTGTTATTAAGTCTACACAAATATTATAAAATACTATATTCCTTTTGATATTTAAATATATGTCATTGTAGTTATGTATTGATATTATAATAATATTGAAAAAAAAACCTCGAGTTCTTGCCTATTCTTCTCGAAAAGGCTCTTCTGATTTCCGAACAGGTGTAATATTTCTTTTCCTGTATATATGTGCGTATACGCTTATGTAGCTCTTATGGCTTTTTAATGTTATACTTACTTGACGTAAATAAGTGCCCGAATAAAGGCATTTGCTGAATAAAGATTACTTTTATTTTGTATCGATAAAATTCAATTGTGGTTGACAGTTTATTTATTTATATTATTTATGAATTATATAGTAGATTGATAGGATATTTGTGCATCATTAAATTAGTATCATCGATTGCCTTTAGTCTGTGTTAGTTCGCCAATGATAGGAGTGATTTTTTTATTGATGGCGCAAAAAGGAACGCGGCCCGTATTGGGTCTCGGTGTTCATAGTAGCCAGGTTGCGTTTATATTTATGTTTTTATCTTATGTTTTCAATTACTTTTTATTTATATGGTCATCCATATAAATAAAAAATATATATCAAGGGCGTTTCAAACCGCACGCAGTACAGTCCAACTTAGGATTAAAGTGTAGGACACATAGCTTTGGGAAATGACAGAACGGCATGATGTTAAACTAAAGTGACAGTTTAAATATAGTCTGGTCATTGAACTCAACTGTTATTTGGTCAAACTTATTGAAAACAATACTAATAGTTTGTTTGAGTTGGCACTTGTTTCTTACATCTTTATGTCAATAATCTCAAACGAACTATTTAACTAACAAGCATACATAATATGTATTCGTTGGTATATAGAAATTAAAGTACAGTAATATCTGATAGGTGGGTCCGAGCGATTGCCGCGTAAGTCGAATTCGCGTAAGTCGGGGTTCAACTTTGCATACAAATACATAATAAAGTATGTTTAAACGGGACCAGAGTTTCAAGAAAACAATAATTTAGAAGAAAAATGTTTAAGTGTAAGATAATAAAACAATTTACATTGTTATGAATAAAGTAACCTAAACCTTGATGTAGAAAGCTTTATATATTCTAATAATGTTGCTTGACGAATTAAGTTTTTCTTTTTCTCACCCAAAATTTCCTCGTAGCATACCAGTAATTTTTTTATTCCCTGTTTTGTAGTAGAAACGCGTTCTTCATTAGAATCTATTTTTTCTAAAATTTGTAACCCTTTTTCAATTGAATTGAGTCCTTCTGTTTAGTTTGCAATTGTCATTTGATTATCAATTCAATTAGGTCTAGCGAATCAGTTTGTTCAATCTCTTTATAACCGTTCGCGGAGTGTTGATTCCGGTAGATCCAATTTCTTTGTCAATTTAAAATTTTTAATTTTTTCTTCAAAGTCTATATTCAGTTTACGCTCCAAAGACAGTGTTTTTCTTTCTTCTCAAATGACAAATTTTTTGTTCGTTTAGACGACATAATTATTGTACATAGTTAAAACGCACTACACACCTAAAATAATTCTACGCGGAACACATTCAAACCTGTCGCAAACTGAACACTGAGAGGGCGGGCGGAGCGAGGATCCGATGCGCGCAGCACTCGAAATGAAAAACCGCGTGTCTCCGAATTTGCGTAAAACGGGGTAGCGCAAGTCGGGGTATTACTGTATGTTACTATGGCACTGTACATCGTTTCCATATAAACTTATGTTGTTGATATTGACTGCAAGCGAAGGTAATTTTATGGCTAATACTGCGCTGCGTGCAGTTTGATTGGGGTCATCCATCATCTTTAATTGTGATTCAGTATAGCATATAAATTAAGTAGTCACATATAAGTTACATATTCGGTGTTACTATTAATAGCGATTCAGTTCAGAATGTATTTGATATCAATTGCTCAATATTATATAAGATTTCATATTACGACGAATATACTAATTTCATATTGAAACGAAGGCGGAGGCGTCCCAATAGTGAATCTTTTAGTTAAAGATGGCGGCAGACCTCCAGTTTCAGTGCTGTTTATGATTGGCGAACCGTTTGTAATCTATAACGACCTTAACTCCTATTTTTTCATAATATCTATTGAACACTAACTTATAAGAGCAGTCTACAATGAATGTAGAATATATCTAAGCATAAGCCGCACATGCATTTAAAGTGAAATTCATTTGTCTAAAATGACCATTACAAAAAACGATTGTAGATATGGTTCTAGAATTAAATTAAAATACATATATTTATTTATGATTCACTCACAGCAACGAAGCTTTTGTACAACAGTCGTTCAAACATATTCGACAACATTTGCATAATTTTTCCATTGAGTGAGCCGGATTGATTTGAAGGCAATTATGCTGTTTGGTGAAGCACCGAGCTACATACTTGTTGTTTAATCGCATGAGTAATTTGCAGTGTGTTGTGGCATATTCGAAATTCGTGTTTTATTTTCATAGAGTTCTAGCTACGGGCCTTTTCACCGTTGGAGCTCTGGATAAATACAAAGATGAAATTTGAAAAAAAATTGATACATAGGGAGATTGATTAAGCTCATTTAAGATACCTTCTGCGCTAAAGTCGAATCATCGAAACGTGTTTCTATGGTAGCACCTCTGAATTACTCGTACGATTAAAAACGACGCTTTAGTCCATACAATATCTTCTATGATACCTCAATTTTAAAAACGATCTCAATTTGCCTTTGCCTTTTTTATATCTGTCAAATTAGTATATTATAAAGACTATTCACAAACAGGCTGTTTTGCAGGCCCGACAAAATAATATTTGTGGGACAAATAAGTTAGATATTAGATAGCTCCTGGGTACTTCCAGTACTGCTGAAACCTAATATTTTCTGAGTTAATTGATAGCAAAAAGAAAGTCAGATTTTGACACAATTGCTAGTTTGCTGCGTAGATGATCGAGTATTCTTCGCTGTGTATTTAGTTTGGCTGGAAAAAATACGCTGCTAATAGTTTTCTACAGAATTTTTACTTCTGATGAATACACACTATTAAATATTATTTTGCTGGACCTGAAACATTCTGTATATAATATAATTGTAGTGGCGCAAGTTATTGTTATTTCACAGATTATTAAATAACTTGGTTTATCTTGGGTGCAAGATTAGACAAATGAATTGAGACAAATTTCTTTACATTCTTGGTTCTTCCTCCATTACCTATCTAAATACCTTATATCAAATAATAAGAACGCTTAATTATATTGCTCCCGACTTCCGCTCATATTCCGCTACACCTTTTGCTGTTACACATACAAGATGGCATTTCGCTAAATAATGTGTTCCTTTTAAAAGGTAACTATCTAATTTATTAACGGGATTGAAAAAGAAAATGAATTATATAAATGACGCATTATTTTAACATTAAACCATTCACTTGCTGTAATAAACGTAAATATGTGAAATAATTTAGATTACAGAACTGATAATATTTTTTTAAGTCCTACAATGATAGTGTAGGTTAGGTAAAGTCTAGGATAGGTAATCAAAAGTAATAAGATACTCATCTAATTAATCATCGATTCAAATATTTTAAATACTGAAAAAACATTGTTTTGCTTCACTTTAGCAATTGGGATTAGCAGTTACTTTTTGGGTATACTCGAATATAGTAGTAAAGATATAGTCTTTTGTAAACAAAAAATAATATTTTGAATAACATACAGTCAACAAAGATCCGATTGTCAGGTTACATAGAATAGTTTAGTTTTAGGCAAAATGCACGATTTGATTTTAGGCAAAGTCCCATCTAAAGATCAAGGTTAGACCAGATGGATGGCGATAAACTTCTGATCGTTCATTTATTTATTCTTATCATATAACACTTAACATTACCTATTTATTATTAGAAATATGTATTTGTATAGCTATTCTAAATGTTTGTTATGATTATTCTAAAGTTATTTGATATGTTATTATTTTGGCCATTTTAAAATGATCTAGGCACAATATCGGTTATTTTTTTTCACAAGCACTTTTACTGGTAAATGTTAAAAAAAAATTAATTTTTTTTGACTTTTAGAGTCTGTACGGAAAAAATGACTGTTCTGAATAGCCTGGCAATAAATGATCTTTAATTTATACACATACAAAATATTTTGACTAAAAAATATATTTTCTTAACCATTTAATATCAAGAACATCTTTAACAGTGAGTTACTGAACTGATTAGGTTGAGTATTTTATATTATTGTGTCTAGGGGATGCACAGAATTATAGGGAAAGCTCGATGAGAGTTAGAGCTAAGAACGAGCTACTACAAAGAAGATGAACTCATAATAATATTGCTAGACTGTAGTGTTGTCATTACGAATGCGTTAATTCTGCGTTGTGAATTGAGGATAGTGAAAAAAAATATGATGTTGAACCTCCTTCAAGGCCACAAAAATGAGTGAGAGAATTTGGAGAAATCGTTCGTTAGATGGGATATTAGACTAAAAATTATCTAAATAGCAACTTCAGACCGATTTTAATATTAAGATATTATATTTATTGATACAAGTTTAGGCGCTTACTGAATCGGACTTAAACTTAAATCTCTTTGGGTACAGTTAAAAAGGGATGGCGCTATGTGGATTCGAAGGCATCATACATTCCTTAGTGTACTAAAGCTGAGATTAGCGTTTCATTATAGAATAACATTCTCAAAGTAGAGAGCTTTTTTTTCAGCCTGCACTCCGTGCACTTCTGGTTTTATGTAGAATGAGCGTCAAATTAGATGATGAAATCTAGGAATTTAATAAGTATTTTGAAATTGATCTTATTTCAAATATCATGATTACATAATTTTAAATGTTATTTGTGTCAACAAATTGTGGACTGAATTCTTTGGTTTTCATCTACTTTTAACGCTGACTTTTACGGTAAATTGGCCTACATTTTTTTTTATAAACTTCTTTTGCAAGAAGTCTTAATCGAAATTTCTCTTTTCGTACAGACTCTAATAAATTAACATAGATACAATCGAAATGGAGCTATATCGAGCATAATTTGAGAATGTAAATTAAAACCTAAGATACGTTATAAATAGCCTTGCTATTAAACACAAAATGTACTTCTAATTAATAATAAATTCACAATAATAATTATAACTTACGATAGAAAAATGTACGAAGCCTCTATGTAATGTCACTCGCGAAATGAGTGATAAAAATATCACAGCCCAAATAATTACAATTATATTAATCGCTGTCAAGCAATACACAATCGTATTAATATAACAAAAGGGAATAGTGTGTGTAGAGATGATGAAAGCAGGTCCGCTGAGGAACTGCTGGGTTCCGGTTCCGTCAGGTTGGCCGATGGCAGAGAATACGTCGATGGTTGGATCACATCCACTGAAAAAATAATAATATATGGATAATTTAATTATTACTAATTATGCTACCTTTATAAAAAGGCTGCTTCAAAATATTAATGATATAAAATCATTATGAGGATTAATGCAATGTTACAGACATTGCATGAAACCTCATAATGGTTTGCTTGCCAATCATAGGTGTTCCTACTTAAAAATCCTATGTAATTATTACATAGTCAAGTTATATATACAATCAAAATTGTCAAACATAGTCCAAAGTCGTTGTAAATTATTAGATTATGAACTGATCATTACGAGTAGTGCGTTTCAAGTCACTAATGAATAAATAAGTACATAAATTTATTCAGAGAAGCGATAAATGTAGTTTAATAATCTAAACTAACTTACTATCCTTATTCTCAAAAAAGGAAGATTCGTATATAGGAAGTAATGAATAACTGAGTATTTATATTATTTTTACGCCCCGAACATCACGAAATAAGCAAAATAATTTTACCTAATAATATTAGAAATTACCAAAAAAATTAGCTAATGCAAATTATTATCTGCATAACAAAATATAGGGATACCATAAATAAAGATCTGGAATTAGATCATGGAACAGTGTACATGATATTATTATTTGACGATAGTTTTTTAGGTTGTTCAATGCAAAATATCCGAAGAGAATCACCTAAAGATTCTTCACAGATACGGCTCAGATAAATAAAGCTTCAATGATTCCTCCCGAATATTGGAAGTACAGTTTATCTCAGCGAGGGTCTACAGCCCAGATAGTGTCACATTATTTCACAACTTTACCCGCACCCCACGCCTCTTCAACGTAATTGTCGAACCCGTTTTTACTCTCTTTATGTAAATGATATCAGAATGTCTTTCCTCTCTTTATCGTGGGCTTGTAAGCGAACAATTTTCTATTTGAAATATTCGATACGGTACTTTATTTTATGATTTGGTTAAATTTTAAGTCGACATTATTGTCAGCCATTACTCGCACTACTAGACATATGAAGTAGTGATACTAATAATTACTGTTTCTCTGGAAGTTGTAGAAATTTATGGCTAATTCTTGAAGCGTTTACTTTTTAACTGTTGACAAATAGTTTGGGTAAAGCGAGACCTGTAGTGGGTCGTCAAGCTTTGCGGGGAATCAATCCTGTAGCAGCTGCTAGCAGATATCATATCAAGGAAGTCTTCTGCGTCAAAAAGAATCACCATGCTGTTCGAATCGGTATGGTCTACCTGTTAGTGTCCGACTGTGTTTAAGTTATATTATAGATAAGTTATATTTAATTATAGATGATTCAAACATACTAATAAGATAAATGACATTACAAGTAAATAAAATACATTAAACAAAATACATAGAACAAACATACATTTTGGATTGACTGTCTTGACTTTGATCTATAATGCAGTATATTTTCCTGCTACTTTCTTACTAAAAAAATGTCGCTCAGAATCATTATAAAAAAATCTCACCAATGACTGTATCATTTCTGACGTCGGCAAATCTGTCTTCTATGCTTCTGAATTCTGGGATAGTACTGACGCAAGTGACCTCCATTCGACCGGTGGCGACTAAATGCAGCTCGGACACGGTGACGTATAGATCTTTCCCTCTACTGGGTTTCCTGCTTCGGTGGCGGCTACTAGCGTGAATTACGTTTGGCTCGTCGTGGTCATGAGGTTCGTATAACTGAAATCGCACATATTCGGACGTAAAGTGACGTCATACTTATATTAAGGCATTCTGAAAAAGAAACTGAAGTAACTTAGCAAATCTACATCTAAGATGTACTCAGAAAAATAGTACTATATTTTTTTTTACTTAAGATGTTGTTAATCTTAATAATACTTATGAAACTATTTTGGTCGATGAGAGTCTCGCAAATACGTTTAAAATTGCAATAAAAATATTGTAATGTTACCACAATTATGCGGATTTTGAGTTATATCATATTGCTTTATGCCAAATTTCATGATTCTAGGTCAACAAGAAGTATTTGTAGAATTATACATATATAAATATAAATATATATGTATTAAACACCATTTACTACACCCCTATGCAAAGTAAAAGATATGTCATTTTTTCACATAAAATGAAAAAATGACATCTTTTACTAGATAGTTAAATTGTTAATTGAAGATAGTTAAACTGGTTTTAGTTGCAAGCACTTGTATCGAAACCTGTGCAAGTGAAAATTCAAATACAGGATCCTAACAGTAGCGATTCAAATAAACGAGACGGAGAACAATTTTATTGGGGAGCGAAACAAAGAATTTATCCAATTCTACAGCGAGGAAAATTGCAAATGTATTGAGTAATGAGATGAATATTTTATACTTTTTTTTGTATATGTAATTGATACACTTAAAATAAGGATTATTGTTTTTTCAATAGACATCGATAGAATCGACAGTCGACGCGAGATAAAAACTATTCCTTCACTAACGGATAAAATGTACTTTTTCATTTGGATTTCAAATGATAAATATTTTTTTCGGGTTTCATCAATACCATGTTTATGTTCGCAAAATAAATGTTATTGGAATGTAATTTTGCAAAGAAAGAGCTTATTGAATTATTTTTAAACAAAAAATACAACTATAGTAAAGCGTGTCGTGGTACATGGTGTTAATTAAAAAAAGCTGAAAATGTAGTCTCAATAATTTTAGTTTACATGCAACACTTAACAAGCACGAGTAAAAATTTCTATAACCTTGGAATTTGCATATTGTAATTTACACATGAATGAAATGTGGACAAAATAAGTAATTAAAGTAACTGTTGATATGTGTATGATTGTTGTACTTATTATATTACATTTTACTTTGTTTTTTCTTTGTTAAAAATGAAAATATTTCAGTTTCTAGCTTGCGTATTTATTCTTATATACGCACACAAAGACTCGTTTGTAATTAATTACTATTCAACGCTTAAGTCATTCTTTTAAAATAGGAATAAAACCACTGTCCAAGTGAAAAGGCGCTATACGCTGTAATAACGGGGTCTCAGATTCAAAATTGTTTTAACATGTATGTCATGGTAAGGCCTCTGCTTCCCCGAAGGGCAGAAGCACAATAGACACCAACTTATTACCAATTGGTGCTGTAAAGTCTCTTTAAACTTTTTTAGTCTGTCTTTATAATATCAATGGGAAGAAAGGGAGCAGAGACAGGTTTATTTTAAATCCATCATCACTGACACTGATGATTGGCACTTAATCTTACCGAAGTGTCTTTAAATTTCCAGTATACTCGTACAAGAGTACAATAAATCCTAGCCGTGTAGCGTCTCTAAAGTTACTTGTATTTTTTTCAATATGTTATAATACAGTTGGGTCCTGAAAATGTGTATATACTCCTATGAGTATACTAGAAAGTATGATTCATTTTACCCTTGGAAAACATGTTTAAAAATAAGAAAATAAAAGTTACATTTTATAAGGATATTTTGAAAACTAAAAAAAGGTAATTATTATAAAACATATTTTTTAATACAGTTGCTCAAAAAGTGGCGTATTGCAGGGACGTGTAGCGTTTGGGATCTGGGCTATTTCACACTCGTGCTTTTTTTTGCCTTTCCCGAACTCGTGCGTTTTCTTTCACAACTGTCAAAATAATTTTTATTAAAAAACACAACCTTGAAGTTTTAACTAAAAAAAATCATAGAAGTTTTTGCGATTCATGCAAATAGGTTTATTTGTTTCTAAAAAGAAGCTACCTATACTAATTTGTCCAATATTAGAATTAATTATTTGATTGAACGAGTTAGGTAAGGTTTCATTTCATATCATTAAATTTCAATTTCATTTCTTATAATAAAAAATACTAAGACTTGGCTGTATGGGCAGTTCCCTTTGCCTACCAGAATGGGTAAAAAAAAATGCTTACATTCTAGGGTTGGCACCATTTTCCGAAATTTTCTTCGCGAGTTTAGTTGTTTTTTACATAAAATGAGTAATTTCGACCTAATTTTTTTTGAATTAACACCACCTTATATATATTACAGTCAAACCAATGACACCGAAACTAACTGAGACAACTCTTCTGAATTGAGATAATACTTGCTAGTTCTATATTAACGTGCTGTCTACTCGGATCATTCGAGTGATCGACGAATACTGAAATATTTAAACCTGGATCTTCTTTCTTCACTTTGAGGTTACAACAAGATTGTCGTAAGAAAGTTATCATTATATTTCTCAAGTACAAATACAAAATAATTTATTTCCAGAATAGTGATATATACATTTTTATGAATTAATTAATACTATAGGTTAATATACATATAATTAGGTACTACTTATTACAATTATTTCCATATGTGAAAATGGGTATGGGCACAGCAAGTCGCTGGTTTTAAGCTCATCCCTCGTCATGATAGTGAGTAGGCAGGTATTTATGTTTTTTAATTATTAATATTATAAGGTTATGGAAAAAGTAAATCAATCATTTTAGTGACACATTATTAGGTAGGTAATAGGTGATCGTTAAGAATTACATTAGAAGTAAAATATATTCAGTATAAAATTCAGGGCTATTTAGTTTGTAGAAGCTGATGACTCACACTTTGTTTATTATTAATGAATTGAAATTTGCTCTTTGGGACAGACGATATTTTCGAACTGCTTTTGTGTATTAAGGAGACATCTTTTTAGTTTATATTTAAATAAATTATATGACTTAGTGGACCTTAATGGTGGAGGAATATCATTCCAGCATTTGCTAGCTGCGAAACGAAATGAATCCCTAAACGCAGTAGTTCTATGTATGGTCGGTACAACGAGACGCATAGCATTAACCGCTCGCCGCTGGCCGAGTGGTATGAGTAGAGTTACCCAATTCTGACTATGGAGGAGGGCATGAGAAGAAGCACTGTAGGTAGGGTAGGCTGTGTATGAACAAGAAAGGTGGTGACATAATATTTAAAGGTCAAAACATACATATCAGATGGACCCTAAGGTCTATCGGCAAGCATATATATGCTTATCGATATAATGTATGGTCCCAATTGCTGTCCAAATCTCTACTAGTAGTGCCACCCATGGATCATTACATATATAATCATTATATGTTCAATTACCCTATCACAACAATCACGTGACCATGTATAGATGATATTCGATCATGATGTGACCATGTATAGATGATCGGACATGATCCGCCAATAAAATTGTTCTATTTTTCTCCACTTCCTTAACATTGTATTATGCACTTACCAAAATTAATCGTTAAAAAAACAACTTCGCTATTTTTTATTTTATATATTTGCAAATAACGGACATTCCATCAACGAAGTTATTGTTGCACTATTATTGTTTACACATTACTAATTAGCAACGCAATATAAATACATAATATTTTACGACTTAATTGACTTCAAAATGAAAGGAAAATCTTTGAAATTATTCCTCTAGTCAGCAACAAATTGAAACTAGATATGAACGTAATTGCGATGAATATATTGCGGCTTTGCATTGCCTCATACGCTGTCGATACCTAGGATTGAAAAATGATTTATATAGTGTGTAAGGACTAAAAAAGTAGATAGACCAGCTTAATATTTTTGCTACACATTAGAAAATCTTGCTTTGTCGTTTCTGAAACAGTATATATAGTTAATGTAACTACCTACCTAACTACCCTATTCAATTCAATTGCATTCATAATATTTCGTAGTGAAGATCGAGATTAATTTAACAATAATGTAACTGGCATGTGTAGCAGAAAATTTAATATAATATTTACTTGGTGCTCCTTCAAACTACATCCAGGAGGTTTCGTGGCTACATGTGAGGCATGAGTGAGCGTCAGGAGGGGCGGAGGACTGCTCACGCCAATATCGTACTCATAAGGTCGTTGAAGACCACGTCTTCCGCTCCTCTCACTCATCGGTACTCTAAATTTGTGGGAATGAGCAGCAACCTCATCTATCTGTAAATGACATTAAGTACATTCTCAAGATTGATCTATGTAAATGCTTTTTAAAAATTCGCTGGTTCTCCAGTACTATGTATACTACTATAATAATAATCAGCATAGATGAAATTTCGACTTTCTTTTACAAGACGATTTCTTCAGACAGTATCTATTTAATGCTTAAGAATTTATTCTTAATTGCATTTCAAATTCGATTAATATGCATTAACATCAATGTAGGTACTAAGTATTACGTATCAATTTTCACCTTTTAATATTGATGTTATAAAACAGCGAGATTAATCGGTTAATTCGTTACGTTATTTCAGAATAGTAAGATGATCTCATCAAGTGTGTTCTTTTACGACTCGGATCGTTTTTGTTCGTAAAATGTGAGATTACCTTCTTGCCATTAATAAACCAGGTGATGTGAGGCGCCGGGAGCGCAGGCGCGGTGGTGCAATTGGCTCGCAATGTCTCCCCGAAGCTTAGGTAGCGTGTTGGGAAGTCTATGCGTGGATGGTGTTTTTGTGGGTCTAGAAAGAAAAACATAATTTTGTATATAACAAGGAAATTACTGTCCGCATTACTTGATTTATGAAGTTTTCACAACATTACTCCAAAAACGGTCATACATGTATTTCTTTTGGACTTCGAATCACGTTGAAAAAATTTCTTTGGGCATTTAACCAATTAATCAGACGATTTCGTGGTATGTTGGCAACGCCAACCTCAATTCTGTCATGCTATTAAATAAACTAATTTATTTATTGGGGAGTTTCTATGCCAAAGTCGTTGGATAGCTCAGTCTTACCCATTTTTTCCTGCATTGCTGTTTTTCGATACGATGTGTTATATATGCTGATGTAATTGGGTAGACGACAATTTTTTAAATTCTATATATAATAAGAGTACTCTTTTAAGTGAGAAATATTGTAGAACCAACAGTACACCTGCACCTTTTACTTTTGAAGATACATTGATATGTTTGCGGCGCTGTCGCGGGTCGCTCGAAAACGCTCCATACTAAAAACACTGCAATCGTGACGTCATAACTCAGTAAACTCATCAAATTTGTATGAGCGTATAAACAAATTTTAAAATAACTTCGTTATTTGTACGTTTATAGGTATACTTTCTATATAAAAAAATGTTACATTTAATGTGAGAATGTTAGAAATGTGTTCGTTTCATTAGAATTACGTAAATAAAAATTGCTCATTTTTTAGAAATCTAAAAACAATATAAATTAATAATTAAACTGAAATTTTTATATTGACATACTTTCATCAGATACAAATTGCTCAAATCAGATAATTATAGTATAAAAACGGCCATAATCAGTTGTAGTCGTCTACCCTATTATTGAGTACCTTTTATCGGGACATCAAGAGTATCGAGGAATGATTGCTAGCTAAAGAATTTGGCAGTGGGATTCTAGGTTGTGTCAGGGAGTGACACACACAAGGGGAGGCAAACTTAGAGCAGCTTTGCCCCAAACCAAGCTGTAGTGCTCTATTGCCAAAGCTCAGGCCGAGTATAGTCGGTAGTTATTTCAGTTGAATCGCCTTTATCGTTTTAGAAACCGACATAATCATCGTGGCACTTGGTTGCGGTGGTATCCTTGGGGATTTACAGCATCTCCTCTTCATAGGGATAAAAAAAACTGGGTACCATGATTTGGGTCACAAGTTCACTTGATTTTGTCGTGGTTACAGAGTTGTAGCGAACTTATTAAAAAGCACTGTTCTACAAGCAACAAAGATTTAGTGAGGAGTCTGATTGTGCGCTGACATTGTTGTATAAAGTACATCTTAACTGCATACCAACTACTAAATTGCAGTATCAATATTAAAGATAACCGCCTTAAAAAGTGCTCCGAGGCTCGCGTCCACTCTTTTATGTAATTCACAACTAAATGATATTCGAATATTTTTCGTTACTTGTATTATAAGACTTCACTTCATGTTCTTGACAATAATATAATTATACAAGGATTGCGTTTTTCCTTTTAAGATATGGAACTTTAATGACAAAAATGTTTTTCATGATTTGAGATTTGGTATAATAGTGATGGTTTTTATCTGTCTCTTTTTATATCGATGCATATTGTGTTTACACCTATAATGAATACCAACTATTATACACTTTTAAATCATAGAGCATTTAAATTATCTAGTATTTAGCGTTAAAGTATCTGCAAACACTTATAACTCCGCTGAGAGAAGACAACTTTTATATGTGGGTAATCAGAACTCAGCGAAGCTCTATACATTATTTATGAGGTCTTTGTTATCCATTAGTAGATTTCCTGAGACATCGATGCTATCTCTCTATTGGTAAATATTGGTTTCCTGTTATGGATATCGCGGATTATGCAGGATTTACACAAAAGAGAAGTCGTTGTGAAAGGTTATGAGTTACTAGTTTGGTTAAGTAATATAATAAGCGAATAGAATGTCAAATCTTATTTTACCACAAGATTGAGGCAATTTTGTTTTAAACGTTTTAGCAGCATCGATGGTGCTATGGTCTCAGCACTGGTCTCGGTAATAGACAAACCGCGGGGTCGCTCCTGCTATAAAAATATTGGTAATACCAATTGGTTTTTCGTTTTTCATATGTATGTACATTTATCTGCCGCTTCTACGGTAAAGGAAAACATCGTGAGTCAACTTACATACACTTGCGAACAATTTCAAAGGTGTATGGTCGAGTGGATGACTTAGATCTTAGGGTAGGAGTGTGCTTCTCGCTGGGGCCGAAAGAGCTATAGAAAAGTCCTTTTTAAAGTCATACATTTAATTATAGAATTATGTTTATTCCTTTAAATATATTTCAGGTCGAAATCTTCTACTTTTTAGACTATACTAATATCTATCCATTATCTTAGATTACACAAAAAGTTAAGCACCGTTAGGTACACGGCCAAATTACCGAAGTAGATGAAAAATTTGCATCATGTAATGAGCGCGGGTGGCATAATGAGCAAGACGGCTATGTTTTAGACAATCAGTCTCCATCGTCAATTTGGTGGGAAAGTTGTATGTACCTAATTTCATTTTATAATATATATGATGTAAAAAAATGTTGTACAGTTCATATATAAAAGAAGCAATAAAAAGTAACTTTGACCATCACATTATCACCATAGTTATATCACATATGATAAAAAATGGTATTATAGTGTACAAAAGAAGTGTCAAAAAAATATTTGTGGATTTTTTTTCATAATATTATAATAAAATTATAGTTTAGAAATATATTTAACAATATAATTCTAAAATCTAATTCTTATTTACAGAAATGGTTGTCTGTATTTAACATTAAGGTAAAAATATCTTTAAAAACAAGTTTTTATTTAAAAGCGCTAAAAAGAAAAAAATAAATTTTTACTTTAAAACTTTTATTGTTCACTTATAACGTCATTTCAAATTTAACACATTTGACACAATTTATGTGTATGTTATAAAAGCTTGTTGCGAGATTTAAGTACTCGTATTTACTTGCTGGCTAAAAGAAATTTAAACTAAGAAAGTAAATACTTAAATCTCGTGATAAACATTGTAAGAAACGCCAACTGCGCGCTATTTGCGCGCACATTTCATATAAAATGATAATTATTTCATATAAATTTCATATAAAATAAAACTCGAACAAAGAACGCATTGTCAACTTATGACACATGATGTCACAGTACCCGTAATATTATAGCATTATAATTATTTGTTTACTAAATAGTTATTAGTTATTATGAGTCAGTTTTAGTCTTAATAAATAATTTTAATGAAAAATATACCCTGACTTGATAATTTTTAATTCATAGTTACTATGGGAAATCTATATTATAAAGCAGAATTAAATTTAGACTAAGTATAATTCAACAGAGCATCTGTCAAACAAAGCAAAGAAGTTTTAGTGTTAAAACGTACACCTCTATATAACAAGAACTCTAAATGTTATCAAAAATCAAAGAATTTACACAAGTGTTTATGTAATCTAAAGTGATTTGCGCTGTTTTGATACTCGTATGTAGCTTTATGGTGGCAAGTGCATGGCATACATCAACAAAAATATTGAATTACTAAAACTGTACAAAATATGTGAATTTAAATTTTTCAAGTACTAATTAACCCTACCCGTACAATGCCTATACGACAAAATAATTTACACAAAAATAATAAGGAAGACGAAATTAATCTATAAAAAAACTATTTGGAACTAGATACTTCCTCTTGAATCGTTGAGATTAATACTTACATAAAATTTATAGATGCCATCTGATCCAATTAAGATAAGTTGATACTTTTGCGAATGCCGAAGGAAAACCTAGTTCGCATCCGTTTCGGGCTACAAATGAGCTAACACCTATTAAAACAGGCTCTCCATTGCGTGTGATGGTCAGGGGGCCCCCGGAATCTCCTTGGCAAATGCCTACACCTCCAAACCCGCTTGTACAAATATTGGAATTTAATACAGCTGGACCATAAAATACTCTGCATTGTTCTAAGGACATGATTTCAAGTGTCACATGTCTTATAATCGTATTCGTTGTTGGACTATTTGCATCAGAATATCTTCCATAACCTGATGCAGTAGCAAATTCTCCTTCGTAGTTGTTAGTTAAGAGTTCTCCATAGGGGAGTTTAATTGGTTGTATATTATGAGCGAAGGGTATGTGAACAGGTGTATACAATATTGCAATATCGTTTGCAAAAGTTCTTGAATCGTATGATGGATGTATAGAAATTTTGTCTGGTACTATCCGCAATCCACCATGGAAAAGAAATGGAGAACCAAACACTGCTGTGAAACGTCGAGCTTGTACTCTTCCATCAAACCAACAATGTGCAGCTGTTAGTATTCTATTGGATGTCAACATTGATCCTCCACAGCCAGACGGAGCAGGATTTCCCCAAAGATCAATTAGAAGTCCAACTAAGTACGGATGAGCATTTATGGGAGCTATAGCACCACCCACAATGCGGTAAATAGACATATATCTATCTTCATACTTTTTAATATTTGCAATATTCATGATACCAACTGTCTCATGCCAGCCTCCAAAAGGAAACTCCGTATTCACATCACTATATACAGTACAAATTCCCAAAAAACATATGACCAATTCAAACTTCATTATTGTTTACAATAACGAATACGTTATAGGCATTGCATCTACACTTTGTAGCTTATATACTTTTGTCTTATCATTTGTGTTTTAAAATATTTTAATCATATTTAAATTTATGGCTATAATTACAAATATCTAAAATTTGTCTCTTGCCTCAATGGGAAAGATTTTACAATTTTTTTACATTAATTATATTGTTGTTGCACTTTTTCATTAGATCATTAAATTTATCATTAGATCATTACACATTTATTGTGATCGATGAAATGCATAAGACGGTGATCAAAGGGAATGAGATGGATTTGCAATTGTTTTTAATTAATAAAATTTTATTAAATTACCGTTCTATGTACCGTAACGAAAAATGGGTTTCTCATCTGTAATTCTTGAAAGTGGACAAAACATTAATGATGTAGATATATATGACTCGGTCGATGTTCCTCTTGTTAGGATTTTTCAACACCTACGATGTGGTAGCTTTTGTCCTTAAGGATAATTATTTTTTCTATCTGAAAACGTGAAGATATAGCGGGTCTGAGTGGAGAAAATTTACTATTATAATTAAAATACTATAGAAATATCTAGTAGGTAATAAATTATATTGAATACAAATTTTGTATAAAAAGTGTAAGTAACTCTTCCAATATTAGAAGTAGCCTGAAAAAGAAGTCTAAAACATATTTTCTATTACATAAATCAGTTTTCTGATTTGTGATGATTTATGATTTTCAATTGACATTATGCTATTATAACAAACCAACACATCCTGAAAAGTTTTGTTATTCCATTAAATTTCGGCATCGACCTTTCTTGAGATAAATGTGATGTAACTAAACCGACTTTGTTTTATGTACATAGATTAAAATCATAAATTATGTCCAGATAAAGGTGTTACACTATTCATTGACTATCAGGTGGTATAAAGTTGGCTAAGTTAGATAGTGTTATTATGAAAATGTGCTATTTTTAAGGAAATATAATTAATCAACAATAATAAAGTAAATAATAAAATATTGTTACGATTTTCATATTGAAGTTGGTAGTAAATTATCAACTGACAATTTGAGTTTTATCATTATATCATATATTAACTACTTTAACCCAGTGCAGATTGGTTCAATTACGATGTTTCCCTTCGTCGTAGGAGCGTCATGTAAATGTATGTATGTATGAAATTGGACAAACACATTGGTACAAGGAAAAAATCCTGGCTCTCCCGTTTGAAGATCAGTGCCACAGACGACAGACTGACGCTCTGAATAATCATTAAGCACTACCTAAACTAAATATTCGAAATACAGATTACAATAGGATTTCTGGATTGTTTTATCTAGTTAACTGTAGAAGATTTATGGTTACAGCTTAAACTACGTTTGGTGCTTAATAAAAAATATTATATTTAGTACCAAAGATTAGTACGAGTAATACTCATGATATTATCTGTCATGTCATGATAAAATTTATGAGCATTGTATTAACATTTACTACTACTTGATAAAATGTAATAATAAAGACTACTGTGCGACCGATTTTGTTTACTATAACAAACGCTGATAGAATGCGTTGAATTTTTTCATGAAATGTGGGGATCGGGAAATTCTAATGGATCGGGAAATTCTAATGAGTACACAACCTTACGCCATGATGTAAGATTTATTACTAACTTTTAATTAACTACTACACTTACTCGCTAAGTACTTAACATAACTACTGTGTAACGTTACGCGTGATATGCACACACTTCACCTCCGGGGGTGAGATAAAAAAAAAATTTGTTGCAACATATTTTTTTTTTACACAATATAGTATGGCTTAGTTCTATTTTTATGTACTAGTTTTTCTTTATTATCCTTACATATTTTAACATTACAACCTAAGTCTTCTAACACTTTATATGGACCTTTATACAATGCATCTAATTTCTTTCCTGTTTCATTTTTCAATAAGATCAAATCATTTTTAAGATATTTAATTGAGTTTACAGTACAATCATATTGCATTTTTCGTTTTTCTTTGTTACATTCCAAATTTTTCTTTGCGTCAGCACTAGCTATTTGTAATCTATACTTCAGTTGCAACGGGTAATTGTCTATATTATATAATGGTTCGACATTATCACAAAGTCGAGAAGGTATGCGACATAATTTACCAAATACGAGTTCGTACGGAGTGTATTTTGTTTCTGAATGGACAGTGTTATTGAAGCAAAAGCACCAAAACGGTAGCCAATAACTCCAATTATTGGAATAACTTTCACATTGAATCCTTAAAAATACTCCTAGGTTTTTATGAGCATTTTCAAGGGCACCAATCGATTGATGATGATATGCTGTAGAGGACAACTTTTCAATATTAAAAATTTTACATACCTGTTCCATAGTGGTAGACATAAATTCCGTTCCACGATCCGTCGCTATTGCTCTCGGAACGCCAAATCTTAATATAAAATGTCTAGCAAATGCATCTGCAACAGTATTGGTATCTTTATTTTTTAGAGGAAATGCCTGTACATATTTTGATAATTCACACTGTATGGTCAATATATAGCGGTTGTCATCTAAGTCATTATCTAAAGGACCTACTAAATCTAAATATACTTTGTCAAAAGCCGAGGAAGCCGTTGTGGTTATTTCCATTGGCTGTTTTATATACTTAAAATATTTCATTTTCTGACATTTGTCACATTTCTTAACATATTCTTGGACATCCTTTTCTATATCTTGCCAGTAATAGCGTCTTTTTATTGTATTTACCATTCTACGTACACCCGCATGTCCGCTGGATGGTAGTAGATGGAAATCGTTCAGTATTATTGTCTTTTCTTTATCATCGTGTATTCTTTTGACTCCTCTTAATACACATATTCTTGGTCCGGACCATTTCTTCATAGATTTAATTTCTGCGCAAATATTTTTAATAAACCCAATATTATATGTCTCTTTAATGATACATATTTCTTCTATACATGTCTGAGAACAAAATAAACTTAATTTCTGCACAAATTCGGCTCGCGAGTAATGTGCCTTAAAATTAAGATTAATGCATAACAATTTTTTACTAGGTATAAGCGCAAAGCATTCAGATTCCATACTTATTAAATTATTTTTTCTAAACTGATTTAATTTTAAATGTTCAACAAATAGCATTTCTACCGATTCACGTGGTTTCCGCAATATATCTACAACTCTTGGTTGATCAGGCCTGTTGTTGGTAGATATATTTGGAGCCACAGAATCAATATTATGTTTTCCTATTTCATTCAATTTTTTTGTTTGACCTCTAGTCATTACACATACTATTTCCTTATGCATAGATTTTAAATCATTTGATGTTATATTTATTCTGGACAATGCATCAGCTACAGTGTTCTCTTTCCCTGTAATATATATAATTTCAAAATCGTATTCTTCTAATAATAACCTGAATTTTAATAATCTACTAGTAGGATCCCTCATGCTAAATAAATAAATCAAAGGTTTGTGGTCGGTCATTATTGTGAAGCGTCTACCGTAAACATAGGGTCTGAAATATTTCACAGCCCACACTACTGCAAGAAGCTCTTTTTGTATAGTTGGATAGTTTCTTTCGGCTTTATTTAAGGGTCTACTTGCATATGCGATTGGCCTTAAGTCTTTATTACACAGAACTGCTCCTATGGCCGTACCCGAAGCATCAGTTTGTATAATGAATTTATTTTGTGGGGAAAAATCAGGATATTGCAAAACTGGCGATGAAGAAAGTGAGTTTTTTAAGAAGTCGAAAGCTTTTTGACATTCGTCAGACCAAATAAATAGAACATTTTTCTTGCATAAGTTATTCAAGGGTGCTGTGATATTTGCAAATGATTTTATAAATTTACGATAATAGTTGCAAAATGCTACAAAACGCTTGACTTCGTCGGCGTTTTTCGGACAAGGGTAATTTTGCAATACTTTTATCTTATCTGGATCAGGCAAAACGCCCTTTTCAGATACAAGATGGCCTAAATATAGAATTTCTCTCTTTAAAAATTCACACTTTTTGGGGTTTAACTTTAAATTAACTTTTCTTAATCTTTCTAAGACCGATATTAAGTTTTCATTATGCAGTTGTAAATTTCTCCCAAAAACTACAAGGTCATCTTGATATATAAAACACTTTTCGAAAGCTAAGCCTGACATTGCTATTGACATCATACGACTAAAAGCATTTGCACTAATTTTGAGTCCCATCGGTAGGCGTTTCATTTGGTACTGTCCCGTACTTGTGGTAAATGCTGTTAGCTTACGACTTTCAGAATTCAAGGACACTTGATAATAGCCTTGATAAAGGTCAAGATGTGTAAAGTATATAGCACCACCAAGAGAGTCTAAGATTTCGTTGATATTTGGTAAAGGAAATTTATCATTGCAAACAGTTTCATTCAACTTCCTATAATCTACTACTAATCGCCATTTCCTTTCCTTGCTATCTAAACTTTTCTTAGGCACCAATAATATTGGACTAGACCATTCACTATTGCTTTTTTCAATAATATCATTATTTACCATATCCATTATCTGTCTTTCTATTTCTGGTTTTAGAGCTTGAGGTAATCTATATGGTTTAACGTAAACAGGGAGTGAATTTTTACAAGTTTGTATAGATTGTTCATAGATGTTCGTGGTTGTTAACTTGTCACCATCAATATAAAAAATATCTGAATATTTGGCACATATCGATTCTATAGATTTACGTTCATCATTGTTTAAATAGTCTAATTTTAATTTAGACATTAATTTTGATACCCTATCAACATCAATATCAGTTTTTTTGAATGTACAGATATTGTAATGACTTAGAAGTTGCAATTCTGGAATAAAGTCAAATAAGCAGATATCATTTTCAGTAACATTTAATATTTTTACTGGTATCCTATCATTTTTTACTCTAACTATTGAATTAGCGAGAAATACATCTTTTTTTAACTCTTGGCCACATACTAACACATCCTTATTTGAATAATTTTTTACATATACGTAGTGTATGGACTCACATCTTGCGGGAACTTTTAATATATTATTTCTCTTCTCATGTTCTTCTAGAAGATCGAAATAATAAGTATTTGTATTATCATGAAGTGTTAACTTATTTTTAGAAATGTTTATGTTGGCATTATATTTAGTTAGAAAATCTAAGCCTAGAATTCCATCAGCTTTTAGAGGTAATGTATCGAATGTAAGAAATTTTTGATGAAATACATGATTTTCTTCAGTTATAAGATTTAAATACGCATAACCTTGAGAACATTTTTGCCCTCCTATTCCGTTTATTACGATATTTTCTCTATTTATTTCTACATTGCTTGGAATAGCCTCATTTTTAATTACAGATAAGGTAGCGCCGGTATCTATAAGCCAATAATATTTGATATTATTTAAATATAATTCAACATATTTTGCATTGCCATTAGACGATAGAACAAAATGCTTAAGATCGAAAAAACTGACTTAAGTTTGTCTCAGTTGTCTTATTATTTTGGCAATTATCGGTGTTTGCGTCACTATCGGCCGAAAACAAACTATGAGTTGCATTTGAGTTATTTCTGGACATTTTACCTCTTTGGAAACTGTTATGACTCGAATTGCGATAATAACCCCTACGATTCACATAACTAGAACGCCCTCTGTAATTGCCGTTATACTGACCACGGTAATTGCTGTTATATTGACCATACTTAGGAGAATTATTAACTTTACCTCTTTGATATTGGTAGCCTTGCGGTCGTCTCTTATTATAAAATGTACCACGTTGTTTAGATGCGTGCATGATGTTACCTGATGGTTGCGGGAAGGATGACATATCCTCATCCTTAGCTGCTTGTATCGCATCTTTCAGGCTGGTATAGTCGCGTGCGTCGATGATAGTTGATAATCTGGAACTGCGCAGTCCACCTGAAAACCGTTTTATTGCAATTTTTTCATTAAGCGGCTTTAACACAGAGTAGGCCTTGGTGTCACCATCTGCCTGTGCGATTGTCATATCTGTAAAAAGATTTTCGATTTCATTTGCATAATCATCAATGGATCTTGCCCCTTGAGAGATATTTTGCAATTTTGTTTGAATCGCAATAAATGACTTTTTAGTTAAAAGGTGATTTTTCATATCTTTGATTAAATCCTCCACAGTTATATAGGTACCCGACATACGTAACTTAGCATTTTCAGAAAGTCTACTTTTAAGTACAAAAGTAATCAACAGTTGTTTACCTTTGTCATCTATCATGTTCGCGTACATCTCCACTGAGTCGATGAGTCGCTTTGTAGTCGCCTCAGCACCATCCATTGCTGGAATCAAACTACACGCCACCTTAAGATCGAATTCCATTATGGTAAAATCCGTGGTGTTAGGCAAAATGCACAAATTAGTGATTTCGTCGTATACCTTCTGAACTTTTTGAAATATATCTATAGAAGTTGATACTATTTCAGAATCCTCATCAGTTTGTAAACTTATAAAAAATTCCTTACATTTTTTGTATAAATCAATAGCTTCATTTAGCTTTATAGCAGTGGTTTTAGAGGAATACCTACTTTTACCTTTTTTAATCAAATATTTTCGTATTTCAATTATATATTCATAGTATGCCAGTAAGGTATCACACATGCTTAACTAAATTATAAATAATATATATCTTAGAAACAAAGTAACTTAACATATCCTTTAAACTTCTATAAATAAACAATTCATAAATAAAGTAATGCGCCTTAACTACAATGACGAAGGAATGTCCTGCGTTAGCAGTTTACGCTCACGGTGTCAAATTCGGTGAGTGTTTGTGCACGGTTTAAGCCACATTAAATTTACGCGTTATAAAATGTTATGACCTACTTTCACTTTACTATAGAATTTCACTTTTATAAAAGATTTTTTTTTTAAATTTTGAATTGTTCTCACTCATGATTCTTCAAGCTACTTCTTCGTTGTGGTCGCGCTCACGACGACGTAAGGATGCTCGTATGCGTTGCATAGTCTGCATGCCGATTTCTTCTTGTATCCAGCGGCGATGGCATTTTTTGTAGAAACGAGCTCCGACGTATATAAGAAGAATAACTGCTATTATAGACACCACGATGACAGCTATGTTGAGGTTCTGCACGCGTCCTCCGATATCCTTCAAAGTAGCTTCGTTGTTTCCGCCGGCTGCATTTTGGCTAACGAAAACATCTTCTTTTTCCACGGTTGACCTACACATTTTTTAACCACACCTCCAACCAGAGTAACTATTAGAATATTCTTCTATATTTCTTTGGCAGGGTCGCCATGAAATGTGGGGATCGGGAAATTCTAATGAGTACACAACCTTACGCCATGATGTAAGATTTATTACTAACTTTTAATTAACTACTACACTTACTCGCTAAGTACTTAACATAACTACTGTGTAACGTTACGCGTGATATGCACACACTTCATTCATAACTAGATGAATCTACTTTAAAACGGTTGTTTTAATTTATATAAGTAATACCATTCTTTTTAACCATAAAAATATACATGAGGAGTTGGCAATTAATACTTACTTTAGTTATGAGAAAAATGAAGACTTGGGAATGCTATACTTGACGCCACATGTCATTATGGCATTGGTTACCTCATTCTTTTCAGAGCGTTATCTAGCCGGTGCAATTGGTTTACCATAAAAACAGAAATGCAGTCCAACAAACAGCATAGATATTAACTTTTACATTATCAAAAAGGTTTTCCTACAATAATATAGCACGATCTGTGCCTCTTAGGACGTTAGTCGTATTAAGGTGTTATAGTTCTTTTTTATAATATTTTTTTATAATTTTTTCGTCACAATCCTTTCTCCTTACATATTTTAATTACCCGTAGTTGCAAAAGAGATTTAATAAAATCGATTATTACGCTCTATACACATGTTTATCATTTAATGGTTTTGATATTCTATCTATAAAATAGCCTTTATAAAATTGTATATCTAACTGTTATAACTTTTTAGTTTAAGTTAGACTTATCTTAATATATATATTTCTTGTGTGCGTGTGTATGTGACTGAACTCCTCCTAAACGACTGGACCAATTTTGATGAAATTTTTTGTGTGTATTCCAGGGGGCTTGAGGATGGTTTAGATTCACAATACGGTCATATAGATATTGTTTTTCAGCTAAATTATTTATTTAAAAACATTTGAGACAACGTGAGACAACGTGACATTTGAGACATTTGACATTTGAGACATTTGACAGGACAACGTCTGTTGGGCCAGCTAGTACTAGTAATATATTTATGAATTTTCCGTAAACTTTTTTCTCAGAATTCCTTATTTATTGGTTGATACTTTTTAAAAATAATAGTATTTGTTAACCCTTCAATTTATGTTATTAGTTAGTTCCATATCTATTGAAATAGGTTTGAAAATTCAAAAAGTTTGCTTTCTTGTTTATTAAATAAATAAGGAATAGGTTAGCATAGAATAAGCAACATTCAATACATAACAACATTCAATACATAGCAACAAACAATGCATAGCAGCTATTTTATTTGCTGGTACATATTTTTACAGATAATTGAGATAGTTGGGGAAAAGCCAAAACATAGAGTAAGTAATTCTGGATGTATGTTTTTTACATGGAGTTTGCTACTTAAGGATATAGGCTTTTCAAATACTCACTATCATATCACTAATGCTAACACGTAGCAAACCCACTCTTTTACTCGTACAAACATCGTCCTTGTGAACATGATACATGATTGATGATGAACACGCCCTGATTGCTTTTTGTTTTTAAATAATACTCGTATTATGATTATTTTATTGAATACTACTATTATGTATAGACAGCAAACCATTCAGTCTTATTATAAAGTTTAAATTTAACTATCGTAAGATCTACCTTACGACGTTAACAATTACACGTACAAAATGAGAATCTGTAAGTGCTATTAACTTTCAAATATAAATGATTAAATATTATCCTTAAAGTGCTCTAGATTCTATGAGTCAATAAAAAATAAATGTAATTTTGTGTAACTAGAGTTTATTTTCAGTCACCGAGCTTCATCACCACTACCTACAAATCACCGATGTTAAGACTATGTTTCACGTTAATTGTTACCTTTAATTACTATAATATTGTTCAGAGGCAAACAAAACTGGGAAACACCCTGAAAATTTAGAATTTCAGTTAAAATGCGTTGCCTCAGCTAGAGTAAAGTTACTTTACCCCAGTATATTTATCTTGAAAATTTACTTCACTCAGGTTCCGTTAAGTCAAAGATAAGTTCCCGGTTAGTACGCATAATGTTCTTATCTCATTTACATTGTGCGGTGTTAGAATTAGGGAAACGTGCCGGAGGTGTAAAGGATATTTTAGCCTGCAAATTAATTCAGTCAATAACAATGAGAAATAATGCAAACAGGAACGTGGCGTTTTAGGCCTGCGTAGCGAAGAAAGGTGTTAAACCTTTCTGACATCAAATGTTGTAATGGCGAGAATAGGAAAGCAGCAAATCCGAAAAATACCAGTTATATTTTTAATCATCAAATATAATCTTCAAGACTGAAATAAAAAAATCTTGCAAGTTAATCCTCTACTCATGCGTGATTTGTAAATTATATACTGTATATCTACTGGAATATTTAAAAAATCTAACTGCTTGAAATCCGCTAAATACCATTCTTGTTTTCTTGGTTGAACATATTTTTTTCCTTGTAAACGCGGTGTTTCCTCTTTCAGACATTGGAACGGTCATTAATCATTTTATTGATCACGTGGGATCGAGTCAGGTGAAAGTAACTGGACCATCGATAAAACATTTTAAAGGACATAATATCACCGAGAAAAACAACTTGCTTATACGTAAAAGTATAAATTTATAGCGCATGTTTTATCAAATAATAAACAAATTATATTCTATTCTTTCAAATTAGATATATTATAGTTTAAATTCTTAATTAATTGTACCGTAAGACATCCAATCCATTAAATGAGAGAGTACTCTACGTACGAACATGTTGCTGCTTACGCCATAGCCAAGGTCGTTTTCGTGTTATCTTATTAATCAAATAATTAAAACAAGCTCACAAGTTTATATTTATTTTTATAATTACGTCTATAACACTTGTTACCTACTTAGAAATAGAAATATCATTTATTTGCCAGAATATGGTAAGTACAATAATGTGATCTTAGATAGTCGTGTGTCACAAATTCCGCTTACTTCGAAGCGTGCAAATATTTTGTTATTTAATAGGTAGTAAAAACGTTATATAATACAAATAAAATCAAATTAAAACAAAACAATATTAAGTACAAAATCTATTATATAAAAATTAGTAACAAATATTAAATATTATTCCATAAATTAATAGAGTTTCAAATTAAAATTTATCACTAACACAATAATACAGTTTTATAAATAATAATTCATTAAGTCTTTTCCTGAATATATTAATCGGCAATTCCTTGAAAATGTCAGGTAATTTATTATAAATTTTGATAGCCATTATATATGCATTTTTTCCATAAATTTTAAGATAACTTCCAGGTTCGTACAGCTTGTGCGGATATCTCGTAGATCTTTTAACAACTTCTTTAAACAAAGAAGTTGTTAAAAGATTGAAAATAATGCTGATATTTTTTTACAAATATACAAATATCTCTAATGTACATGCAAGGCAACGGTAAAACTCTCAGAGAAACAAACAAAGGCTTACAACTATCCATAGGCCACGCACCACAGACAGCACGAATACATTTCTTCTGAACTTTGAATAATTTATCTATAAATACTGAGTTTCATATTAGTAGCCCATACGAGAGAACAGAAGAAACATAACCATGATATGCACTTAAAGATGCCTCCTTAGATACTACTTGTCGTAATCTTCTTAGAGCAAAAACAAATTTATCTAATCTTGTACAAATATTTTGTATATGCTCTTTCCAATTTAAGTGTTTATCAAATAGTATTCCTAAGAATTTTGCATGGTCAGTATGTTGAATTTTATCATTATTACACATAACATTAAGTGGATATCTATTACTTTTATTGTTATATGACTGGAATTGTATAATTTTTGTTTTATTTGTATTTACTCGACGCCCATTGCAATCGAGCCAATGCATTACTTTGGTAAGCTCGCTATTAATTTCATTTTCAAAATCTGACTTGTTTTCATGTTTTACTATTATTGTTGTGTCATCAGCATATAGTATGCACTCATGTGTCACAGAACCTGGTAGATCATTTATGAGTGCAAGGAATAGAAAAGGTCCTAATATACTTCCTTGTGGTACGCCACATTTGTTTAACTGATATTTCGACTCACCAACAATTTTAGTGCCTTTTACGATTTTAGTTATTAGCGTACATTGCTTTCTGTTTGAAAGATAACTCTCAATCCAGTTGTATGCATTTCCTCGAATTCCATATTTATAAAGCTTATTTAAGAGTATCTTATGATTCACCAAGTCAAATGCTCTACTCATATCCAAAAACAGGGCTGTCACTGGTATTTCAGCATTAATATTTTCGGTAAGAATTTTCACCAAATGGAAGCTAGCTAAAGTTGTAGAGCTGTTTTTCCTAAAGCCAAATTGTTGCCTTACCAATATATTATGTTTCTCAAAAAAACTTACAAGGCGCTTATACATAGCCATTTCAAAAAGATTTGCGATATTTGGTATTAGTGTCACAGGACGGTAATTTTTTGTATCAGTTGGGTCATCTTTTTTAAATATAGGTTTAATTATGGATAATTTCAAACTTTTTGGAAACACTCCGTATGTAAATGAAAGATTTATTATATAAGATAGCGGAGTTGAAAGATGGAGAGCACATTTCTTTAATATATCTGTTCTAATGTTATTATAGCCAACTGATTTTGTATTGTTTAAATTAATAATAATTTTATATATTTCATATTTGTCTGTCGGTTGTAAAAATATGGAATCAGACATGAATTTAATTGAATTAATGTTATCCGATTCATTAGTCAAATATTTCTTGGCTTCATTATTTATATTTATAAAAAAATAATTGAATAATTCTGCTAATGGATTCACATACTCAGTACTATTCATTTTTATCAGGTCAATGTCTTTTTTGTCAATCATCTCTTCGTTCACATTATTCTTAATTATTTCCCACGTCGCTTTACATTTATTTTTCTGTTCATTTATATATCTCATTGATTGTATTTGTTTAGATCTATGTATACATTGTCTTAAAATAGTTTTATATTTTTTATATTTATTCTTATTATGAATTTTATTAGTACTTTGATATCTACATGTTAAGTACATATTTCGCTGAGTAACAAGTGAATTCCTTAAACCTTTTGTTAACCATTGGGCATTTTTGTTTCCTGCATATAATTTCTTTTTT
The DNA here is from genome assembly GCA_036419045.1 of Scirpophaga incertulas. Taxonomy (NCBI): domain Eukaryota; kingdom Metazoa; phylum Arthropoda; class Insecta; order Lepidoptera; family Crambidae; genus Scirpophaga; species Scirpophaga incertulas. The sequence continues at coordinate 13,451,592 of CM071627.1, read as the reverse complement.
ATTCTAACTCTGGGAAAACAAAGATCATAAAATAAATGCAGCATATTATGTAGTTCGTTAAATGCTACGTCTACGTCATTGTTTTTATATACCTCACTAAAAGTTAAAGAATCTAAGCATTTAAGAAATTTACGAATGTTTTCCTTACTATAACCTTTTTTGAATCCAAACCAAGACTTTGTTTGAGGCAGCTTTTTTACTTTAATTGTTAAGCTCTGACCTGTATCGTGATCGGATAAGGCTAAATGATGAATTCTACCTTGGGCCAATTTAATGTTACTAAATAAAAGATCAATGCATGATGAGGCTCTCGTCGGGACATTTATGAAAGACTTCATGTTATAGTTTTTAAATAAAGTAACTAGTTCTAGAGACTGATTATTAGATTTATGCAAATCTATGTTCCAGTCTCCACACAAAATATTTTTTTTCTTAGAATACTTGTACCTATTGAGACAGAGTATGCAGTAGTATTGCAATTTATGTAGGAATACTCGAACATCACTTTTTGCTGTTCTATAAATGCAAATCAATATTAAATTATACCCAGGAATTTCAATACCACAGCATTCGAATATGTATAACTCGCTAATTCTCTCGAGCCATAATATATTCTTAACATTTATATCTCTTTTTGTTAATATACATGAACCTCCTCTACTATTGTTCCTTGAAAACAATGCTGCTATCTTGTAACCTGGCAATCTGAGCAAACTTTCTGTTCCTTTTTTTATAAATGTTTCCGTAAGACACCAAATACACTTTTATTTATTTTTTCCAATTCCGTAATTGCCGAGTATAATTCTTCTGATTTATTGATTGCACCAGCTATGTTTTGATGGAATACTGAAAAATAGTGTACATCTTTATTTACGAAATAACTGTTTTGTATTATCGATCTTAATAATGCTTTCATTGCATTGGACAACGTTACCCAATGTGTCTATTTCAGTACAATTATTGTCTGCGATATTTGTAATCAAGTCCCTAATATTGTTAAAAATTGTGTGTAAAGCCCGCTTATTAATATTACCCCTAATACCATGAAACATCTTTGTTGAATATTCTAGGTTTTTATTACTGTCAAATATGTAAGCATATTGATATACCAGGTTATCTAAATATAATAAACTAGCTTTCTGCCCGCGGCTTCGCCCGCGTGGATTTCGGGATTGGGTGTATAGAGGGTTAAGGGTCATAGCTTTTGCCCACGGCTACATATACGCGGAAGTCGGTTTATGGTGCGAAGATTTTATCGCGCTTCCCGTGGGACTATCCGTTTTTCCGAGATAAAAAATGCCGCAAAACTCCTCAAGAATCACTCTATCTATTGATGAAAACCGCATAAAAATCTGTGCAGTAGTTTTTGAGCGAAGCCTTTATTGCGCATCCCGTGGGATCTGTCGATTTTTCCGGGATAAAAAGTAGCCTATGTTACTCGGGGAGAATGTAGCTTTCCAAAGGTGAAAGAATTTTTGAAATCGGTCCAGTAGTTTAAGCGTGAAGAGGTAACAAACAAACAAACAAACAAACAAATAAACAAACAAACAAACAAACACACTTTCGCATTTATAATATTAGTTGGGATATTTAAAAGTTGTTAATTTTGTATGTAGGCAGACATATAATAATATTCGTATGTTGCAATTGTAATATTTTTGCTCTAATATAGTCTATAATATCATTATAATTTCTTTTAGTATGGAAGTCTTCGTCTCCTATAAATAATAAACAGTAATCATTGTATGTAAAGTCTTGCAATTTATATTGCAAGGTATCTAACACTCTATATATATCGCTCCCAGGATACCGAAAATGACATATTTGTGCAGACGAAAATGTTTGCTCAGCTATATTTAGCATGCTATGTTCCTTGTTTGTACTTATAATTAATATTTTATTTTTAACTTTCATATTAGTCATAGTTTGGGTATTCTTTAATTGTTCTTGGCTAGGACTCTGGCTCAATTGACAATTTCTTTTCTTTTTCTTATTAGATTTAGGTGTTGATTTACAGAAGCTATTTAATTGTTAAATTTTTGAGTCTTTTACCAAATTGTTATTTTTTAAAGCGATATTTTCTGCTAGTAAAACCTCAATTTCATTTTCAGCAATATTCAATTTGAGTTCCATATCTGCTAATTTTTCTTTCAGGTCCTGAATTTCCTTGTGTGATTTCAATGTTTGTAATTCTGGGCAACTTCTATTTAATTATGTATTATTTTCTATATCTGTATCCGCGAACTCATTGTTTGTTGATAGTGACTGAAAAGAGCTGTCACTAGCAGCGTCTACAATCCTAGTCCCAACTTTGCGCTTAATAAAATTTTCGGTGGACACAATTTTACTTCGACTTGCACTACCACCTGGTGAGCTTGTTGCAATTTTTTTACTAGATTCTTCCACTTGACAATCTTCACATCGCCAATTTTTTTTAACTTGTGTTATAGAACTTGGATTGGTCTTAGTGGAGATATTTGAACACTTCAAGTGATATTGCATATTACAAGTAATGCATGTTAACAATTCCCTACTAATTATTCCTTTGCCGCATTTCTTACATTTCAATACCATCTTTCCTCTGCCCTTGTTAAGAATATATATTTATAAAAGGTATTAAAATTATTATTTTACTCACACTCAGTGATTATTACAATAGTGAAATATTTATTCAAATTATATGAATAAATAAATAATTATTTATTATATATAGTTTTGATTACATTACATCAGAAGGAAGGCTAAATTAATATTTTAAATGACCTATTATTGTATTAGCAAAAAGAAAAACAAACAATAAAAAGTGTATCTGTAAGCGGGATCGATTCCCGGGCCGTAGTTACTGCTTTATCCTTAAGTATCGCTTCACTGCCACCGAGACCAGCTGACCATTTGAAACGATCCTCAAATTTATCGATTAGTATCAATGTTAAATTGTGATGAAATATCTTGAAGGTAGCTGTTTTAAATTGTATATCGATTTGCACTGTAAGTACGTGTATACAAATTATTCACCACTGATTTGGTTGAATCTTTTCTTTTTGACTAGGTATCTTGTTCCTTCCACCAAAACATAGAATTCTGTAGAACCAATTAAAATTCGACCGTTACGTACCGACTCCTCGTTATTTGTTGAACCTTCATGTTTTTGCAATTTATTTAATACCTATATTCCGCAGTAATTAGTAAGATAACACTACTTAATTTTAAATACCTGTTTGCCTTTATATAACAAGTTAGCCAGTATTTATTATTTTTTTAATATTTTTAACGCACAGCCACTACCATACGTACAGAGTATGCGACAGCAGTTCTACTTACAACATGTTACAATATGTTTTAATAGTTAAGTGGAAACTTCGCTGATGAATGAATCTTGAAAGTGATGAAAATTAAGTGGAAAGCAGTCCATGAAACTTGGTACTTTCATGGACTGCTTTCCACTTAATTATGATAGAATTTTGTGACAACCATTGTAATAACGTTAACGTTATAGTACTGTCAACAGAAAATATAAAAAGGTAATATTTGGTACTGCCAGTAAATTGCGATTAAATGCTTTTTTTCTTTAGAAAATCTTAATTCAGGGAATGTATGTAAGGATAACTATGATGAAATTTACTTATTGTACTTGTATTTGTAGTAATATTAAAATCTGATTGAAATGAGGAATGATTGAAAATATTCATTCACCAACCTGTCGCAGTCACGTGTGGACGTCTGCTTCAAAATTTCTAGTTCAAATAAATTATCAATCATGCTAACCACACCATAGAAAATAATAACACGTCTATGTCTAGAATGTAAGTGTAATCAAGAACGGTATTTGCTACCAAACTGCTTCAACTGTTATTTCAACTCCGTAGTATTATTTCTGTATCGTAATGTTGGTAAGGATTCGGTGGGCTGAGAAAGATTTCATCTGATTCATCACGAGAATGCTATATCCTGTATAAAAGCGGGAATTGTACCGCTATGACACGATATAGGTACGTTAGTGTCAAGATTAGTCCATTGAAGTACAACCTACCGTTGAAGCGCTGTGTGATTTTTTGAACCATAATAACTTGAAATTATACTTGACAAATAAAATTCTCAATATATGACAATAGTCTACTTATTATACATATAAGATATCACTTGCAGATAACTTATATTTTTAATCTATAGATATATAACAATTCTGATGTCATTATAAACATTCTGGTGGGTATGGAAATAATTCTTGCTGACTTGAATTTGGCATACTGAATGTTGCTAGTATTAGTACTAAGAACAAAAAAAAAGATAAACTATGGGATAGAAGTTCGTATGAGACTTCCGGTTCATTAAATACCGTTACTTCGAGGTTTGAAAGTCATTAGTTTTTGTAGTAAAGTAATCAATGACATATGTTCATTAAGCTGGAGAGTTTATGAAGTGAGGGTGTTAGAGTTACAAGTTTGGCTCTGCATGAGATTTGATAACTTTTAAAATACTTGTCATATCATCTCGTTTTGGCAACATTTTTCATGGAAAAGTTTTCGGTGGAATTTTACATTGTATTGCAATAATGTTGTCATAATGACTTCTTTATCAGAAAGAGACCTTAAACCAGGATAATTTGAACCTGGTAAGGGCTCAGTTTCAATTCCGTTCAATGGAGTCCTTAAATAGAAACAATCTCGAGATGTTTCAGAAAATAGAGAACGCCAATGGAATAGCTATTTGCATCGCAGATTGCTCACAACACGCCAAAAACGCTTCGCTACCTTTTAAATATACAATTCAAACAAGCGAAATAAAAAGTTTTCAAGTCGACGAACACTCACTGGACCAACGTGATTGGCTAAAACCTGATCTTAAACACTAATGGACAATATTACCTCCACGGAGTATCGTTTACTACTACTAGGGTTATATGACGTTAATTTCAGCATTTCATATTTTTTTTATGTTACAAACCGACGAAAGTGGGAAATGCTGTCGAAGACAGCACTATAAAGTCGCTTTTAATATTCCATACATTAAAGTTATATTTTTCTGTGCAAGTAAACTCAAGTTGTTTTGTGCCTACTTTGGATTCTGGACTTCTGTTTTTCAGGGGTAATATTCCAATAATAATAGATAACAAATTCTCTAAATATGCAATATGAGATGCTTCGTTATTACTACCTAACCTAACCTAACCTAACCTAACCTAAAATTATACAGTCGTAACTTTGTTAATATTAGATTTAGTAAAATCTGTGGATCATAAAAATAGGTATGCGATTGTAAGTAGTTGCTAAATATATTGTGTATTGAGCATTTGTTCAGTAATTATACGCCCCGATGTATGATGTAACATTCGGGGCGTATAATCCCTTCCTTAGTTAACTCGCAAGGGTAAGTAAAGTGGAACTTATGAAGGCTTAAAATGATAAAGACGTTTGTTATTTACATTCTTTTAGGGAGTTTTTGTCACAAACCTAAATCCACGATAAGAAATGAGCATCGTTTATTTTTACACTTATAGTGGATGTGCTTGCACACAAAAATCTACAGAGCGGAAACGAAATGAAACGAATACTTCCCAATAAAAACGAGACCACAATATTTGTTGCTCGACCCGGGCCTTGATAAATGATCCGGGAGAAGAAATAAACCTTGCAACATTTACTACGTAAGAGAACCATTTTCCACCGGCTCTTGTGTAGCAGCGTTCGTGTAACAAAGCACGTGCATATTGTTAAACAAAAAACACAGATAAAAAGTATTTGTAATAGCTACTTTAAAATTGTTTGTAATGTTTCATGAAATGTAAGATAAACGAAAACTAAGTTAATAAAAAAATTGATAAAAAAATAAGTTAATAAAAAAAAGCAATCATTTTGATAAGTAAAGAGTAGAAAACAAATACAGAGTCTGTATTAGTTTTAGTTACTGCTAAAATTCAATTAATTAAATATTATTGGTATAATATATAAAATATATTTATATAAAATATTATTGGTATAAGCTAATACAGATAATGCATTAGCGATAGATAAAATCATTTAGATAATTTCAGGTACATGTTGATTCTTTCTAGAAATTTTGAAATGATTTACCCTCACAATCTAACATTACAAGCCTTAAAATTATGAAAAGTCTTATGTATATTGTTGAATGAGGACGGCTGACTAGGAATATGGGATGTTTAAAATAAGTTAAATGATATCTACATTTACTTCATTTCAATGAATCAACTTTATTACATGATACCGTTATATATGATTGGCGGCGCCCGTGTGGACTTAAGTGATTGATAAGCGATTATAGGCTTTGTGATTGCTATTTAGGTATTTCCTAAGGTATTTTATTATTTATTATCTTGCAAGTTATACTAAATACACTGTTCGATTTTTTTTATGTTTGTCAGTATGCGTTACAACGTTTCAGTCATGTTGAGTGTATATTATTGATTCATGAGTTTAGGATAGTTGTTAAGATGATAAGCTTAGGAACCTGCTTTAAATTGCGGAATAACATTTTGTTTAACACTAAACTGCAGACATTTTTTAACTGAGTTCATAAAGGGTTGAAATTTTTCTAATTACTCGTGTTATGTGATTATACTCTCGATTGAAAATTAATTAAAGAAAATTAAAAATTGTAAAGTGGTTTAGGTGAGTAGAATGTATATATTTTGTATGTTATAGGTGGGCGAAGTGCATCAGCCGCAACACTATAATAGTCGGAAAGTCACCAACAGGAATTGGGACTATTACCAGTAATTGGGATTATGGCAATGGATATATCCCATAATAGTATGACAGCTCTATGAATGTCTATGAAATAAAGGCTATGAAATAATATCTTTTTTACACACATGATTTTATTACTTAGGTTTTAGGCCTATTTATATACTAGTGTTTTAATATAGTCCAATAATAATTTGTATTCAGAAAGTATTCTTATCCGCGTTATACAATTTTAAAAATGAAAACAATTTACGAATGTTACTATTTTTCTCTTTAGTTATGCCTAATACAAATTCTAAATTCTCTGTAATACTCATGCGAGAAATACTAAAATATTTTTTTATTTAGATTTAATGTTGTCTTTTTGGAGAATTTTTATTTGTCATTTACGTTAAAAAACTCAATTTTTCTACTCAATTATCAAACATATTGACTGTGAGTGAAGTAAATATTTATATTGAAAATTAGTTATGCTAAAACAAGGTATCATAATGTTCCACAATGTACCTTTCATCAAATAGGATAAACAAAAATATTTAATGTCTCTTTCTAACTCTACTAAGCCGTCGTGATTAAAACATTTATTATTTGTTTTATTAATAATATCAATAAAAATGCCGTTAAAAGTGAGCATTATTAGTTTGAGATTTATACTTATACGAACTCTCTCAATAATGAAATATTATAGTCCAGTCAATAAAAATATATATTTTTTATATTATTTTCAATAAAATTTCATGAAATGATCGTGTTTTTGAACGTATCTATTGATAATTACATACAATTATATACGAGACTTTAATATATCTACTAATAAGATTGTAACTCTCTTATGTAATGAACATCTTTAAATGTTTCATATTTTACAAGCTTTTATATTATTTACTAAAATATTCGTTTAACAAATATATCAAATCAAATATAAGTATTATGATTCATAAAAATATATGTCTTGTCTATAATAAAAAAAAGTTTACCTGATCTACATAGTAAGATTTACTAGTATTGCTGCTAATGAGGTGATTAGCCACATATTACCGTAGTAAAGTTTGATACTTATCGTTAGAAATATCCATGAAATTTTAATAAATCAATTTATATGATTGATTTATTTATTATTAAGGAAATACTTTAGTATACTGGTATCAAAACTAATGAGCGGTCCATTTTTGATTTGAAATTGCTCGATTTCATTCAACAATTCGAGTTTTCCATTTTAATCAGGATTAGTAGCAATCGGTTACAAATAGCTCTTCTTGTCTAGGTTTTAAGGTAGAAAATTCAATTGAGTTTTTATTATCAAATGGTAACAGGGCTCATTCAGAACTTAGAAATGTACGTCACGGCGTACCTTCATCTTGCATTCAAATAGATTGTCAATAAATGGAATGCTTGAGAGGAAAATTATATCTTCTAACTATCTTTCTAATCTAACCTGCAGAGATGTACATTACGGGAGGTACTTAGATATTTAATTACAAAAGTTTGTGTGTCGGTTTCATTTATTGCGACAGAATAGGGAAAACGCAGTTTCCTTCAGAACAGTATAGAGAACAGAACATTACAAGTTTAATCTTAAGGAGTGTCGTGGCGACGTCCAGCCTTCTTACTGGAAATGACGTATTTTTGACAACCTTTTAAAAATAGACGGACTTGACAGAGATATAAAGGAACGACGAACGACATCGTGTATGACGGTTTGTTTTATATTGAAATTGTTTAAATATTCAACAAATAAACATCTATACGGAAAATCTAGACCTTTTAATCGACATCAAGACTATACAAGGAGAAATTGTTTTTCAGGGGATACTTCAGAAATGAAATATATTCATTAAAAAAGGATCTACGAGTAATTAGAGGTTAAGTTTAGTTAAAATCTATACCGTCCTATAAAAATATATTAAACTGTTATTTATCGTAATTATTGTAATTAAACTTTATAACTGTTATTAAACTTTATCTGTTATTTTATCTACTGATAAAATGAACGACACTATATTTTCAAACTAAAGTTTTAAATATATTAATCATTTTATTTATATTAAATATTTGTTAGTTCTGGAGTGATCGGCAAAGCCTTCGGCAGGTAGGGATAAAGTTGGTCTCACTTCCTTACTGTAGTTATTGCAGTAACACCTTAAATTAAAACAGCCAACAACAGCAATAGGTGGACTAGAAAAATAATAAGTTGTTCCTGTTTTGTCACGAAGTCCTAAACCCACAGACAATATAAGGTATAAATAGAAACGATACAATTGATGCCTGCGAGTCGCACGTAAAGGGAATACACGGAAAACATAAATATTTGTTTATAGTGACGGCCGAAAATACAATAATAGAAAACGTTAGAGAAAGGGTCGTGGCGTAATTCTATTAGTAGGTGTTAGTACAAATGTGTAACAATAGACCGAGGAAGACGAATAAATGAAAGAGGGGCCATGAAATTAAAGGTCATTGATCAAACGAGCTATCAGCTTAACGTGTCACTCAAATCCCAGCGTCTTTTCTGTTTTACTTTGATCTCGATTGCTTTCACTCGACGTGATGTCCATTGTATAGCAGAAGAAAAATGTGTTTTCAGAGACATTTGCAACATCTGTTCTTTTCTACGATACTTCATGACGTTAATTATTGGTAGTAGTAAGTAGTTTATGCAATTGATACACTAACGGTCCATAAACTTTTAGCGTCGCTATCGAACCTTTGCTTGCGATAAAACCATTAAAGCCCTTTGTTCTACCATTGGATCACTCTATGATTATAGTTTCAAATCAACCCCTTTAGGAGGTAAATTTTTGCGTTGTATAATATTTATATACATTTCTAGAAAAATGTTGAATATGATATGAAATTATTACCAAGATACCTTATAACTTTTTTTTCAATAAAAAAAATCATTTTCGCACTAATTCATTGTCAAATATTTCTGTGATATTAAAATGGAATGGGGTAATAAAGAGAATTGAATTGCTGTGATAGCATTAATAAAGTGCGTGGAACCAAATACATTTATTAAAACTCTAAATCTGTTCGGTGTTAGTGGAATGTTTGTGTAATGGACAATCGATATGTACAATCCTCCTTTGTTTGTGAAAGAAAACGATCTGGCCGTCCACGTAGTGTTCGTACGGAAAAAGGCGATCAAAGTAATATAGGAAAGAATTGGAGAAAATCTTGTCAGAAAGCAAAGATTTTATCTCGCCAGATGAAGATAGCACCTAGATCCATATTGTGCATTAAAAAAATACTTCGGACTTGAGTTAATATACTGGTTATTTCTTAACTGGTAATTAAAAATAGAATACGAAAAACAACTTAAGCGGTATGCTGAGGGGGGTCAAATAAACATTTTTTTACAGACGAGAAAATATTTAGATCTAAGCAATAGTTTAATAAACAAAATAATTCTGTCGCGTAACAGAGCGTACTCCCATTTTAAAAGGCCGGCAACGCGCTTGTGACTCCTCTGGTGTTGCGGGCGTTCATGGGCGGCGGTAATTGCTTACCATCAAGTGATCTGTCTGCTGGTTTGCCCCCTATAACATAAAAAAAAAGTTGAAGCTTTACAGAAGCTTCCTGATTAGTTACTAGAGTGCAATGTGAACTTTATCTGACTTCAGAGTCGATTTGCTAGGGTGTTATGAGCTATGTCAATGGAGTCGCGAAGCGGATCCTGTCATATGCTCCGCATGGGCATGGCTCTCAGACCGGAGAGCCCCACACACGGCCGCGCCTTGCCAGCGCCGAGGTATGGTGCATAAGGAGCATTTCCACTCGCAAAAAAAGGGTGTTATGAGCTAAGAAGCAGTGACAGATATTTATTTTTGTTAAAATAGGTATTGAAACATCGACACAATTGTCTCAAGATACCATTTTTAAGAAGGTAGTTTTATAATCAAGAATGGACCATTCAGCCAGCGCCGGGTTATAACCCTAAAGTTGTTGGAAACGAACGTTCTAGACTTCGTACGAGCTGCAAACTAACTATATAGATGTCGATCTTAATCTGTTGAATTATGATTTATGGACAATTTGACAGAGTATAACTTACTATAAACGTCATGATAATTTGGTGTCCCTAAAGCAATTCCTAAGAATGAAATATTAATTTAGTTACGAGTAATTAATGATTTACGGATTAATAAGTTATTGTACAGAAATAACTATACAAATCATTATGATTTGTAGAGTTATATCTGTAGCTATTTTTAGGAAGACGTTGTTATTTCAAAGAAAATAAATAGTGCAGCTTGCAGTCAAGTTTGCAGCATGCAGGAACAATACTGAAGTTGTCTAACCGTCCATTACAGAGTTTGTGATACCGATACTATCACTTGTGCCGTGTCAATTCTGAATAAATTGTGTGGTGCCGTTGCTAGCAGCATAGGGAATAAGACACATCGATTCCATTACTACGCTTTCCTCCCAGCCGACCTTATTCACCGCAGTGGCGGACGTTTCTAAAGTAGTACATATGCAAGTGAAAAAAGGATTGAGTAGTAAGATCTGCATCTTACTCGTAAATGCATCAGTAATATTAATGTTAATGAATGGATTGATACAATTAATCAAACCCTTGTCACTACTAAGAAGTGATCTGAATGTATATTTGTAAACCTGCGTAAGACTGCTAGGAATTTAATGTTTGCTGTACAAATGGTCAGCCTAATCATGGTAGAGGTAGCATGATTAGGTACCGTCATCTCGACATTCACAATTATATTTCGGTATAGCATCTTTACGACTTAAGTATGTGAATAGTGCTTGAAGTAGAACTGGAGTAACCTATTTGTTAAAATTTTGAAAATTTTTGGAAACACTATAAATAAACTTGTTTAGTTTCAACTCACGAAAAACAGTAAGTTGCTTCTCACTCGATGCCTTGGTGTAGATCGGAGTATCCATTGATACTTCGCAGGAGTAGGTGCCACTCGCGGCGAAGTCCAAATTTTGAAGAATGATCGAGTTCTCCGTGGCTAAAGCGATCTGAAACGAAACGAAACTATGTATGAGATACTTAAATTTTAGATGTTTATGATTAATCCAACGTTTTATAAATCACTTAGTGGCGCCAATAGAAAAAAACAATAGTAAAATTAATACATTGTCACCAGTTGCTGATTAGTGATCCCAGTAGGTATTGGGAACCATATTGAAAGATACTTTTATAGTATTATATTTCATTTGCATGAGCACTACACATTGAGTTGAAAGAACTTTTCGGATTTATTTTGTATACATTTTGATATGAGAACGTTTATTTTGATAACTCAACGCTTTGAATCATTTCCAGCATTTATGGTGACGGGATGACTGCGTGTTGGGTGTTAAAGACTGAAGTTAAAAAATAACAATTTTATTATTTTACTGTCGTCGCTATCATATTTTACGGGGTTCGTTTCACGTGAAGGCAGCTTACTGTGGTTTTAGTTTTGGCTACGTGTAGACGGGTTTGGCAGTTTATTATTTTCATGATAGGATCCCAATAAGATGTTATATTACAACCAATATCTCTATTAAAATTATCATGTTTTTGTATTTTTACAGCCTTATGTAACGAGGTAATTTGTGGTTTGTCATACCTTAAGTAATAGCTGGGTCTGTCGAGAGCGTGTTCACAAACTGTACATTTTGTTTCGAGTCTATTTAGATATTTTCTTTCCAGTAACAGAAACATTCTTATTGCTTTATATTTAAAAGTAAACAGACTTTAGGTGGGTAATTTGTAGTTGAATTTATAGTAAATCTATAAACCCCTCTCGTAAATAGTATACGTTGTCTTTTTTTTTTTGTGGCGAGCCTGGGTCACGGGTCCCGATTTACTCGCGTCCGCCGGCGACCCGCGGCGGCGCCGCAGCTGTGTTACCGAGCCCGGCGCCGCCTCCTTCGAGCGGGATCGGCCATCTCCCGACCCCGCTCATCGGCCTTCTTCTGGAGCATCACTGCTTCATAGAAGGAGGCCACAGCTCTCCAACCTCCCTCGTCCGTCAGCATTGCCGCAATCAATGTTGACGGAAACAGATCTCGCCTGATCTTTGCGACCAAGACTCGGCGCTCGGAGGCCCACGCGGGGCACTCCGCCAGCGTGTGCTGGGCCGAGTCGAGGTCGGATGCGCAGTGGTGGCAATGTGTCGATCCCTCCCGTCCTATTCGACATAGATATTCACCGAAGCAGCCGTGCCCGATAGTGTACGTTGTCTACTTATGACATTAGAATTAAACACACGGTATGCATAAATAAAAAAAATGTAATATGTTTGACTGGAGCGCGACTCGAACCCGCGTCTTAACTATTTGGTCACTGAGCACTAATGGTAACGCGGCATCACTTTTTAACATGTAATTTCAGTGCCATTTCCTACTATTAAAAGCGGTATGAGTTTTGCTGCATTCCGGCAGCAATAGGTTATACGATGGACTCGGATTATGTATTTCTGTTGAGAACAATTGGTTATTGAAATTGAGATTGAAAAAGGGCATTGTCTCATTGAGCAATGAATGATGCACGTAGCAATGATTTTTTTTGTATGATAATTATGTTGACAAACAAGTAGACTGGTATTATGTTTCTTTGAGATTCGCCACAAATCTGCATTTTTACTTGTACTAAATGATATTGCTTTATGTCAAATATCAGGTCAATAGGAAGTAGGTACCATACCACGTTGAAAACACCGGTTCTCGTCCGATCACCGAAGGTACCCTATATGTTTTGATACCCTTGCGAGCGTTAAAATATGCGGCATAAAGGAGATCTGTTTGATTGTATTCATGTAGATGTTTTATTTTTTTTAAGTGCTTCATGATATTGGAGTCTTGTGTATTTCATATTAAATTCAATTTGATACCTCCAAAACTTCCTATGAAACAGGGTTTGGAAAGACGGACAAACAGAGGGATAATGAAGTGATTCTTTAAGGAATCCATTACATAGTAATCAACGTGAAAATCTCGTAGAGGCAGACGATAGTATGCACCAGTGAAGCAAATTGATATATACTTAATAAATATTAACTGTTTCTACGTAAATATCAGTAAACTATGTATAGAACTGTACAATATATGTGAAACGAAGTTTAACCATAACTGAAGCTCCACAAGTGAAGGGAAGAGAGTTGAGAGCTTCCAAAGCTAAGATATATAACACCAAGTTTATGTTACACACTTACCTCTAAAGTTCACAGAATTTAGAATCTTCAGTTTAACACCCACTAAATTTGTGTGTTATTTTACTTTAGTTATTTTTTTTACGGCACAGTTTACATAAACTTTTAATTGATTAGCACATTGCTATGCAATAATTCAATTATAGCTTCCTCTATTACAAGTACCTTTACGTATCTCTCTTTGCCTCAGAACAGAATGTATTAAAATCAAAACAATGCAACAATAGCGAGGGTCCTAGTTAGATTATTTATTAAGTGTTGCATCTCCGTATTTGGATCTCTTCAAGTGCAAAATCGTGAGCGCAGTAAGTAAAAAGTTAACTAGTGAGACCGCACATAAGTGGAGCACAAAATCGGATTTTGCTTGCACTTATTTCCGAAAATAAATTTGAAAAATGATGAATGAAAAATGATATTGAAATATACGAGTATAAAATAATGAGACCCAAAGCAGTAAATGCGAAGAATACAAGTCACCTAACAACTATTGTAGTTGTTTTTAACATCAACGCAGGCAATTTCTTCAGGGAATGAAACTTATACGGTCGTTGGCTTGAATAGTTAAGTAAAAACTGCGAGCATTCCACTACAAATTATATTAATACCCGTATTACAGTTCATCGTATCGTACTTAACATCGAATTTCTGCTTGAGCCTCGTTATGTAATACAGGCCTTAGTATCTCTGACGGTTAAGCATGTTAGTTGGAAACCGAGGTGTTAAATTAATTTGGTTGGCCAACCTGATACTGGTATTTATGTTATAATTTATGACCATTTTTTTTTATTGAAGTAATTTAATTAATATTATAAAATAAAAACAGATTATGGAGCTGATAGTACAAAACATTTAATTAAAATAATATATTGTACCATATAAAGCGGCAGGAAAAGTCTTAGGCATTGTTGGATATGGCTCGACCGGAGAGATACCATGGCCTCACAGAAAACCGGCGTAAAATAGCGCTTGCGCTGTGTTTCGCCGAGTGAGTGAGGGTGCCGGAGGCCCAACCCCCCTTATTTCCCATATTCCCTTTAAAAAGGCCGACAACGCATATGTGACTCCACTGGTGTTGCGGGTGTCCATGGGCAACGGTTATCGCTTACCATCAGGTGATCCGTTTGCTCGTTTGCTGCCCTATCCTATAAAAAAAAACGGTTAATTTGACGTCGATAAACATTGGAACTAATATTTTAACACAATCTTCACTCAGACATTAAGCTCTCGCTTCTAATGAAGACAAGTCGTTTCTTTCCGAGTTATAATCGTTTCTTTCAGGCGCCAAATAAATTGACGTTTTAATTAAGACAGGGCGCAGCAACACTCCCCATTTTCGACTTCCGATCGTTTAATATCGGGTTAAGAGACTAACTGCTAATTAGTTGCAGCAGTTGATTAAGTTTCCCGTACTTGCACCCCAACAGGTATTACGGGCCTGACCTAAAAGTGAGGTCGACCTGTTACGCCCACGCCGCCAAACGAGCTTTGTGCATGCAAACTTCGTAGACATGAATTATTTTTGGTGCGCTTTTGCATTGCTGAAATAGTACTTAAATATTTTCTTTGAAGTTATTCAGACGTTTCGAACTAGATGGGGAAAGTTTACTTTTTAAATGTAGCTTTAGTTGCCGCCTATATTCGCGCACTCACGATTACTTTATTAGATTAGATATATTTTTAGATTATTGCTGAAAAAAAAGGTTTTACATATTACAAAATTCATTATGACTGTAAAGTTAGTCTAACTTAAAATTGTTTTTAAGTTAGACTAAACATAACTACTCTAAAGCATGTACGTTCATATAGATTTCTAAAAAATGCTTTTAAATATATTTCTCACGAAATACTAGCATACACAGTTTTGGACATAGTTTTTTATTCTATTGTGTTTGATAATATAAATCATATAAAATAAAAAGGATATCAATCAGAATAGTTATTAATTTATTTACGACACTGAACATGAAGTATTTTTACTATAAATGACGTAACAAGTTACTTGTATATTTTTATTTAGTTGCCTTTTCTTCACAGATTTTATCATAATTAGTTTCAGTTTTCCTGTAATATATTACTGTGTATCAACTAAATCTCATAACCTTCGTCGACATACGCATGTGTGATTTATTTAAGCGATCATCAATCAATATTTTTATCAGATTCTTCATAATCTGTTTTAAATAGTAGGCACCGAAACTATAGAGATTGCCTGTGTCACGTCAGAGAAACACATCGCGTGACTGTTATTTTTATTTCTAATAATAGAAATTACTGCTTTTAGTTTCCCGAAAACTACCGAAAAATTTAGCTTGCAGATATATCACGCCACACCTTTGATTTTTATTTCATTTTCTGCACTGAATTTAAAAGATTAGTACACTTTTAAAGAATGTAGTATAAAAATAATAAGTATGTGTATTATATTCATTTCGGTAATAGTGCTAAATTAATTTACTTTAAAATCAAGTGTTCCGTCTCTGTCTATTTATACATAAAATTTAATTCATTAGAACATATACAATTATGCAGTGAATAGTACGGAAAACTTTCCTGTAGGGGGACCATAATTTTTAACTTTGTACCGGAAAAATTAAATATTCAGTGTATTACTCCACAGTGGCGGAAACTCCCTGATTGCAAGTCTGATTTCTATGAAAGTTAAATGGCGAAACCGACGGAAAAGAATGATACTCATAGAGAAACTGTGACTTTCTGAACTGTAAATGCAAGCAGTTTCGAAGTTAAGCATTATGAGGAATTTTAACAGATATTACGGTTTTAAAAAGTGAATGTAATATTTTGATACACTTTTATATTTCATTAATGCAAAATTTATCAAAATAGAGAAAAAATGATTAGAAAACCTATTATTAGCAAATTTTAACGCATACTTTTGCATGCACAAACTATATCATCTGACAGATCCCAAAATATATTAAAGGACGGCCTTATATAGGTAGAATAATGAAATGCATTTAAGAGAAAGTTGGGAAAGAAATAAATTAAACATAGAACAGCAAAATAAGCACAAATACAATGAAACATCAAACATATTGGTTAGGAGTAAAATAAACCTTTAATATTTATTAGGTAAGATAGTAAGTAATACATATTCGCTTCAAATTAAACCACTGAACGCGCCTGACTAGTATTGACAGGAAAATTTA
Source organism: Scirpophaga incertulas (assembly GCA_036419045.1). Lineage (NCBI taxonomy): Eukaryota > Metazoa > Arthropoda > Insecta > Lepidoptera > Crambidae > Scirpophaga > Scirpophaga incertulas. The sequence continues at coordinate 13,434,552 of CM071627.1, read as the reverse complement.
TAATTTTTAATGTTTCAACTGGTACTAGCTGGTCCCTACTCATATTATTATTAAATAATGTGGTTCTCAACAAGCTCCTTTAAATTTGTAATAGAGTTCTGGACCTTCTCTTCGGAATTCATCAAAAAATGATGACACCTAAAACTAAGCCTAAATATTTGAATGTGGTAAAGTGTAGGGGATTTACGATGGTAAGCCTCCGTAGCAGGCATGGTTTCCCTACATTACGGTGACCCGGAAAATTAACTCAGCCCGAACCATTACCCAGTCGGCACCCAACTCCGTAACTTTTAAGGTGTGCTCATAGAGCCATATTTGCAAGACGAATGGACAACGATATGGAGCGGAATAGAAATTACTTTAAATGAAGTGGCTAACTTGCCGGCGATTTGTATTGACGCTAAAGTGGTTGTTTATTTTTTTACATTTTATAGGTGAAAAAAAGTGTTTACATTTTAAAAGGGATTGGTGACATGGCTGTGTTGTGACGGATTAGAACACACATGCAACCTCTCTCTTCATTCTGGGTTTCCCACAGGAAGCCAGAATATAAAGCGTGAACTGATGCGGCGATGGCATGGGGTGTAAGTATTAACGCTTTAAATATGAAGAAATAACTTTGCTTTCAGATCCTTCAAAAGAAATATTGCTACGGTGAATTTAGAGCACATTCGAAGAATTGGTGAGAGATTGGCCTTCGGAGAAAATAAGTGTATTCTGGTCGCTTGTTATTGACGATCTCCATTTCCATCTCTACACAAAGGAGATGATTCGCTGGTTCACGATGCAAAACAGAAAATTGTTGAAAATTAAGTTAAGAAATTTATTAAATTTAAAAGGCAACGCATTTGTGTCTTTTCTGCTGTTGCGGTTGTCCGTGGGCGTCGGCAATCGCTCATATGTGATTCATCTGGTCGTTTGTCCCGCTATTACATAAAAAAACAAAATAGCTATCTACAAAGAACCGCTTAGAGGAGAGGGGTTACGGGAATTCAATCTTAACAAAGCGCACGGACAGTGACTTGTTTGTGGCCATTATAACACTCGCCCTTTCCAAAATACATTGATAATTGAATTTTACTCTTATAACAAATTGAGTCACATAACAATAAATTTTAAAGTACCTACTTGTTAATAATATTCTAATGAAAAGAGGGTATTACAAGTTAAATGATGAAAATGCTTGGATTGAACTTTTATGACATACTATTTAATAATTCTCTTTTTAAATAAATAATTGTTTATACCGGATATATATATCAGATATGTTTATTACGTGGATATGTAAATAGATGGGTTTGTCTTATTTTATGATTTTAAAAAGAGGAGATGACGATAAAATGAGGAGAGACCTTCAGAGTGTCTTGCCTGTTCTCGGAAGGGCTCTTCCATTTTCCAAACACGTATTGTACGTTTCCATGTAAAAGGAAAGGTCTTGCAACTTTTAAGTTCTTTGTCTGTTTAAATTCTATATTTGTTTGACTGACTGACTGACTGTTGTGCAATAACTGCCTGTAAAAGCATATGTGGAATAAGGATTATTCTGATTTTGATATAATAATTATATTTATCAAGAAACGAAATATTTACATACATTTAATACCGCGCCGGGCGTGGTGAAATTTCTATAAGGCGGTTTTCTGTCCCTGATGTACTGGAAAATCTTGGTGCCGTGGCGGAGGAAGACGACCTTGTCGAGCAGGTGGTGCGGTACGTCGTGTAGGCAGCGCAGGCGCACTGAGCCGCCGCGAACCGCCCACCGGTCCATCTGCAGCTCCACCCGTACTTCAGTGTGCCCGCGGACTGCAAAAAATTAGCATGTTTAATATTTAATTAATTACTTATTGAATTTATCATTATTTTTTTTATTGTATTATATTATATTTCACTGTAGGAGCGTTAGATAAATATACATATAAAATTCGAAAATCAAATTGGTACATGGCCGGATCGACCGCGAGCCCATCAGTGGCGATCAGTGGCGAGACCGGCCACAGCGTCACCGACTCTCCAGTATTCCGACCACCTGAACTGATCATAGTTCATGGAAGCTTTTCGCTCTTGTGGAGCGGTGAATATACTCTATATTTGAGTTATGTTTATATTATTTCTATTGTTTGTATTCAAATTTAATCCGATGACCTGCAACAGGCTGGCATAAATGATAAAGTAAATGATGATAATGTTAATAAATATTGAACTACAATTCATGTTTCATCTGAACTATCTATTCTAAATATTTATATTAATTAACTTAAGCAACAGATAGTCCCCGTAGTATAGCTAAACTAAATACAGCCAATTTACATCCATTTGTATTTGACAACAATATTGCTCCATTTTGCAACAGTGTAAAAGATTTCACCTTCACTTAGATTTTACATTTAACTGGCAGTCTCAAGTTACTAGCGTTTGTCAACGGGTTACTGCAATTTTACGGTCTCTCTAGCGGTTAAAGAGCTTTTTCTCATCTGACTTTAAGAAATTGCTTGTTCAGACCTTGATCTACCCTTATGGTGATGTGTGCTATCTCCATATGAAATAGAATTACACAAATAACATGACCGACTTCTAAACAATTAATTACATTTGTTTCGTCTATAATCTATGGACTACTTATAACTTGCTAAGCTTGAACTGGTTACTGATACGGCAGCGTATACAACATAGCGTCAAATAATATATCATGTCGACTACGTACATAATCCTCATACATATTACATAATCATCTAATTATCTACTTACGAGTATATGCTCATCTTATTGTTCTGAAACAATACACTTTTTTGATATAAGCTATTAAGAGACAAAGCGTGGAACGCTAATCGAAGTATCTTCTACGGTAGTAGGTTAATGTATCACTTTATTGACAGTAATTATATATTTTATGAGCTTTTAAATATTTATACTTATTTAGTGTTTAATGAGTATTAAGATATAAAAGTTTTTGAAGGATTGTTATTTTAAAAGTATAACAAACCATGACAATATGAGTTTACTGCGTTTAAAAATAATCTATTTGAATATATGAAATTAATTTGCCAATGTAAGGTCCGCTGTAAGTTCATAAGTATCAACTTACTAACTTAGGTCGTCAAAAGTTTGCAGCCAGTAACTAAGAGCCTAAGTTCAGCGTAACTATGGCTCTAAACTGTGCTTTGTGTGATAACTACCGCTAAGAAACTAACGTAGACAGTTTCAACATTTAATTTAGTTACTAACAGTTGCAATAAATATTTGTTATTTTCGTTAAATATCTATTTCGAGTTTAAGAATAAAGTATGTTGTGGTAATTGTGATTGATAAAAAATGGCACTCTTTTTTTCTTCTTCTTCTTCCTTAAATTGGGTCCTACCTAATAGTGTTGAGGAGTTAGCCACCCACATTAATCGCATTGCGGTTACGTTAACTTCGCATACAATTTACGTACTTATATGGAGGTTGCGTCCCATTCTTTTCCCATAGTTGGATAAATGAACACCTAAAAAACAATATGTATATACAGCGCTTTACATTTTGACTATGAAGACTCACTATTATCACTATTATTAGCAGAGTATGAGCGATCCAAAGGTCAAAAGATATAGTTTGACTTGGAACTTACTGTATAAAGAAGAATTACATTTAAATACCGAAATAATCTATCAAAAAATACTAATAATTATTGTCCACTCTTTGATTTATTTATTGCCAACAGCAATTAAGTTTGACGTTATCCACATAATTATGTAGTCAAGTGTTTTGAATGAAATCTAACAAAACTTAATATGTTCACGTGCTTGACGTGATAGATATCGTGTGATGTTCTATTACACAGGTTTCGCGACAATTCGTATGTCGCGGGCCCGTGTCCTTTTTTATGACCTTTGTCACGTTTCCCAGAGATTGCCTCGGTTCGCTTCTGTTTTCTCCATCAAAGAAAACACGTTCTGTCGTGCATGCCAAAGAAGTTCACTCATTTGAATTCCAGTCCTTGTCACTTAGTAGTGAAGTGCATACAATTTGTCAGTTTCCTAAATAATTAATCTTAAAACAGACAAATATCTAATATCTACTGATGACACGTATTTCATTTCGTATTGTTACTTTTAGTAAGAATAATTTTGGTCAAAGAAAAACAAACTGCCCAACTGCTTTATTCCCAAGGGAAATCATTTTAATTTGTGCTGTCTGGACGCAGAGGTTGTGAACTCAAGATTCGTGATATTCGCTATATACCTATCTACTAATTTCCTTAATCTGAGAATGAAAGCGGGAATGGCGATGAAATATAATGTGTAATCTAGTGAAATGGGCCCTACGGAGGAATTGCTCGGATCCTTCTTGCGTGCCATAAAACATTCCTGTCAGTTTTATCGTTTGCACGTTTTATGGTTTTCACTGTCACAATGCAACATTTATCTTTTTACACGATGCGTTACATTAGGCGATTCCCTAATAGTAGGCAGCAAAAGTGTCAAATCTATCTCTTTAGAAGTTTTGTTTTCGACTAGCAGTAAATTTTGTCGAATCGAGCGATATCCTTATATAGTACATTTTTTTTTAATTTCTTTCAAATAATATGTTATTTAGATCAAAGAGTTTGTTTTCTGACAGAAAAGAGCCTTATTGTGATTGCTTATAAATAATTGGACATTTCGATAACTCTTTTTTAATTAAGTTTTATTTAGAGTAGTATAAAAATATTGATCGTAGTACAAAATAGTATATTTTAATGGAGAAATGCTACCTAAAGGATAATGGAATAATGATACATGGTATGTTGAAGCTATTATAAGAATTAGATATTTCTAAAAAATCCTTGTAAACAAGCCACGGGAGAAAACTAGATTATGGTTACTATAATCATTTTTTATGTTGGGACAATTATGATAACTCGTCATAAATGTCGGCAACGTGACAGTAGTAATGGTGAATAAAGGTTGGATTTTTCATTACCAGAATGTTGCAGTTCGCGTTCAAACATAACGCAGTAAGCGACAAGTTGTAAAAGAACTCGTAGTTCTTACGAACAAAGTACATGTTCCTAAGGGCTGCGGGGTAAGAGAAATGATGTTACACACGTAACTGAGGCACGTATGTCATATTATAGTCTACGACCATTCTGCAGCCGTATAGGGGACGAGTAAAATAAAGGAATTGAGACTGACGTTATTTTGTTTCATGATTTTCTATATTGAAGCAAAACAGCAATAAATTAGAATTTAAATTTAATTATTATAAATGAAAGACACTGTAATAACACATGGAGAAAAAAATCTGCCAGTATTAGTTTTTTCCAGAATAAGATCTGCCGTAGACTGGTGTTGGTATCCATTGCCGTAGCGTGTTTTATAGCCAAAGGGATTAAGTAAACTTTTATTTAATAAAATTCTTTTTATTTGGGTATACACTTTATTATAAGTTTCTAGAGACAATTTCTAGTCAGAAAATATATGAAAAATAATGCGTTTTAGTCATGACACGTCTAGACAGCGTTGAAGGAAAGTGCAACGTTTGACATTCATTTACATAAATAAATTAGATTGATGGAACTGTTTTGTTTGACATCGTTAAAATTTAGTGCTGCTATCAAATTCAAGTATTCGCTTTAAAACTGGATTGGGATATAAAATAATCGTATAACGCGCATCTTGAAAGCAGTATGAGATCCGAGACAACGATAAGAACTAAACATAGCTTTGTATTGATCCATATTACGACTTTATAAGTCGATACTAACTTGACTTGAAATAACGATCTTTTTATAAATACACTTTCAAAATGTGGTTTTTATTTTAACATTTAGAACAATAGAAAAATTTTGAACAATTAGAATTCATTATTTACAATTGTTATGCGTTTATCTGATCTAGACTTCATCTCGCATAGAAAATTAGTTGAAGATTTAGTGGCTATTTGTTATTTATAAATATGTCCACCTGATTGTTTGTAGTGAAAAAAATATTAATTAAAAGAAATCATTTAGATTACAATTTTGAATAGTAAAAAGTATAAAAGAAGATCCAAACTCAAGTTGATCCAAGTTTCCTTTTTCGGTTTTGGAACAACTCAAGATAATGGACGTGTCTAATGTAAGGCACATAAACATTACATTAATGTGGGATAGCAGCCATTTTAGGCGATAGCCCTTTCCGTAGGTTCCAATAAAAGCGTGACACAGAATGTTCTGTCAGACTGAAAAAGTGAACAAACTATAAAGTCACTACTTTAATTTGATTACGTTATAAACGTAAATAACTTACTCCGTAATGTAGGAACAGACCAAACCTTCCTTGGAATTATTTGCATCATTTCAACATCCTGATTCTCTGTTACTGTTCTTTGATTTTAAATGGGAACTAAAATTGATTTTTATGGTTCCGTAGCTAAATGCCAAAAATCGGAACGGATTCGCCATGTCTGTCTGTCTGTCGGTCCGTCCGTATGTTACAGATACCAGATACTTTTTTCCGGAACAATATGAACTATACTATTAAAACTTGGTAAGTAGGTAAATGTATTCTATGAATTGCATTAATATTTTTACACACAAATAGAAAAAAAAACAATATTTTGAGGGTTCCCCATACTGAGAAATGAAACGCAAAAATTTTTTTCGTCAATCCCATATGTGTGCAGTATCTATGGGTAGGTCTTCAAAATTGATATAGATTTCTAATATCATTTTTTGTATAGTTTGCGCGAGACACATGTAAAGTAAAATGTGATCCCCCCCCCCTTTACTTTTAAAATAAAAAAATGATAAAATAAAAAAAAATTGATTAAATTTTCTTTATTCATTTTACATAATATTATTGTTAAAACTAATCGCTGTGGACACGGAAACGTTAAACTCTTCCGATATACTAGTAGATCCAATTGTGGACTTGAGCAGGGTGATGAGCGAAAAAAGCCAAAGGATAAATATTTTACTGGTAAATATAATGTATGAACTAAAACGCGATTAATAGTTCAATAATAATAAAAAGTAAAAACTGATGAATATAACCACGATCTTGTTAGATTTAAACCTCTCTTTTGATTTTCCGTATAAGAGATTTTTTTTCTATATAAGTCTATATCGTTGTTCTTATTCGTAATTTTTATCATTTCTGAATTCAATTATTATAAGTGGTGTATTGCAGTACTCACTTAACTATTAATATACTGTGCTAGGCACGTTTACATGTATTTTAGTGCGTACTCGATGAATTCCCAAAGGCTCGTATTCAATATTGGCTGTAGTGCCTGTGTCTACTTCTAGTTGTATTCGATCTCGCATTGCGATTCATTTATAATTCAGCCGCCAATGTCTCGTACGATGTGCACGCTCCAGAAGATCTCGTGGCTTACCGGAGGTCAACTTTATTGTTACTGTAGGTCTCCGGTATATTTGAAGTTTGGACTGCTTACACTATTTGCATAAAGATTCAGTACGGTTTGAAGATGTAGAGTCCAGCTAGCATAGTTTTATTGAACACAAAAGCCAAAGGATAAATATTTTACTGGTAAATATAATGTATGAACTAAAACGCGATTAATAGTTCAATAATAATAAAAAGTAAAAACTGATGAATATAACCACGATCTTGTTAGATTTAAGCCTCTCTTTTGATTTTCCGTATAAGAGATTTTTTTCTATATAAGTCTATATCGTTGTTCTTATTCGTAATTTTTATCATTTCTGAATTCAATTATTATAAGTGGTGTATTGCAGTACACACTTAACTATTAATATACTGTGCTAGGCACGTTTACATGTATTTTAGTGCGTACTCGATTAATTCCCAAAGGCTCGTATTCAATATTGGCCGTAGTGCCTGTGTCTACTTCTAGTTGTATTCGATCTCGCATTGCGATTCATTTATAATTCAGCCGCCAATGTCTCGTACGATGTGCACGCTCCAGAAGATCTCGTGGCTTACCGGAGGTCAACTTTATTGTTACTGTGGGTCTCCGGTATATTTGAAGTTTGGACTTCTTACACTATTTGCATAAAGATTCAGTACGGTTTGAAGATGTAGAGTCCAGCTAGCATAGTTTTATTGAACACAAAAGTCTCTTTCTAACCGGGAGGTTTTGGTATGTACGAATGTGTTTTATAATGTTCAAATTTCGTTATATTTATGTATATATGTATATGTATGTATAATATGTATATGTATATTTCATACGGCCTTATAAGGTCTTTGAGTGATTATAAACCTCTTAGTCACCCAAAGGACAATGACCAGGACAATGTTTGGAGTTTCTCTGAGTAATCAGAATTGATGAAATAAATGGTAGTAGTGGGCTGGACACGTTGCTAAGTATAGCTTCAAATAAGTTTGCTACACTAAAAGGTATAATTAATACAAATAAGAAGTGTAAACATACAGAAAGAGGTTAATCGACGGATTGAAAACTAATGGTATTATATTTAAGTATCAAATTTAAACCTACGATGACGAAATGCTGTGCTTTTAAGTATAATTATACTTTTAATATTTTTAATATATTTTAAACAACATTTTGAGATTTCTGTATTGTAGCGTCATAGAAATTAAATTCAAATAAGTATAATAATTGAAAGATATTAACAGCATATTATGAAACATACGGATTTTATATGTTTAATTGCGTCTTCTCAATATTATTTTAAGAGCCAACTCCATTAATAGAATGTATTATAAAATTAGATACATATTGACTTTATTTTATATATATTTGTTCTTAAATTTAAAGTTACCTTTCACTCACAAGTAATGATAATAAAAGGAAATGCGAAATAAAAAAGCAGGTGGTTACACATCCATACGATGCTCGGGAGAGTTGTAAGGGCTTGTCCTTTCCACGGGGAAACCTTTTTTTGGCTTGAAATGGGTATTCCCTTAGTAGAAAAGTCTGAGTCAAACAGGAGTCATGTTTGCGTTGGAACGTTTAAAAAGAAGTCACTTAATAGTACATTACTCCAGCGGCCCGAACGTGAAACATTGCGAGGCGATCTTCATCGAGAGTGGAAATGCCCAGTGGTGGCTGGTGATCAAGGCTTGTAGCGCATTTCACATGTCAGTAATTGAAACTATGCAATAATAAATATATTAATGTTTGTTTTTTTACTTCTAACTATTGAAATTTTACGTTTAAACAATGTTTTCATAACTTACATACTTTCAATAGATCATTTAATTTGTATTTCATGGAATGAAATGAACAAACAAATTTTAAGAATCATATGGAATTTCAAAATTTGACGAGATCAAATATATATTTCTTTTTTTAAGTTTTCAATATCGTAGCTCATTTATAGCGCGTTTGTTTTGTTATATAAGTTTAATTTTAAACTTTGGTCAGTAATCTATTTTACTGTAAAGTTTGAGTGTACAAAGTTAAAATTTTGTTACTGGGCGTTCCAACAGGCAAGATAAAAATTTGCCGGCTAATCTCCTATATACGATTATATCTAATATATCCTATTATATCCTATATACGATTTGTCTTAAAAATAGTTGTGTAAGTAATAGAAGTATCCTGTAACTCAATTCAGTTTTAAACGAAAATTAAGTTGAATTTCACTATCATACCTGTACACATTATAATATTTTGTTTAATTACATAGCATATGTACCTTTAAATTAAGTTACATAAGAGGTGTATGGGTTTTTGCATTATACCTGATGGAACTCAAACCAACTGCGAGAAAGTAGCTCACGGTGTACTCCGTCAACTAAAAATATGGCTCTGGTGCTCCACATCAACCCGCATTAGGCCAGTGAGGTGGCAAAAGGCTTAGACCATTTCCATACAGGAAAGATTCCAAGTGCGTAGCGGTACTGGAGGCTGTAATGGATGTAGTTCCTGGTCGTTGCAAAAGATGCTAAGAATCAGGAGAGATGGAAGAATAAGAATCGGGCGGCGAACACTTACCGTCGAATGACCATAGCCCTGGCAATCAATAACATTGCAGTACACTGCAGATAAAGGAAAAGCTGCCGGCACTTGAGAAAGAAATTAAGCAGGATTGGCTGAAGAATTATTGAATTGCCTAAATTCCTGAAGACTGAAGACATTAAGTAAGGATACGATGGTACTGAAATTTGGTGCTGCTCTATTTTCGGGAGGGTAATACGAGGTTATATTTTGTGTGGGGTTCATTGTCCTCAACTCTCTGGTTAGCAACTTTGGACCAATCGGAAGTGTGTCGAACAGGTTAGCGTACCTAATACTTAGAATCACTAAACGATATTTATTGAATGAAGGTTAATGCCCGAACCTTAACCTCCTTCAACAAGGAAGCAGTGTATGAGGATATTTCTCGGAAATACATTTTTCTATAAGGCATTACATCCTTGTCATGGGAAACTTTAATATAAGGTTAAATGAATAGGGCGATGATGAGCTGCAAGTGAGGCGATTTGGAGATGTATTCCGTAATTAACGTGGTAAAATACTAGCCGCTTAAACAATGAAAGAAGTATACATAACGAAATTATAAAAAAACCATCGAAATGTAACGAAAATGGATCTTGCAAACTACGAATGGCGCGAATAAAAACGAGATTGACTTCATCATGTCCATCTTGCCAAATCCTAAATTATTCAATAATGTTTCAATGAATTTTAACTTAGGAGCCGAATAGCTTCAAACAAGTGTTAGATCACTTCGGCAGATTCTGTTGATGAAGCTGGGAATAGAGGTCGGCAGAGTAATCACATCCTGACTTGAGCTTATATAACGCTATTATGCAGAACACAAAGTGAGCCAAATAAACACAACACTTCACCGAAAAATCCCAGAAGTTAACCTGTATAAGATTGGTTTGGTTCTCAGGTTAAAAACAATAAGGAGTCGTGTGTTAATGAAGTTACAGATGAACTTCTGAAAGCGGGTGGATTACTTGTACAAAAGATTCTTCGTGAACTTTTCAACAAAGTCATATTCGAAGGCAAAACACTTAAAGTATGCTATAAAGGCGTGGTGACACTATTCTTTTAAAAAGGAATAGACTCTTGAGTCATGTTTATAATGTGTTCCAACAGTCATTACGAATCGTCTCGAGTGCCAATTTGAAAACTTTCGAGCCTTTCGAATAAGTTAGATTCCGAAAACGCTTCATTATCGTAAATCACATACATACGTGGCAGATTATATATAAGACCAAATAATGTAACCTGCTATACTAGACTATCGATACATGTAAGTACACTACAACAACAATCACTATTAAAAATGGACAAGATGAAAATTATGGTGAAGTTTCATGTACCACTCAAATTTCTGAAGGTTGGAGGGTCTATATTGGTAAAAGATAAACAGTATGTTTACTTGTAGCAAACGGTCCAACTAGGCGGCAACTTTAAATAGACTTTATAAAGATAATGAAAGTCACGCAAAGGAGAACTCAAAGCTTAGAATTTTTCTGCGTCTTTCTCTCTCTCATAGCGACATTTTAGTGCCAGTAAGCCAGGGTACATTACTCACAGGACTGTCAGCTGTTGAACTGGGGAGCTTATTAAGTAGCAGGTATATGTCGGGAACCGCTGCGTCAGTAGACCTGGTCAGTAGTTGGTAGACTTTTGAAACAAGATGAACCGATATTTTGGTGTAAATCGTAGGATCATCGAAAGATCGATCGGTATGGTGATCCTTAGGGAAGGCCTATATATTGATGAATGGATATATTAAAGACTTATTGTTAGTAAATATTACTTCAGGAATTACCAAGTCACTCATCGAAATAAGGAATTGAAGTAATTTTGTGAAAGAATGATACATTCTACACTTCATCCTCCCCTGAACAAAAATACACAAAATAATCCTAATAATTACATATCTATTAGTAAAATTAAATATTTGTGTAACGAAGTTCCTTTTTATTACTATGCGGAGTTAAAAATTAAAAATTATAGTTAGTTAGTTATATTAAGCAGTTCGTATTTACATTAAGTACGATAATCTAGATATAAAAAAATCTATTGATGCTTTTGGTAAAGATAGGGAATGAAATAGATATAATTATCATTTGTCACACTAGCTAATTTATTAATAGAATTATAGAAGGTTTTCAAATTTTTTTATTAATTATAAGCATTACTTACAATTGTATAAATAATTTTATACACAATATGATTGAAGCTTATGTACTTAACATCTGAATAAGTTAATTTTCAGGATAATTTCTTTGTATTTAAACAGCTATTTGGACCGGTTTTTTCCGTTCTTAGGTTATCTAGTGAAGTTTTACATCGGTGGCCATGCACAGACTACTTGACCCATATTGTGAGACGACTCTCCTCGGATTGTATCTGCTCTACATGCAAATATCTCTACAGCTGCGCTATGTTTATCAACTTAGGCTATGCTTGCAACGTAGGCAGTACTTATAACATATTTCATTCAGCAGCACCACAAAAGGATTACATTGACGTTTTCATTTCGACTGTGGAAATTAATAGTATTGAATCTATTAGACGGTTGAAATAACATTTATAAGTGTTAGTATAAGTGTTATTTTATTATATGTATTTTGTGGAAATCGCACACCGTCCACAGTTGTTAACACAATTTGCAGGTAGAGAATACCTCTGGCATTAAGGCCGCCAGTTGTACACTTTTTTTTAATGTTGTGCAAAAAGTTTAAATAAATGAATAAAATAAATAAATATTATTATTAAATAAGATTGTTTTTATGTTTATACTTTTATCATTTATTCGTATAAATATTATAGCATTGAAATAATAAATCATACCTCGGATTTTGGCCGAATAGACAATATATAGTGCTTACCGACAGATTACTAAAACATAAATGAGCGTTAAATAAAAATCGTAATTTGAGTTAGTTTAAAATAAAATAAATTTGTCTAAGAAATTTAATCAAGTTTGTTGGTCGAAGGAGAGTTTCGTTAATTACGCAGTGTAGATCACAGCTATTCCAGCGAGCTTCAAGCCGATGCATTGCGGTTTAAGTCAAACTTCCAGATAATTAAGTTAAGATTCGCGTATTAAGTTAAAACAAGTAAGATAAATGTGGGTAAGGGAAGTGTAGTGATCAATAAGTTTAATCAAGTTTTTCTAAGAATAAAGTAACAAACCATTGCGGTTATTAAAAAAATCGCTTAGATTTATAAATCTAACATCATTTTTATATCAAAATCTTGATTGATGAAGAATACTATTTATTATACTATATAATGCAATTTATTATACTATATAATACAACATTGTATATAACACTTACAACTAAGTAATATAACGTCATCACTTTTTTATAAACAGTTATCACAAATTATTTAAGCAAACTGATCACGGTAAGCGAATGAGAAATATGAAGGAATGAGAATTTTGTTAATTACGTATATTTAAACTATAGTATTTAAACTTTAACTTACGAGTTTAGTAGTCTATCTATTACTATCATTATGATATGCTATCTATGTTAGTCTGCTTTTAGTCTCAAGGTGACAGCTGTACTTTTCATTTCGAGTGGGAGAAAAAAGGTTGATCGCATACATAAAGATTTTTTATATTTCATGTTTTAAGTACGTCAATAATATAAAAATATATTATAGTCTATATTATATAAATATATAGCCAAAACAGTCCATAGATAATGTAGAGAACAGAAAACTAAGAAAAGCAAAATGACAACATTATCTGTGCTGCAATGACGCCACCATTTTTAGGAAAAAAAACAATTAAAATTAATGTAGATCTCAAAGTTAATCGATAATAATAAAATATCGATGACTTTCTTTCCTTAAACACTAAAGTGATCAATTAAATCCCGCTCCGTAAAAGCTACAAGACGTTCTTTTAGAGCAAAGTAGAAACTTGTGCCTAATTTCATTATATTTTTTACAGTAATTTAATTTTGTTTTATTTTAAAACATCTGTCTGAACTCGTAGAACTTTATTATTTTTACTGACAGCTATTAATCGATAAAATGCAGTGTTTATGTAATAATGCAAAAGGAAAAATTTGTAATATATTTGTAATCGTTACAAAATTATTGCGAAACGTTAACTTATCTCCATAAATTGTCAAGATATTGTACTTTTGCAATATATTTCAGTCGATAAGAATTAACCTCAGGTGAATAAAGGATCATCCGGTATCCACTTTGGAGAACCTTTTGAATTTATAAAGGAATATCTTGTCGCATTTTATACTTGTGAGCAACACGGTAACGACAAAAAACGGGAAAGCAAGAGTGCTTAATAATAACGAGGGTCATTGAAAAATCTTCATTCAGTATTTGTCTATAGAACCGTATCGTACCCAGGCATTGTTCAACCGTCCTTAATTTTTTTTATATAGTTGTATTCATTTGATAACACTGTCTTTGACATTTAAACCAATCACTAGAAACTGTATCTGTGTCTTAATTCGTCTGCTCGGCGACGGATTTAGAATGTGTTACCACTCCATTTCTTCTTCTATCTGTTGACAGAGCCGGGAGGTTTCCTGCAATTATATCCTCTGAGCAATTGCTCAGTGAATTGTATTACCACTGGAATCTCAACAAATTGGTGAAGTGTGGGTGTTTATGAATAAGCTGGGGTTTATTTCCAGTTCTCACCAACAATATCAATTTCAATAAACAGCAACTCAGATTTTATATTATTTATTTATTTGTTTATTGTCGGTTCATATTCGAACTTATGTATACGAGTTAGAATGTGAAGTAACCCATAATACCTAATGAACGATATCTATGTTGATGATATAATGGTGGGAGTTTATCCGTTACCACGGTGAGAATACTTCTAAATATAAAAGCTTTGCAATGACAAACGGGCTCAAATACAATACCATTAAATGTTTTCATGTCTTCATGTTTGTTACTTTTATTTGTATCTATGTGATTTCTTTGGGTCTTTTTTGGGTATTTTTAGTGCAGGTTCAGATCTCCTTAATATCTTCTATGACCTGAGGACCTAGGTCATAGAAGATATGACGGATAATATCGACAAAGTTTTTTTTGGAAAGCGTATGACTTTTTGCGCATCGTGTATAATAACGCATTCAGTGTGCTATTGAGGTTCAGGTATGTTCATGGAGGCGTACGTTGACGGGTTCGAGGCTGTCTGTGTAAATTTTGTGAGACTTTGTCCAAATATATCTATTATCTCGTGATGAGTCTTTGAGATATAATTGTATTGACAATTCTTAAAAACAAAATAATCCTGACAATTGGATTGTAAAAGGAAGTATTATTTTTGAACACGTGCAGTGAGAAATCGTTTGCAAAACCGCTACGCACCCTAGGTTTGATATTAATGTTTTCTGATGATATAATTGGGGGAGAGTCAATTAAGGAATTAATAATTTTAAACAATGTGACGAAATCTATATATAAGGGACGAGATTTTATACTTTGTAATTTAATTTTAGTAATTTCTCTGAATATGTACGAAGTGTACGATCCAAGCCAAGTCTACAGTACAAGTTATTCAAGCATTTCTTTTGAACTTTTTCTATGCGATTTCTGTGTACTTCATAATATGGTGACCAAATAACTGACCTATATTCAAGTGTACTACGAATCAATTATCATAAATCAATCAAAATAAATAATATAAACAATAGAATATAAGGATCTCGGAAGCGTATAGTATTATGAGCTATAAAACCTATAAGTTTTTCACTTTTGTAAATAATCTCTGAAAGTAAATTTTTCATCCAAAATTATTACCAGGTTTTGTACCAGGTATTATAACCATATGTTTTCTTTCAATATTATAGTCATACATTATTTTTTTTATATTTCGATGTAAACGGTATTACAAAACATTTTACTTTATTAATATTCAAAACCATATTACTTTCATTACACCATCTATTTAAGGTATTAAGGCCAAACTGCAAGGTTGCATAGTCCCTGCCAGAATAAACTTTCGTAAAGAGTTTAAGATCATCAGCGTACAACAAGCAGGGACTGATTAATTTCTAAATGAGATCATTTATAAATGCAATAAAGAGTAGTGGGCCTTCAGAGTCTTGTGGTACTCCAGACGTAACCTGGACAGTAGATGAAAGGAAACCCTTAACCGCAACAAGTTGACTACTAAGTTACCGTGAATACCGAAGTGAATTTCCAGTATACGGATTAATATACTATGACATACTTTGTTAAACGCCTTGTCGAAATCGGTATATATACAATCAACCTGAACTCTTCTTGTAGCAGCAAAAGCAGTACATATGTAGTTTTTGAAATTAGACGGTTAGACGTTGTGGAGCGATTACGGATAAAACCATGCTGTAAGAGGAATATCAGTTGCTTCATGTGGTAATAAAGAGTATCATGTATTATTGATTCAAACAGTTTTCCAAAGCAAGTTTTGTTTTGCAGGTGTAGTCTGATTAACATGAATTTAATGAAATTAAATTATTCTTAAATAAAATAATAATATAATTACGGCAGGGTGATATCAATACGAGGTAAAATCATGTATCACCACTACACGTCTGATCTGAGAATGAGTGTGTCAGTGAATAAGTGTGTATTAAAAAATAATAATTACTAGTAATGTTTAAGTGGTAGCATGATTTTGTTCGCATAGCCTTGATGGTACCTATGTATAATTTAACGTGGAATATATATAACAAGTTTATAATTTTTAAATTATAAAATAGCACTTTTATTTTGTAAATTAAATATTTAAACTTATTACTGTTATTATCTTTAGGGAAAGTTGTATTGTTACTAAAGAGATGAATGTACGAGTATAATCTGAAATAAATTATTTTAAGGTTGAATTAATTACAATTAAACTTAAAGTTATTAACACACCACATATGTACAACTTATGTTGTATATACTAAAATGTAGATTCAAATAAAGTAAAATGCTAATATCATTGAATTATAAAAAAATTCAAGGCAAGTTAATAGAAATTTAGTGGAAAATGTAAAAAAGGATATCACCGGGATTCTACGAGAGGCAAGAAATTTGGTCCTATCGGTAATCCAGAAAGTTTTCAAGCTTAATTCTTTCCTTCGAATAAAGCTCTTGGTATACGATAAACGGTACTTTTCAAAGCTCGCAATTTCCTCGATTACCCGAACGTGTCGAGATATAATCGGAGAGGCTCTTTATTATGTTTATATTAGATTTTTGACAAGTATTGTTACGATGAAAATATATCATTAGGATTGACTGCATACCTGCAAAGCTCTTAAGTAAGCTCAAGTTCGAAAGTTAATATCTTTTTTGTAATATGCCAAGAAAATAAATGTTACGCTTCGAATACAAGTTGTTATACAATAGTTAGAGTTAAAATTTAAATTAATTTTAGTACACAATACTCTGTAGAATATATTGATTATTAAAAAAAAACAATATAAGTAACAATAATTTTATTTATACCTAGATTGAGTTCATTTAAAATACTTGTTAAGATGTCCAAAATCAAGGCACGTTGTCCGAAGCCTGAGGGCGCAAATTCAGTGCGACGCAGTTAGTGGCTGAAATACGTGATCAGAACTGAATATGTCACAGCAAGAGTTATATAAGAAATTGAGAAAGAATCCCTTAAAACCCTAAGCACGTTTGGGTTAGGTTGGATAATATTTGATTTATATAAAAAATAATTACAACGTATTCTTAAGCTTATCATAAAATAAGTTGTCCTGATGATAGTTGGTTTGCTAACAGAGTATTATTAAAGTTAACTTTTAGATAATTCCTTTCTATTATATTATATAGATATAGCTAACACAAATATATTTTGACGGTTGGTTTGCTAGAGTTACTTAGTGAATCTATTTTTCTGATAATTTCCTCTCTTTTTTTATCGATCCGCCAGTCTTTTTTTATCGATATTCAGTCTTTTAATCGCCTATTACTACATCCACGCTGAATATTTTAAATATTTCTCATACACTTTTAATCTCTTTCAATCAGAATAATCACAGTTGGAAAAATATCAATTTAGATCACTGAAGTAAATTTATTATCTCATTAGTCATAGAATATCTACGAGATGCGCAAATATTGGCAATACGTACATACGTATTGGCGTACGTATTGCTAATAGAGAGAATTCATCCATGTTTATATCATTGACGCTTCGCTTTATTTAGCGAAAGTACATCTTCTCCATAGGTTTATTCATACTACTTACATTGAAATTAATTAGTTTAAAGCATCCATGTTCATTGTTATCTACATATGTAGATGTATTCGTGTCTGTAAGCCATTTGCATACGGGGACTCAACACAGGTATTGTCGTATAATTACTAATTCTCTTAATGTACATTCATTGTAGGTCGAACTTATGTAAAAATATTGCGACAGTTCTTAATACGTATTTCGTACTCACAATATAGCTGTTATTTATTCATAGCTTAAGAGATGAACATTAAAGCTCAAAGGAAACACACAGAAATGTTGTTCAAGATTTTTTTTTAAAATAGCATTTCCGACAGTACAGCTTCTTACCGTTGATCGTGATGTCACCCAATGACAATCTTTCTCCATTTATGCGAAGGCGTGGACAGTGAACAGCATACAGATTGTGCCAACATGTAATCCATAAAAATACTTACGGTGCCGTGATAGAATACATTTTAGCTCCAAGAACAACCTTCAATTATCCACTGCGCCCGTTGTAGATATTTGTCAGTTCATAATTCACACCTACTATTTCATGTACGTTTTTGTTTTCTTTAACGTGGCATTGTCGGCTCAGGGCATTAATCTTGATAATGATCATTGTATGTGACGCGAATATGGCGTGTCTTTCTTTGATATAATTTAGATTAAGAATACATAATGTAGATATATTTAATTCCTATTTTGTAAAATTTTCATAATATTATTTCACCGATTTCAAAAAAGGATTTTATTGTATGTTTTTATACGAATTTACTAACAATTATGATTTGATTTTGAAGTTTCTTTTTTGATATCTATCTCGAAATTGATTTGAAAGTATTTAAAAAAATGAGTACAGAAAAATCATAATATAACATTTTAAAAATGCAAAAAACCGAACTTAAACCGTTCTCAAAACTGTATCTAATCTCTATAGAAATTTACCTAAAAAGTAAAAACTAATAATTTATTTCAAGGCGGCAGCCTTAAGGGGGAGCCTTTATCTCGTCAGTAGCGGTATCGTGTGTAGCGGTAGCGGTAATTGACACTCGGTCTCCACACATTGGGAAAAAGTTGGCCAAAAGCTTCGGCGGCGCGCATCAGACAGAGCTCGAAACTGTTGCTCGAATCCCCAAAGCCCGACAATGATAAGTTCCAAATACTTAAAATGGGCCCTTAGTGGGACGACACCTCGTCAACCATTATTGTGATCCCGGCCGGGGCCGGCGAGGAAGATAAGGGCCTTCTTCGCTAGGGCCACCTGAGGCCCAGTGACCCTAATATCCATCTGTTGACCAGAATGGCAATTTGTGTACTTTGTATACAGAGTGACAGTTAAGCGGGGGACTTTTCGCTACAACGCGGCACTTGCTACGACCCCTTCCACCTTTAGTGGACTACCTCTACGTCCTTACAGACATTGATAAATGCCAGCAGAACAGCGGCGTTCACATATTTTTTTTCAAACGGTCGATCGACATTGATATGGACTGCAAACGTATGTAAGCTCATGTAAACATAGTTCGTTGCTTATTAAGGGTTTTGGTGATGTTTAAACATCGCTGAGCCTGTCCCGAGGGGCCTGCCCGGTGAATTTAGGTATTCTCGATCTGTAAACCTAGTAAGTACTCAACGGGGACAGAGCAGTTATGGAGGACGGTATTAAGCAGATTGAATAATACAAGTTTAATAGAGTCAACACACTAGGTTTGGTCAAAAATGCGATTACCTATCCTTCATCCTTTTTTATTCATGTATGTTTTAACTTACGAGAAAATTGAATTTTACATGTAGCTCATTTATATACACAAGTACATTATACAGTCACTTAATACTAGTGCTTATTCACTCTACAGTTACTTTATAAATGTCTGTAAATTGGACAGAGACTTGTAGAGTGATAATATAAGAATGCTTTGTTCGATTGATATATGTCGATCGACTAGTCTATGCTCCCATACCAGCTTTGTTATATAAACAAATTATACAAATATGTATATTATTCTTGAAGGCTAGGCGAAATTAGTTCAACAGCAGGACATTGAAAATTTAATTATTTCCTAGTGTATTAGGCGGATTTGTTGCTATTGTCCAGCCATTTCGCAAATATGTAATTGTGGTTAATTAATTTAGTCGACTTTTGACTATGAATTCATTTTGTCGACATACACTCACGTGTATGTATCACTGTAACCTGTCCTCACGGACAGGTTACAGTGATACTTGTATTCTTAACCGGTCACCCCACAATATATATTTGTGAAAGATGCTAAAAAGCTGGCATGCTCATAATTTATGTGATTTACGGCAATGAAATTATAAGTTCGTTATTTCGGCTTGTTATTTTGAGGTCGTGATTACCTAGAGGAGAAGCATTATAATTATGGATTATTAACATAAGTAACTACTGAGTGCCACCTATTTAGAAATACAAAATATTGTATAAGCTACATAAATCTTACCATTATATTGGTGATTAGAAGTTTAAGTCACGATTGAAATATAAGTTTAAATATGCCTAACCATTATTATTATTCCTTATATGTATGATAATCTAAGATGCTTCCTTATATCTTATAATATACAGAATAAGTCCTGAATTTAATGCAGATAGAGTTATTGTCTGTTGTCATGATTTGCTGTATAAATTTGATTGTATTTAAAAGTTTATTTTTTACGTTTTTGTTTTGTCGTATTTTTTGTTGTTGTTTTTCTACTCACGTACAACTGCACACCTGCGCTTAGTGGATTTGTCAATTAATAATTATATCGCATGTATAGACTGCAACTTTGTAAGTAATACTGAGCTCCAGAAAATAACAGTTTAAGAAGTTACCAGTAGCCAACTTTTACGTGTACAACATACATTAACAGCCGAGCTCGATGTTATGTTTCTTCCTTGAAAACGTGTTGTTGTTTATTCAATTGTCATATTATTTAAATCTTGCTGGTAACGTGTACTGCAGGACTACTGTCAGTGCAATCCATACTACCTAACTTACTAATATGATAAAGCTGAAGAGTTGTTCGTTCAACGCGTTAATTAAGCCGCGGCTGATACTGCTTAAATAATTATTATATACTCCTTAATAAAATATTGGGAATTTTGAAGTAGGGTTTGACGCCTACCCTTGTAGTTAATATTGCGTTATAAAATATGAAATTAAAGTATTAAATTGCTGTTTTTAGGAGGTTTTTAATTTCTAATAATATCAAAGAATTTGGTTTATTCCATACTAATGATTTCCTTATTTATTTAATAACCTAGAGAGCATACTTTACGAAATTTTTACATACATCTCAGTAGACATTAAACTACTAAGTAATAACGTAGTTTTGAAGGCAAGAAAATTAATTGGTTTAGTATACTGGATAAAAAATATTAGTAATATAATCCATCCTTTCATTCATCTTTTATGTACTTTATGTATGATGTTTTTACCTTACGTTTGATTCAACAACTCATGTCATAATGTACAGCTGTAATTCTTTAACATTTTAATCGGTACAGTCTATTGCATTTGAGGAAAGCTTACAATAAAAAATAATCACTGTATATAATTTTGCTTCTGTTGAAAATAAGGGAATATTTTCTTTGAGTTAAATTTGCAATTTTCTGTATAAAATGTATTTTTCTTCCAGGTGGCCTTAATAATCTCCACTCTGTATAGAGTCAACCATTTCAGGGACTTCATAATTAGGTAACAACACTTTATAATATATTTTTTGTTTTTTTGTCTTTACAATTTATTGTTTTGTAGATTTCGGATCACCATACCACCTTTCAAATAAGTATATTCGTATATTCAGACCTGATCAGACGAGAACCCTACTATTTGTCACAAAAGTATTTGCGAACGTTTCGAACCCATAATCAACGTTCATAGTCAATATTACTAATCACATTTAATCAATAGTTTACATAATGACTTCAATCATTTTATCATAGCTCATATTCCTCACCGAGGGACACGAGCCTACTGCGTCAGCCATGCTGGTCCAGTGCAGGTTGGTAGACTATACATATACCTTTATTTAGGGGTATGCAAGTTGCTTCACGAAGTTTTCTTTCATTATAGGAGAGTCAAATAAATGTATATATGAAAATCATATTGATACACGGCAAGATCGAACTTACCACCACAGTGCTACCGACACTAATAATGACTTCAATCTTGAATAAGAAAGAGAAAGCTAATATATTTAGTATCATCAACATTATTATAAGCATTTTAATCCAGACTCAGTGTTGGACTTACATTTCATCCTTAACTCTTTTGATTCGCAATAAAGAGAACAACTGAGGGATGAAAAATGACCGTAATATTAAAAGAACTATATCATCAACACAAGATGATATTTATGGAGTTCACGAAATTATGAGACAATATAATAAAACACTACTATGAAATAGAAAAACAATTATCAAAATCGGCGAAATAAACTCGTAACAGATATCTTCTCCATTCTCGTAACAGACTCTAACAACAGACATTTACTTTATAATTGCACATCACCTTTTCTAAGGTCAGTAAAAAAATCCAGTCCACTTAAAAACAGTAAATATAAATCATTCTGTAATATAAATACAACTGATACTAATTCACAAAGTGGTGTGCATGTCCACATGGGTTAATAATGAAAACAACTAGCGTTTCATTATTAATTCGGGTGGAAAAGCAACGTTTCCATTTATCAGATAAAAGGGCAAAATTTGTAAATAGCTCAACATCTATGTTACTACCGTCCGCACTAATTATAGGTACAGCAATTTAGATCCACGCAATACTCAGCCAACTAAAGCTGGCGTTTCATTATGAGATATAGTAGATTTATTTATTTATTTACGCACACAACAATCAAACATACAGATATAATAATATTAATAAAGAATAGCTTATTTATAAAAAAAAAACATCTCAACTAGCAGATCTGTGATAGGAGATAATATACAATATACCATTAGGTACAATAAAGAGTACAACTATTAAAATAAAACTACATTCTACTAATATTATAAACGCGAAAATTTGTACGAGATGGATAGTTGTTTGTTACTCCTTCATATAAAAACTACAGAATGGACTTTAATGAAACTTTACATTAATATAGCTAATACATCAGAAAAAGTCGCGGGCAATAGCTAGTGTATACATAAATACTCATACGCTATCAATATTAATAGTGTTCTCTAATACGGTGCATAAAGGTGTGCAGTGATTCACATATAAATACTTAACATTTTGATCTGCATTTACAATAGATTTTCAATATATTGGAATTATAACAAGGCTGAAAGATTTTTATATATAGATTCTGTGTTGTGTGTAGATAAGTATTGGGATTACGGGGACAGTAGGGTAGGCAAAGTGAAATGCAGTGCAGGTTGTGAGGAGGGATATACAGAGATAAAAGTAAAATATAATTTTGTCGATAAAAGCTCGATCGCAAAACAAAAATAAGTGAAATAGAATTATATACCGAAAAATAAGATGTATATTATATCCACTAGTGGAAAGTTGGCTTTACTTGTCTGTCAACTTTCGACATGCTACTAGTAAATTCAGGTAGAAAATGGACTTAATATTGTGCGGCGACCGCCACTAATTTGAAGCTAAAATATTTCAATTCGAATATAAATGAGATGATCTATTTAGTAAGTGTTATTTTAGAATGACAGACCAACTCAAATAGAGTATAAATAGTTATTTATTATACAAGAGTGGAAAGTTCCTTTTTAACCGCGTGCTCGATTTGGATGACCGAGCAAGCGAAGGATTCTAAATTAGAATCCTGAGCGTCTGAGGGAAACAAACGAGCACAAGGTGAAAAATCTTTCCACTCGAGTGCAAT
The DNA here is from genome assembly GCA_036419045.1 of Scirpophaga incertulas. Lineage (NCBI taxonomy): Eukaryota > Metazoa > Arthropoda > Insecta > Lepidoptera > Crambidae > Scirpophaga > Scirpophaga incertulas. The sequence goes on along the minus strand of CM071627.1, from coordinate 13,410,632 downwards.
ACGTAACTTTTCATCCCACCTCAGCGAGGAAATGACAAAATGAAAAAGAAAACAATTTATAATGGCAAATTATATTAAGCAATAAAACGTGAAAAACTAGAATGGCGAAATAAAACAAAGAAACCAAGAAGGTTCCAAATTTAATTTTTTTCACAATTTGAAAAGTTCTAATCATAAATTTGGAACCATAGAGGTTATATTAAATAGGTTTAATGACGTTTTGAATTTACAATTATATTGAGTACTCATTATATGTGATGTTCTAAATTCAAATCTACTTTGCCGCTCAAGCGAATAAAATAGAATTTTCCAGCCAGATTTCGAAGCGCAAAATTACACTTTCCGAGGTGGTGGGATGAAAATATATATTTATTTGATATGTTGACAAATAAACAGACTGCCCATCTGATTGTAAGTAATGATATCAACAGTACACGTTATAGTACATGTGGTTCCTGTGAGATTTGCAGTATATATGCAACCCCCACAAAAATAGCAGTGTACGTTGCCAACATGTGACATAAGATAAAAAGTCATAATAGTAGTCAGTTATTTCATTACCTATCTACCTATATTTTGCGGTGGAAATAGGGAAATCGAAGGTACCCAGACGTTCGTGGTACTATAGAGTCTAATTCTCGGATCGGGATAAAGTTAAAAAAGATCGGTATAATACGTAGAACATACTAGTAATTTGATGCAGTATTCTCGTGTCTAGAACATGCGAATCGTACTGCTCTGGATCGGATCTGAGTTGTTAAAAGTTTGTACTTTTTTAACTTAGAAAATCTTTTAGCTTACACTTTAACATCTGAATCAATAATTCAATCGCCGACTGTTTTAGCGACGAAGCTAATACAGTCAAATGTTTCAGATAAGTTTTAAATGAACTTCTTCTAAATTTAGTAATACGGTACACGTGGATACATTGATTTATATTGAAAACTTGATCTTGTTGAATTGAGGCACTACTTTAACTAAGTTACGGTGATTGAGGTATTAGAGAACCATTCTATACCAGTGCAGTTTGGTCATCATCACATATACCATTGCCTTATCACTCAGGAGTAAACAGTTTGTCTCACGATATTTTTCTTCACAGTACCGTTTCTACGACATGACATTTTGAATAACAAAAAACATATCGGTATAGTGATCGAACCCTGAACCTACCGATTAGAAGGACAGTGTTAAGAGTAACGCTGCTTCAAGCTAGCTTTGAATTTGAATTGACTTATAAATCCATATATCAAGATTATATATTAGTATACCTATTAGATATCTTAATTATATTATGCCAGAAGTGTTTTTATCACCGATTACGCCAGGGATTTCCAGAAAACTTTTTAAAGTACCACTGACAAACAAGCCAGTTTCAAAACATTCAGTATAAGTAATTTTGCTTCTGAACGTGTTGTTTTATTAGATTACATAAAACGTACAAAATATTCGTACGGTTGATTGGTGTAGATTTGTCACGTCATATTATTTGTACCAGTAAAAAGTATAATTTCACGTCACGTCCAAGACGTCCGAATTCCCGTTGAATCCAACTAATCCGACGTTGGGGCGCCATCAATCAAAAAGAAACGAAAACAAATGTGAGTAAGATGTTTTTCTCGTATTCGTTTTCGTTGCGTTGCGACACATTTTAAATATTATTTTCTGTGCGTTTACTATTATGTTTTAATTTTGTATACATAATTTTTAAATTAAATCATTTCTTGAATATCAATAACAAAGAGAAAATTTTGCGAATTACGAGTTTAGAGTAAAGTGTACTTACAACACAGTTTAAATTTTGAAAATTGTGTGTTGCTCATAATCAATTTATTTTCACATAATTCTATCCATAACAGTTCTGTTTACTTAAGCCTATCTTCTGAAAAGGTACTTACTTGTGAGCAGTTAGATTCAACTTAAAGAGATTATGACTTAAATTTGTCATATATTTCAGAATGAATAGCTTATAAATATAAACTATCATTTGGGGTATGATACATATACAGCTCATTTTTTTTATATTTTGTGTAATTAAAAAAGGATTGTGTCTTGCGATATTTCTGAACCAATGGGATATCTAAATCTTCAAAACGGACATATATTTAAAAGGCCGGCAACGCATCTGTGACTCCTGATCAATATCAGGTTCAGTTCAGATCAGAGTATCAGATCAATATCTGATATTGTAGGTGTCTATGGACGACAGTACAGTACAGTCTTACAATCAAGTAATCTATTTGCTCATTTGGCCCCTAGAACATAAAAAAGTAGTAAAAGGTGTTAGCAAAAAAAAAATCAATCACAATTTAAGTGTCATAAACAAAAGATCATCGAATATTCAATAAGTAGAAAATATGTACATATGTAGAGATCAAAGATCAATAAGTAAATAGTGTTCTAGACTAATGAGTGGATTCAAATCCTTGTATAATTAGGGATTAATGCGTTAGTATCGTTTTAGAATACGTGCAAAATAAAACAAAACTATTGTGCCTGTCAGTTGGCTGCAAAAGAAAGTCTCACGTAATAATCGCCCTTTATAATATGTGATTTCTATGCCCTATTTATTCAACCAATAGCGTTTAATTAAAATGAATATGATTAATATTTATGTTAGTGTTTTATCCTGGACACAAACAAACACAAGTAGTATTGGTGGTAAAGTAGAATTTGGTGCAATTATTGTAGTTTTCGTGACGGTTGCATTACAATCCTTTTAATTCTGTGGAATATGGAAAAACTGCAAGAATCATTATCGATATGTAAAGATAAAACACATAAACATAAATAAAACGCTGGTGGTTTCGTCCCATAAGCAGGAGGTTTTGCGTAGTAATCAGCGACTCTTCTCGAGTTAGTTGGAACCTGAGACCAAAATCACATATGAAGAGACCAAAACCAAATCCTGAAGGCTATAATCTATTGAAAATCGAATGAATTTGTAGATATCGCTTTCGAAGTTCAATTCTTTCTATATAGATCTGAAGATCATTGTAATCTCATTTCCAATGCAGAGATGAAAGAATTATGTTTTATCGGATATTCACTCGGTTACGTGATTATTTTGTATAGAAGATTTATTCGGTTAGCAGAAAATCTATACCGTTCTAGCCTTATAACAAACACAAAAAAGGACAAGACAGCAAAAGGAGAAAAGATGATTTGATATTTCTATCTCGCGTTTACGTAGTAACTAACTTTACTCAGTAAGGTAAGTACCAATTATGATACGGTTTTTGCATTTGGTTTCGTACGTTATTTGTACAAGATAATGCAAGACAAAATGTCGGAAAAAAACAATATATCCATGAATTGAATCTGAAAATGATAAAATGGAACGACCGAACAGAATCGAACTCGGTAAATGACACTTTAATTCGTTGTTATTCATGTCGTTTAACATTTTTTAGAGTAAAACAATTCTCTATTTTCCAACGAACCAAATTCTATCTGCCTGGATAAATTTCACGGTATTCAGGCAAATGTAGATTTTTCGTATTTGTTTTGCAACTCTCTCAATATTCGCGCTGTTTTATAGAATATACAGATATAATGAAAATGAGAAATGCTGTTCTTTGTTCGTTTGTATTAATATTGATGTTTGTTTAAGCTTTAATTTACTATGTTTTATTTACCAAAGAAATTATGCAGTCCTGTAAAATATGTTAAGATTTATTAAAAAAAATAACACGCTTGTATTTTTCATCCTGTGTTGTGTAGTTATAAGCATAGTGTCACATGCACATACATGCACATGGCGCAGTAAGCGGATCGTTGTTTCAACTGTGATATTATATTAAATTGATTCTTATTTTGGTAGAATAGTTAAATAGAACCTGTGTTGGGTGGTTTCTCTTATATTTAAGTTGCCATGAGAAATATGTTTAAGTTTCTTTTAAAATAAATTTACTTGACTATAATATCAAATACATAAATATATATTAGCTCCAGTTCAAGCATTGTTTCAGAAACTCTAATATGATAATCAACATATCTGGTTTGAAAATTAGGATATTATTTTCTATAAATACCAAAAATTAACGCAATTACATAGTATATCTCAATAAATTAAACTGTATATTTTTAGCATGGAGAAAATCTAGGGCTGGGAATCAAATAGTATACTTACTACATAATTTAAGTTGAAGTAGGAAATTTAAAATTAAATATAAAATTAAATAAATACCTAATATTAAATTTGTACTATCTATATACTGAAATCCAGGTTGAAGTTTTGCAGTACAATGTTCGAGGTATAACCATAGATAGGGCTGATTGCACAGACTACGTAATTAAGCCTAGCTTAAATAGAGCAGCCGGACCCTGAACAAGATTTTAGTTTGACGAATTTTAAAAATAACCGAACTGTGGTATCGTGAAAATAAAAAGTAATTTCTTAAATTTAAAATTCACCGTACCGTTCATGTTATGTTGGTTTTTGGGTCACCCATAAATTAGAACCCGCACTACCATGGGAATGAAGTTAGTACCTACTTAAACTTACATAAATTTAGCTAGTAACATAAATTTGGCATTGAAATACATTGCTTTTAATGAGCGTTTCAATAAAAAGGGTTTTTTCTGGCTGTATTATTTTTTATTTATATCTTAATCCTACTGGTCAACTAATAAATTAGTACAAACTGGTTTAGTAATAACACGCGACATAGGCATTTATAAAACTACTGAGGAAAAGAAAAAAAAAGTTAACAGCCAGTTAACTTGATGTCATTGCAGATGCTTTAGTAATCTAAACTTTATAGTAATCTGATATAATTATCAAATTACTATGAAGTTATGGGCGTTTTCGAGAATACATAGCTAACGAACGATCAGTATTTTGGAATGTATCTGATAAATATATTTTTAATGATTTTGACAATATCGGTGAAAGATTCTCTGGTTGAGCATTCTGTGAATCATAAGTACATACATGTTAATTTTAAAGTGACATCATTCATCTGCAACTTTTTAGGAACACTGAGCGGACAGTAACCTGGAATTCACCAGATTGTAAAATTATATCACTGTCTTGTGTAAATTATTATAATATAGTCCTTTCGTCCTTCATCCATTAATCTCCGTAAATATCTCCATGATACAATAATCAATATGTGGACATGTTTGGTTTAGTCGGTGGCACTTCTTCTGAACTCGCCTGGCTGTTAGGTTTTACTTAAGTTTATCGTAGTATAATAACAATAATACTTAGAATTGTTAGATTAGTACAAAAGGAATTTGCTAGGTTGGTAAGTTCATATGAACTTTGTTTCCATATTAACTCTTATCGTTACTGGCTATCAAGATAAAAGAAGACTAAGAGTTGCTATGTAGTATAAAAAAAAATAACTGTATATATGACGCAATTTAATTGTGCATTAATCCAAGCAGATACTTCTGAAACCAAGCGTCCGTAGCTACTCCGAAAATCTGTATATTTCTGTCCAGATTAAATTAAGAACCGGCGACCGAAATCATTTAATAGGTTTTCCGTTGAATTATAATGTATCTGCCATTTCATTTGATATCAATGACTGCATGATATTATTAAATAATATAATAAATTACTTACTTATTTTTATTAGTATCTACTCGAAGCAACGTTTCGAAAACTTTTACTCGGTTCTTGAATTATTATTTTAATGTGATAAAATAAAAATTATCTAGGCTTGCATATTTTTTTAAATTCACTGTGTTTGTTCAGATAGATAAGAATTAATGAATTATTTTATAAGAATATTCATGAAAGTGCGATTTTTCGATTAGAGGTCACTTCAACAACCAACAGTTTTGCTGAATAGAATATTGTAAAATTGTGAATAATGTTAGCAGTTTGTAGATAAAAGGCGATGGCCAAGAAATAATAAGTTGCATATGGATTGGCAACTAAACTATTAGTGCTATAATTTTTTTTTGTAGATTTTATATCTGTCTTTATATTTAAGTGTTCGATTATTAGGCGTTATAAATAGTTATTGTTGTATATATAACGATTACCTAGGATCTTATATAATTTTACATGTAACGCCCAAATAGGAATAAATATCTTAAGATCATACAAAATATCCCAAAATTGAACTCGCAACAAGTAGCGCAACGATTACTCAACAACTGTGCCAACAGTGGTTCAATTCATTGTCAACTTTTCTAAAATTGAAATATTAACCGTAGTAAATTATATTTAGGAATATGAAACAGTCTATATATTTAATTTGTAAATAAATTAAAGCTAAAAATTTTATCAATAGGCTATCTTGAAATTAGTGGATTTTAGAAGAGTTTCAATTAGTTTTTTAGGAAAAATCTCTAGAATTTAATGTAGTAGGAATTCTTTGCCATTGTGAAACATAAAATATTTACTCCGATATCCATTTAACCAAAGTAAGCCATTTCCACTCTACCTTTTACGTAACACATTATTGTAGTGCCAGAAGTGTCAAATAGGGAAAAATTTTAAAACCGTTTCAAAATTAAAAACCTATAGTTTGGTATACTGCCCAATAAAATATCGATTTTAAATAGAAATTTTGAACATATTTCAAATTTTTCCACGAAAGCTATATATAAATTTTCTGTTAGCCCTAGGTTTATTTAGATGAAAAGAAATTCCAGACCGATTTTTCTCCAGGCTGCATCAAAATAGAACTACTAGACGCATGAATAAGTCAATATTATAAAAGATTTTTGGAGATTATAAACAACACATTTTTATAAAAAAAGACATTCTTTAATAAGAAGAAAACTGTTATCTAGCTGTAAAGATCCTTTAGTCATTTCACACACAAGATGCCGACTGCATGATATAGTCTCTCCCAAAGATTTCCACATCGATTGATCGTGCGCTGCTAGAGTCCAGTCCTTCTAGCGATCTTCGCCACATCCTCGTTCCATCTTGTGGAAGGCTTACCAATTCGACTAATTCGACGAGTTTCGCGAAGACGTAAACAATGTGCACACAGTCCAGTCACATTATTTGATAGTTTTGTTATAAATCTACACAAAGCATTGCCATCCAATTCATTGGATAATTTTTTCCTAATACGTTCTTGCGATGTTTTTGATCTCTTACGACGCACGTTCACGGTTATTATACAGACAACTCACAACGAAATCAAGTTCCCAAGAGTAAGGCCATTAACCATGCGGGCGGAGTCGCAATGAGACTCTGGCGTGTAATAAATTAGTTTTTCCAGAAACATTTGGCAAGGTTTTTCTTACCTTCATATAAGTAAAATGTGATTTGCACGAAGAAACAGAGTCAATATCTTAACTTTGTTTGTATCATGGTCTTCCCACGTGAAAAAGGGGAACGTTGATAAATTTACTGCATCACTAATATTTTAATGCCGTTGCCTGATTATCTTATTTGTTACTAGTCATATAACAATGTTATATATACATTAAACAATTCATATTAGTTCTATTACATTAAACTCATTCACTCAAGAACGGCTGCATCGATTTACCGAATGTAGCTACTCAAATATTACTAATTATGCAAAATAAATAATGAAGAAAACTATTCTTTCTTGAAATTAATCTTCCTTTCTTTCTTTATAGGAGGTCAAAAAGTTCGCGGAATGACTGGGAAAAAAGATGAAATGATACATTATGTTATTTTTCCTTTTCAATATATTCCCCCTTAACACGAATACATTTTTCGGATCTGGCATATAACTTATTAATACCGTCGAAAAAATAGGTTTTGTCTTGGGCGTCAAAATACGCCGAAATCGCCGACTTGACTTCATCATCGTCTCTAAATTTTTTTCCACGCAGCTCTTTCTTCATCTTTGGGAATAAATAAAAATCGCTAGGGGCCAGGTCTGGACTGTAGGGTGGATGGCGTAGTTGTTCAAAACCGCATCGATGAATGGCAGCCGTCGCAACATGACTCGTGTGAACGGGCGCGTTGTCGTGCAAAAGGAGTACACCTTTTGTCAGTTTTCCTCTTCTTTTTTCTTTAATAGCTTCTTTTAATCGGTCCAATAGGGAAGCGTAGTACTCTCCCGTTATAGAAACACCACGTTCTTTATAATCGATCAAAAGAATACCTTCAGTATCCCAAAAAATAGTCGCCATGATGTTTCCGGCCGATTGCGACACTTTAAATTTTTTAGGGGGTGGTGTGCCTTTTTTGTGCCACTGCATCGACTCCTGCTTTGACTCAGGCTCATAGTGGTGAACCCAAGTTTCATCACCGGTTACAATTCGGGCCATAATTTCTTCCCTATCTTCTCCACAGCGGTCCAAAAACTCGCGGAACAGTTGACGCGCTCACGTTTTTGCAGCGGCGTGAGCATTCTCGGGACCCACCTTGAACACACTTTACTCATGCCAAGATGTTGATGAAGAATATTTAAAATTGTGGTTTCTGATACTCCAACTGATGCTGCAAGTTGTTTCTTCTTCAACCTTCCGTCTTCCAATACAAGTTTTTCAACTTTTTCAATGATTTCCGGCGTAGTGGCCTCAATGGGCCGTCCAGGTCGAGGATCATCTTCAATTGACTCCCTTCCTTGCTTGAAAAGGCCGTGCCATTTGTAAATCATGGTTTTACCAGGAGCAGAGTCTCCGTAAACAGCTAACATCTCTTGCAAAATAGTTTGAGGCGTTTTTCCTTGTTTGGTGAGGAACTTTACGACGGCGCGATGTTCAATTTTCTCCATAGTGGCTAGTTTGTTCCCGATTTACTTGTTTACTCGTTTGTAACTCGAAAGCTAATGACCCAATTAGGCTAGAAATTGGCATATATAGTAATTATGAGTTACTCAAGTAGCGGCTACCTGGAGGAGCGGCCTCACCCCCGCCAACCCCGCCATTCCGCGAACTTTTTGACCGCCCCTCGTATATACAGGGTTACCTGGTAAGTCGTGCGAACCCCGTTAGGGGGTCGTGGTTCCCACCATTTCTGACAGATTTCCCCTTGGAACCCCGCCCCCCAACTTAACCCTTTTCAAGTTATAAGGCTTTAAAGACTTTTTTGAAAAAATGTCCGATTTTTGTCTATGGGCCCATTTTTTTTGTTTATTATAATTCAAATATTTAGTTTTATACTATTTTTGTGTAGCAGATTAGTTTGTTCATCATAATGCAAAATAAAAATAGAGTTACCTCAACTAAATAGGTTGTAGATAGAAGATTGATAGTTACAGCATCAAACAAAAATCAGTACAAATCAAACTTCAACCAGCAATAGTAAAAAAAAATCTATGACACGTAGGCTGCAGACACCTTTAAAAATATCTACGTTTCATTAGCTATTCAACAAGGTATAATAAGGTAGGCTGCTATTAGATTTCTTTGGAATAATCTTTGGTAAAAATCCTAAAAGGAGTAGTGAAATTAATGTAAAATTTATCAATTTCTGTTTATTGGACTTCTTTTAATTCTGTGACCCTGCTTGTAAACTGGACTCTGATTTGTGCTTGTCGTTTGGAACAGTTGAAGATGGCGACCTACACGAACGAGGAATATGCTGATATGTTGCTCTGTTACGGGTACCGTGAATGTGTATCCACACATGCCCGTGATGAATACATATTGCGTTTTCCAAATCGCCGTGCACCAGATCATGCTGTGTTTGAAAGAGTTTACCGGCGGCTCAGAGAGACTGGCAGTGTTTCAAGGCGACGATCAGACTTGGGTAGACCAAGAGTATCTGATAATGACGAACATACGTTGGAAGATAGTGAAATAGTTCAACGGTTTAGATCAGATCCTACAATTTCAACTACAGTTGTTGCCCGAGAATTTGGAATTTCGCAGTGGAGAGTATGGTTCATTGTTAACACTGCCGGCCTGTACCCATATCATTACACGCCGGTACATGTTATAGAGGAAGGGGATCCAGTGAGGAGGCTAGATTTTTGCCGATTTATGCTCAACGCCGATTTGGAAGATCCATCATTTTTTAAAAACATCTTGTGGACAGACGAGTCTAAATTTGACAAAGATGGGATCACTAATTACCATAACGCTCATTATTGGGCCCCGAAACAACAGGGAAATCCCAATAAGAAGCGACCAGAGGATCTCAAAGAAGATTCAGCGTAAATGTGTGGATGGGCATAATATCAAACCATTTGATTGGACCACACTTTCTCCCCGACAACTTAAATGGTGAGCACTACAAGATTTTTTTAAGAACACAATTAAATGATTTGCTTGAAGACTTACCCCTGAATCTTATTAGAAACATGGGGTTTCAACACGACGGTTGCCCGGCACATTATAGCAGATGTGTCCGAGAATGGTTAGACACAAACTATACCAATAGGTGGATCGGGAGAGGTGGACCTATACCGTGGCCAGCGAGAAGCCCAGACCTGACCCCCATGGATTTTTATGTATGGGGGCACATGAAAAGCATAGTATACGACGAAAACCACCCAATTGAGTCTGTAGACGTGTAAAGGAAAGGATTCTAATGGCAGCAGATCAAATAAGAAGAGGTTTAACAACATCGGTGGTTAAAAGTGGACTTAGAAACAGAATGCGAGTGTGTGTGCGTAACAGAGGTGGAGGAGGATGTTGAACACGAAAGATAAAATAAAATACATTTGTTTAACCTAATTTAAATTGTTTTATTTTATTTTGTAACATAATTGATAAATTTTACATTAATTTCACTACTCCTTTTAGGACTTTTACCAAAGATTATTCCAAGAAATCTAATAGCAGCCTACCTTGTTATACCTTGTTGAATAGCTAATGAAACGTAGATATTTTTAAAGGTGTCTGCAGCCTACGTGTCATAGATTTTTTTTTTACTATTGCTGGTTGAAGTTTGATTTGTACTGATTTTTCTTTGATGCTATAACTATCAATCTTCTATCTACAACCTATTTAGTTGACTCTATTTTTATTTTGCATCATGATGAACAAACTAATCTGCTACACAAAAATAGCATAAAACTAAATATTTGAATTATAATAAACAAAAAAAATGGGCCAATAGACAAAAATCGGACATTTTTTCAAAAAAGTCTTTAAAGCCTTATAACTTGAAAAGGGTTTAGTTGGGGGGCGGGGTTCCAAGGGCAAATCTGTCAGAAATGGTGGGAACCACGACCCCCTAACGGGGTTCGCACGACTTACCAGCTAACCCTGTATATTGTGAAAATCCGTCATATTCCGCAGTTGACAGCTCACGTCTGTACATTGATTGTCAGCCTAGTGCAAGCCTAACGCAAGATTAATCATTAAAGTACATTATATATACCTACATTGTTAATGTGATTATTGTGTTATGTAATGAAAGCACCGTTCTTAAATTAATCAATCAAAATTAATCTCTCCAACGATTTATATTTATAAATAAATGGATAAATATTATTTAAAAAAAATCTTTCGAACTATTTATGGAAATACCCTAAGTAATACAATTTTGCCAATCAACACTCAAAAGATCCTAACATAATTTGGTTTGACCGACGGTACTTAGTGTAATTATTCTATAACGTAATCAACTTAAGCTGGAAATTTATGAAAATTTCTCTTTAGAAGCGTCTTCACGTTAACTAGGAACTCATTTTCATTGGAATATTTAATAGGGCATTTTAGGTCAACTTCTAAGCCTTAACCGTTGTACTGATGTTTTGTATACTTGTTGAGTTATGCATCCCGCAGAGGTCGGCTCTCTCCCCATTGCTGTTTTCATAATTTGTCAATCACATCGTTATCTGTCATACCTTTATTGGATTCAATCAAATCAACGAACTCAGGTGTCTTGTTACGCACGGTGGCCAACTTCCCATACTATGTTCAGAATTGCGATATACATTGCGATTTCGAAATAATCACCATACAAGAACACTCTTTGGCATGCTCCAAGCGGTTTTTCACCGTCCTGAAGAGCATCCAAACCCGTTAGTGAGGCAAGCGTTTATAACTACACACCGCGTTTTGCAGTCAATTAAGGTAATCTTAGGTATCGTCGACCTAGACACGCTTTATTCGGCCCTCCCGACACTTTAACGCGGGCTCTTCAAGCATTGCTAGAGGCGACATCTACACCGCCACCCCTTTAGTCATCCATTCTTCGTACGAGTAGCATGCTGCGCTTGCATGAGTAGGCAACATCCATCCATAGAGGCCGGACCCACTTTGGTGTACCGTGCCTTTTCAAGCGCATATGTCCTCCTCGGAGGGCAGCGCTTACCGTACCCTCTCCTGAGGGTGCGGCAAACCATCCTCCATTCAAGCCGTAGGTCCCTTATGGCCAAGGCTAAGGCGTTTAATTGGTAGGTCACGAGGTCTGACCGCTCTGGCCACGTGGAGTCCAACATAAACACCGTGACACTTGTCGTTGTGGGGGTATCCTGGGTACATTTCGTGCTCCTTAGTGAGGATTCTCAGCCTCTCTCTCCTGAGGGAACAAAAACCTTATGTAGACTTGTCTGCTTGAGTAACTCCGTCTTTCCTATTGCTGCCGCAAGGGTAAAATAGGCAATCGAATTACTGAATACTTTCCATCACATCATAAGTCACATGTTGGAAACATACATTGTGATTTTTGTAGAGATTGCAGATTTGCTGTAAATGTTACAGGAACCACATGTACTATAGGCGACTGTTATGTACTATAAGGTAAGCAGTCTGTTTGTTAGTCCAGCGATAAAAAAAGATCAGCTCCAGTTAGCCTTAATCGTCGATGTCATTGCCTTTTAGTAGAACGGGCAGACTATAAACAGCATCATTTTAAAATAAGACGCTATAAATGTACTGTCCCATTGGTTTATTTTGTTGCAAATCGAAGTAAACTTAGAGAAAAGTTCTGCGGTTAAGTTGGGTCGCAACGCCTTGTCAAACCTGTACTGTTCTAAGGGAAAACCATCCATCATCCGGGTGCAATTAAGTACTAAGGCGTTACATTTTACGCGTAACATTAAAGCGCTTAATTTTTGTGAGCAAATCATAAATGTAACGCAAAATGTTAAATGTAACATGTCTCGCGTAAACGGCATGTAGGCCCTATGTACTCGTAGCAATCCTATGGCCCTAAAAATCGAGGGAACACTATATAACTATACTTTGCATACGCTATTGTAATTTACTCGTATATGTCCGCGGTATTTACTCACATCGACGCTTCTATATAAAATTTTAGTAATTCTGACGTAGATCGACTAACGCTCTTTGGTTGCATGGTTGTTAAAAAATGCAGCGTTGGTCATTCTCTTTCTCGGTTTAAATCCAAGTCGGTTAGTGGTAACCTCACTACCTGCTTTCCTTTACTTACGACTATAATAACATAATTGTTAGTCTTTAACAAATCAAACATATACAATGATTGAAAAAAAAATATTTTGCACGTTTCATCATATGTATCACAGATTCTAAGGTGAGCTATTGTGGGCGGGCGAATAGACAATAAATAGCATATTAAGTACTTAAATTTCCGGCTGTGGCTAAAAGCAATTAGCCACCGATTTTATAACGATCCCTGCAGTGATTTAAATGTTAAATTAACAGATTTACTGTAGTTGTGTAGAAATGTTATCTAATCTATGCTCATAACACAGGGGTAAAGTTTGTGTGTTTTGATATTATGGAGATAGGATAATTTATATAGCAGCCTTTATAGCCTTAAAGGCCTTATAAGACCTTATAAAGACTTTAATAAATAAAAATGCGATATAATGCAGAAAAAACAGCTTAAAGCTAGTATATGTAAACAAGTAGCAGCTGTGATTTAGAGTTGACAACAAGCTTACGAGAAAATGGTGGATATTATCAGTATCACTAAAATTTCGGTTTGGATTTTACGGAATGATTTATTTTGCAACAAAATTTGGTGAATGCTTATTTTTAAATTCAAACCCTTTTGCGTTGAAATTCAATGCATATTTATCTTTACTCGCAGAGATTGTGGCTTGGTGGTCGCCTATAATTATGCCATGAGCATTCTCTTGTTTTCACAACGCTACGATAATTTATTTTTGTAAATATAGACACATAAATAGTATAGTTTCCATATCAATAAATAAATTATGCGTTTACAAGCATTCATAGTAATGAATATAATCAATTTGCTGGAGAATAAAACGTTGTGTCAAACGTCTCACTCTTCCTGATATCTTATCTTCGAAGTATTCTTTCAAGCTTTACCTTACGCAGAACTATAATAATAAATCTTAACAGAGATTAGCCTTTTGCACGAGAGATAAAACATCTCCGTGGGTTAAGCTAAAACTATGACTACTATTACTATACCTCATGCCACAAGGGCTTAAGTAGTGTCACTGTATAAAAAGTATAATGGCGACAAAATAACTTACAGTAAATTAATTTAGAATAAGTTATTCCCACTGATCACACTTCCCATATAGATGGATCGGGAGTGAATAACACCAAGGAGTGGATAGGTAGATCAATATAGAATTGATCTACCTATTTTTTTTTGAGTGGGAATGCGACCTTATGCACCATGACACACCGCGCTGGCAAGGCGCGGCCGTGTGTTATTATAGTCTTTTGCTGCGTCTGAAAATTGTTTAAAGTATTTTATTAATGGACCTTGTGATCTAAATAGCGTACTTTACTTGGTTATTTCTCAACTTGAGTTGTTCCCAAAAATATATCGTTTTATTTTCATTCTATCAGTCAATGCACTGGGTTATAAATCGTATCATGCCTTAATCAATTTGGTTACCGAGCACTGTCTACCGATCAAAAATGAAAATTTTTTCGCTTTTTATTTTGTCGAGCCAAAGTAGACTTTATTTATTGCTTAATCAATATACAAATATATATCAATATAAAATTATCGACTCGAATGGGACTCGAAGTCACATTCGAGTAGTATTGATGCCTTAACCAATTATCTCTTTACAGGGTTCTGCACTGGTGAAAGGATAGACGAAAGATAGTGAAGAAGAGTGAATGATACTGTACTGCAGCCTAAAAAGATACTATAAGCAAGGATGTCCTACACTCGCCGACATCTTAGTTTTCATACACATAATTTTAGTGTTCACTCTCATTTGGAATCCATTCGTGAAGTAGGACGAGCGTGTGCTGCCATAAATAAGCAATGCCGTGAGAAGGCAAAGCTTTTGCACGAGCGGCTCGTACATTAACCACGCTTACCGGTTGTGGGTGGCTAGGAGTTTCCATGTTACAGTTGAAATGGTATGACCAATATTTATTGTAATATAGTTTTTTATCAAAGCTGTCATATATGTCTTACCGCAATTACCTAATTAATTCAGCCATAAATACAGTTTTATAAAAACCTGCATATTAAAACTTTGTTAATTATTAAGTTTGAATATTTAATAAGGTCTTAAAGAAAATAGAACTACAGTGGTAGTCAAAGTAAGTATAACCGTCGGTTATATTCAAGAAACTTCAAAAGCTTGACATCACTTATATGATAAATTTACAATTAATATATGAGATTTTTTAATATTTAGAGACATAATAAATTCACACTCTACTTAAACAATCTAGTATTAACACTATAAGCAATCACGCTATATTTGTTTCAAAAATAAAATTAAGGTTTAATACATACTATTCATTTTAGACCGCAGTCTAATTACCCTTATTTACATACTCGCAACTGCCCACCCTTGCTTTAATTGTTTCAAGCATTTGTCTGTTACAGAGACCCCCCTTCATATTAGTTATGAAGAGCGAGAACTGTGTGTCCGTCCATTCAGCCAAACAATTTTGTGGATGTTAAACATTATGACCATTATCATAATGTGAAGAATAAATGATCATGTATGATGTTGTTGTTGTTTATATGCGAGTTTCCCTTATAGATTACATCGTTGATCTAAAGAAAATTCTAGGTACTTATGGAATAAAAAAAATATATAAAAGCTCAGTTCTGTAGTGGTCATTATATATATTGAAGTATTACAAATATTAACTAAGTATTGGCTATAGTTCGTTAGAAGTTGTTATAATATTCTTAATTTGGTAAGCCCCTCGATGCTTCACCAGATGATCTCTTTTATTCGCACCTTCCAGCTACAATAGTATAATTGATATTAATGAATTGATTGAACTATTTCCCAAAATAATCTTGAGAAAAATAACCTACAATATGTAACTTTATATTAGGTTTTGGTTCATCCGTGTTTGTTGTAAATATGCTAGTGTCTCCAATGGTTATAAAACAGATTTAATTAATATAAAAACTCGAGAAAGGGCTGACGGAAAGGGACTAGAGAAAGGGACAGCATGAACTTGAACTTGATGCTTTTTGGAATTATATCTTACACAGACATTTCTTTGATTAATTTTGAAAGGTCTAAAAAAATTCTAAATAACATACTCGTAGATAATGTACGTACGTATATGTACGAGTACAAGAAAAAGAGCTCTTTACGTGTTCGGAAATTTGAAGAGGCTTCTGGAAAAGAACCGGAGAAGGTCTGTTTTTTGAGTTCTCTTTTTATCTGTTGTTATACACTTTAATACACCAATTAATATGATGATACCTAATATAATACAATATTAGTAAGTTTTGTCCACATATAATGTATGGGTAATAAATTTATACATTGTAAGATTAGATAAACGTTAGGTTAGATGTTCGCTAGATTTTGAAAACATGTTTAAAATTGAAAGTTTAATGTCATAAATAATGTCGTAAATTTAATCAAAGTAATTTTACATTAACGGTTATTTGATATGTGTTTTAAATTTATGAAAAGTCGAATCATTACATTCTGTGGAACATTGTTGAGAAATGTAAAATAAATAATAATTGAATATTTACACCAATTAGCCTAGCCCAGAGTAACCTCTGTGAGGTTTGTGTTAGGTATTGAATTTACGGTAACGGATAGACATACATATATCAATATTTTTTAATGGAAACATATAATAGCAACCATGACTAAGGTACAAATGCTCGCATTCATCACGCAAACACCTGCCCCCACCGGGCTTCAAACCCGGGACCTCATTAACGGCGACACCTTGAAACCGGTATACTAACCACTCTACTGCGGAGGTTGATATTTTCCCATCAACGAACTGTTAGTTTTTTGATGCTGGAATATTGGGAGGGCAAAATTATTAAATAAATAAATTATATTCCTTGTGAATTGGTGAATTTAAAAATTTTATTATAGTACATTACGATATTGGTGCGTTATGATGGTTATAACATGTGAGGCGGAATTTCAGCATGAGCCGTAGGCGAGGGCGTAATTGAGCCGAGCATGTTATAACCAATACGCATATATATCGTACGACGTTTTTTAAGACATTTTCGAGGAAACACACTGTTGCTTTCCCGCCATTTTAATAGCCCGCTAGCGCTGCGTACTGACTGGCGCCGCGCGGCGATTAGTTCGAAATTTGAATAGCAACAGCGCGCGAAGTGGCAAATAATACTGTTATGGAATTTGTATGGTCTATAACTTAACTATTTGCTTTGTAAAAATATACGCGTTTTTTTATGACCCGCTTTAAAATATATTTAAAATCGGTTAAATTTCATCAGCTTTTCTAATGAAATTAATTCAACTATGTTTAAATGAAAAATTACAATTAAACACACCACTATTTAATGTACCACCACTAAAAGTTGGTATCAACATAAACTGAATATACTCGTAACAATTGCGCATAATTATTTCGATTATAATATGAATAATACCGTATTTTATTACATTTAGAAATGAACGATACACAGGTTTAAATACTTAAGATATTTTTATTGTGTATTTATAACAGACAGGTCAACTTCTGTAGATATAAAATACTGATACATTAAAGATTGGTTAGCGCTTAAGCAAATCAGATAGGTATTGTTCTTTAATTATCAAATACATATATTATTTCGATATTTTACCGAAAATTTTTAGCATTGGTAACTGTCATGATAGAATACGTTAATTAATAGTTCATAAAAAAATATAATTCTTGTATACATTTTGTAAATTAAAATTCAAACAAAAAAACTTAATACGTCAGATTAGAAGAACTCAGTATTATGTGTATAAACTACTTGCAATGCCTCATAATACTACCTTTGGCCTAGAAAACAAGGGCAGCACCTCCTGTCACTCTTTCAATCCTCTCCGAAGAGGGTAAACAGTGACGTCACTAATTTATAGGCGGAACCGAAGGTACAACACAGTATTTAGAAGGCGTATTCACTTTGACTAATTGTCTTTAATTAAATATTTATGAGAATTACGTTAACTTCAATAAGTGGTTTGTACAAAGTCTTTTTTAGATTTTGTTAAACTAATTTAGGATATTAATTGGGATAGTTCGGTATATACTACTAGGGACTACCAATCAGTGATGGGATTAGCTCATTTTCAATTATTAATTTGTGAAACAAAAACAATCTGCGTTATATATTGTGGTCTTGGTGATTTTAAATAATTGATTGAGTGTAGCATAATTAGTTCTATATTATTTTGGTGTTGGGTAGTTGAGATATACCGAGGTAGGTTTAAATAACATTATTTTTAGTGAAATTTAAGAAAACTTGCTACGTAAGTCTTTTAGGTTCACGTTAAGCTGACTCTATATATACTAACAAAAATTTTGAAAAGATTTCCAAATAAATCATGCAAGAGACTTTCTAATAGTTCTTTACAACATCAATATTAAAAAACAATTCATTTGTATGTATAAGATTTTTCAGAAATGTAATGCCTGACATGTTGGAATAGTTTTCCTAATTATATATTATAGATGTACGAACTGTAAAGACGTTTGTTTGTCTAATAATTAACCCATATACATTATTACAAAGTTTTTTCATAAGTACGTCTGAACTTTACTTTTTTTTATGTTTGATTCTTCTGGATGTTACAACCAATAAAAACGGAGCTGTAATGAAAAATATGTCTATATAAGACGAGTGGGCTAGACTATAATCATAATCGTCATCTTCAAATTTATCCGCTGTATTTTGATAGATGACATTTATAAATTGTTTTGTTGAATTGCGGTAATAGATTTTACATGTAGTACATCAAATACAATTCTTTTCCTTTTTTTAGCTGATAGACTTATAATAAAGTTCTGAATTGATCATTACTCGTAACATATGAACAAGACAAATTGTAATAGATTATGGCTCATAAGATGATATTTGGTTTTGTATCATTCATTACGGGCTATATCGTAGGAAATATTCAGACATAAAAATGATATCTTGCAATAATTTGAATAAAATAACTGTTAAGAAGCTGATAATTGAAAAAAATAATAATACCGAATAGACGAAATTTGTAATCACGGCATCTTGAGATTAAAGTTTTAAATGAAGGAGAAAACTAGATGCATTAATATTGAATTTAGTGACAGCTTCATAACTAATGTACGTATGACATATATAGGTTTATTCTACAAAATGTGACCACAGTATATAACTTTTTTCTCCTGTAATTGATGAATATATACCAATTTATATTTTATTTCGAAATGTGCCGATAAAAGCTGGGAAGTGCCGGGCGGTAAAGAAATTATAATCGTACTGTACCAAGATCATCCTGCCACTGAATGAAACGACCCAAAAATACCGTATACATACTACGCGGAATCATATATGTACTTCAATATAAAAAGTGAAAGCAACAATTCAATTTGTATTTGAATGAATTAATGGACAGCGCTCGCTATACACCACCGCAGCACTTACAGTAATTGGAATTCTTGGTGATATCGATTTTTGTTTCATTACACAAAACTTTTGTCGGATTCACACATTGTTTGATGTGAATGACAGTTGTTTCATTTGCCAATACTTTTGTATGAATGGAATATTAGCGATGTTTGTCTGGAGGAATCGCAGAGAGAAACATAAGATTTAAAAACGCCTGCTGTAGCTATTCGCTAAAGATATTTTCCGAAACAATATTGTGAATTTGCTCGGATAGTGGTGTAAGGTTTATCCCTTACTAGCCACCCGCCCCGGCTTCACACGGTTGCAATGCTGATACATTACAGAAAAACTGTGAACTTTGTGTATAATCGTTGGCAATGTAAAGGGAAAAAATGTAATTATTTACGACATTACATAAGAAATCTCAAAAATAACAGTATTTCTCCACTATTTAATGGATGTTATTATTCATATAAAAATTCCTTTTTAATCACTCTATCTATTAAAAAAACCGCACCAATATCAGTTGTGTATTTTTAAAGATTTAAGCATACATAGGGATATAGGGATAGAGAAAGCAACTATGTTTTATACTATGTTGTGATTATAAAAGTGTGTTAAGAATCGGCTAATTGTTTATCACTCCACTGTTTTCGTGTAAAACAGATATAGCATTATCTAAAAATAATAATCAATAGTATAGTTTTGATAACTTTATTTACTTAAATCAAATGTGCTGTTGTTTTTGGCAGAATTTCATGTAATATTATTTTCTAGTTCTGTTCATTTTTGAGTGGAAATGCCAAACAGGCTTACGAAACTTTGTGGTCGATCCTTACGTCCTTGCTTTAGCGTGTAAGCGTCGTAAAACATTTAAATATTCTACATTTTATGCGTTTCTTTCGCACGTGTAACATTCAGTTGGGTGCAATATAACAGTTATATGTGTAGGATCGTGCCCGAGGAATATCTCAACAACGTAATGGCTGGGGCATAAGCGCAAATATTTACATAATGGTAACTCAGCGCGTCGACCGCGGAATCAGGTGAGCCTTTTTGTTTTAGATGGGAGATGTTTGTATCACTTATTGTTTTCTTTACAATAAACATCGAACAAAGGTTTATGTACAAACATAACAGAATATATACACGTATTCATGTATTGTTCAAACAATGACTGTAAAAAATATGATTAATCTGTCTGACGATTATTTCGCTTGAAATTTTAATGGCGCTTTATCCTCGTTCATATCGCAATTCCCTTAAAATGGGATCATAAACCGTACCGTACTGACTAGCATTGCAGCAGTTAAGTTAAATGTAGGTAACAAGGTTTTAGTCTAAGGAAATTGTGAGAGAAACCCAAAATTGTTTTTAACAATATTGTTTTTAATATATTTATGATTTGCAAAAGTTGGAACATTGTCCGAAACCAAAACAAATCAAAAAGTCACCAGTAGATTGTGTATTTACTGAATGAACAAAATAAGTTTCTTTGAAGGAGCGTCTTATTGAACATTGCTTCATCGATTATTCATTGTTCATTTCCAAACATCGTCATCAATACCCTAACTATATTAAGCAAATAGGCCTTAGTTAGCAACGTTGGTGTAGTGCGGACTGACATACACCTTTTATTTTTTTTAGGATATAGGTAATAATATTTTACGATAATTTTTTAGAGGATATCTAGGTCATAATATACTAAAGACGATAATGGTCATATTGGAAGTAAAATTAAATTGTGTACGTCACTTACAGCTCTGTTTTGGAATCTTAGGATCTATGTACTTTATTGGCAGGGAACGGCAAGCAAGCGCTCGTCTAATGACTCTGCCGTGAAGGTAGCCAGCGGTAGCGGTAGCCAGCCGCGCACGCCGTTGAAGTGCTTCTCTATCTGGGCGATTGTCCTAGTGTTCTCGGACAATCTCCCTCTTGGCGATTGCTCGACCAACTAGGTCGAAGTAGCCCGTGGGCGTGTGGCGGTAGAATCGCGAAAGTGCAATCCGCCACGCGCCTCGATATGGGCTCAGAGGACACCGGGCTTAGCGGGTAGGCCGGCCACTCACACCGGAGAGCCCCACACACGGCCGCCGAAAAAAAAGGATATAGGTGTATGCACGTTGCTGAACACGATGTTTTCCTTCACCTTGAGAGAGTTGGATAAATATACTTATGGAAATGGTTACACAATATTACTTGCTGGGATCGATACTGATATAGAATATATATGATATAGAGCCTCATTATGTCACTGATATTAATACAATTCTTGTTTGTGAGGAAAAATGTCAAGCGAAGTTTGCGAATATTTTTTACTTGCCGTAAATATTAAAGGAAGTCTCACAGATCCATCCCAGCGTATAGTTAGTGTTTATTCTACTACGGGATGTGTTTGTATACTTAAGTTTTGTTGAAAGATTACTTGACCGATATTTTAGAAAGCTTGTAGCACAGAAAATGTGTCTCAATAAAATTTATACATTGACACAAATATTTCAGTGTTTTGAAAAACTTTGTGTTAAAAATGCGATATAAAAAACATAAATAAGTCATAAAAAAATTATCAGTTTTTTAACATTTACTTATTGCTTGGACATTTTATGACTTTATTTACGAAATCTTTTCTACGAAATTTTATATGACAACAAAACAAGCTTATAGCTCATTGTCACTGTTTAACAATTACATTTTTATTATTTTTAAAACTAAAATGAAGAAAAATATATTTCAAAATTTTACCGCCCTGGAATCTATACAATGGATTTCATGACATAAAATATTATCATCCTGCTACAAGTATTCTCTCTATTTAAAGAGGCGTCCTTAAAAGGCAATAGAGGTACGCAATGCATTAGCTAGAGGCTGACTTCGTCCCGCTTAAAAATATGAACTTTGAAATTACTATATATACTTTATTATACCAGCCCGCCAGTGGTGCCCGTAGACATATTTTCATTGATGTTTCGCTTCAATTGGTTAGCCGATAGCCTTCCTCGATAGGAGGTTAGTGTGTTGTACTAACAAATAAACCCATTTTTGAACCTATTATATTAGTATAGCAATAGTAAAGATAATATAAGTATAATTAGAAAATTTCGTCTTTGAGAAGTAAAATAAAATGTTTTGGTATTGAAGGAACTAAAAATGAAATTGTAAGCAACAGTCTAATATGATCACTCCCTATTTAACCGGAGGTAGTGTGGTAATGGTATTAAAAGCTTTTCGCTTGTTTCAAGCTTGCATCATTTAGTGCAGTGGAAAATGTGTCTGTTAGAGAGTCGCTTGACAAATGTCAACGAAGTGGGTCAAGTTAGGTGTTGGAAACAGAATTATTAAACCGCTTTATTAGTTTATTTGAATGCGTTTCTGGAAAGCTATTCCTGACATTCAGTATGTAAATTTTTTGCATTAGTGATTCAATACAAGCTCGAATGAAATCAATGCTTTTTTATAGGTTTCTGTTTAGCTCGTTGTATTTTGGTCAATCATGTACTCGTGTATGATGACGGCTGATTTTATATTATATGGTTTACTTATAATAAGGTGGAGTCAATCTTTAGAACACATTTGCTGTTCATTAATTTGAGTAGATGAAGACAAGTCTAGTCAATTTTAAGGTTTCATTTTAAAGTTCTGTAATTATACAGAACATAAAATTATATCGTATCGTAATTATATCGTATTGTCAAACATCATACTTTAACCAGAATAATTAATGAAGTCGGTGAAAAATGTACACCTTCATTTAATAAACCGAATTCATAAGCATTTTACTTTTGAATTTAATTTTAACTTATAAAAGCCTGAGTTACTGACTGCTATTTCAAAACACTTTTTAGGTGTTTCGTATTATATATGTCTTTGTTAAAGCGGGAATTAGAAAAGTTTTAACCAGGCTGCTAGAACGATTCAAAATTTTTATAAACCTGTATTTTGAATTGGGTTAGGACACTAAAGCTTTATTTTCATAATACTTTAGGAAGATACAGAATGTGAATATGTATACTACATTAAAAAAAATTGGCATTTGAGACCGTTGTGCCAGTGAACATGAGTAGACAACAAGTCTATTTAAGGAAGACGGAGCTCGAAAGGAAAAGCTTGATAGCCGTTTGAAAATATTATATTTTCATGTGAGTTATTGACCTATGGTTTGTCACATTAACATTTAGTTGTCATTTCTTTACAGATTCTAATCATTATAATACATTTAATAAAATGCATTTTCAACACCGTTGCTCGTAATTTTTATGTTGCTTTAATGTTATACCGTTTTTAGATTTTTAATGAGCTTTATTACCAACTAAATGCAAGCAATTTCTTAGCGGATATTGATGTCACTGCGTACATAGGTGCAATTAATATTCACTTTTGTGAAATAGACAAGCCACGGTTTAATCTCAATGTGAACAAGTTTACAATCAAAGAGATTTCATGTCTAAAAGCTTAACTTATCTACTTAATATCACCTGAGTTTATTTCATTTAATCATTGTTTAACTAATTACTTATTAAATGAAGCTTATAATTACACATATTTAAACACAACTTTCTTAAAATTAATTTAAAAAATAGAACGGTGTTAATTAAGGCCTTAAAAACTTAATACTCATTATCTATTAAAAATTAAATCTTCCTTAATTCAAACTAAACTTTCTTGTACTATTATACACTAATAACAGTTATTGAAGTCGGCTGATAATTTGTGTGGAAGAGTAACATTCATATTTTTATGAGCAGCTTTTACTCGGAATGCACTATATAAAACAAATTTACTTTATAGGGTTTGAAACTGGTAGTGCCGGTGAGAATCCTGTCTGACGCAGGCAAGTTACTTTCATCAGCTGGAAGAAGGTCGCCAAGCAGCAGCATGACAACTGGAGGGAGATTTTGGTGGAGGCCAAGCTCGACAGGGGGTTGTAGCGCCACCACCAGAAGACGAATTTGACTTTTGTTTCAACTAGAAAATACAGCGCGTTACGTGTTATTAATGTTGAGTTTTGAGACTACATTGTATTGTAGTACTATTTACCCTAGAAAGCCAAATTTTATTACTACTATTAATACCTTGTCTGGATTTGTTTCATTTCACTTCACGGATTAGGAACCAAATATTCCAAATTTACTTTATTTTATTATATACTGTTTGGTATGCGCGTCGGTGGCGTTGGGCTTAGCATTGGCCTTTTACTTGGAAATTTTGGAGGTCTATCCTGTCGTATACTAATGTTGTATTTACCTTAGAAGGGTAAATAGTTTAATTTTTCCTACCCTAGAATTTTAATGACAATGTTTTGATGTCATTTACAGTTGATGCTACTGGCAGAACCCTAATGTTTGTCAATAAGATTAATATTATAATAACATTACTAAATAACTAAGCTATTACTTAACACTATAAGTCACACTAAGTATTTTTTTTTACAATGGTGAATGAAATAGCAAAGTCCAACAAATTAAAAAAAACGTACTGTAGTAAAGCGGAATTATTTTGAAACCGTGACGTTGACAAGTTAATAACATGTGACATATAAATCCGAGCCTTAACAAAGGATTGTCTGTCCATTATACCGTAAGCTTAATTAAAAACGTGTAGTGAAATTCAAAATACGTTACGGATTAAAATGGCGGCTTACACAGCTCTAGCTGTTAATGACACAAGTTTCCAATTGCAAATGTAGTACAATTAACTTGATATTCAGTCGATGCAAATGTGAGTCCCTTTATGTCAGAGTTCGATTGTTTGATGTTAAGGTAACCGTAACTGAAAATTGGATTAGGATCGTAGTCTGGAGACCACAGGGAACATCGTGCAACACTGGGAGATCAATAAAGTTTTATCACTACCATCAATACATTCTGTGGATTTGTTTAATTTTAACTTGCATACTGTGAAAAAATTCAAAGGTAGCATAGCTAACCGAGATTTGAACACCGAGGGACTTGGTGATGGGGACTTGATAATTATGTTTAATGTATATTTATAATTTTATATAATTGTCTTTACTGGGGTTTTCAATTGGTATATAAATTTAAGTGTGTGAAGATTGATAAATAACGGGGTAGGTACCGTACATATTAGTCGCCTTCTAATGAAAGCAGCACTAAAACTTCATGAATCGCCTCGCATAGTGGCTGCGCTATTTTTGAGAATTTCATAAATTATGTTTAATTATTACAGCGGCGGCGCACAGGCGGAGGCAACTTCAACGGGGCGCGCTCTTGAGGCCGAGTGCCGCCACGCTGCTGTGTTCTCTTATGTGGAATTGCCCTAGAATCTAGAATATTGTGACTTACCGGGATATTGTGTCTACTTTAATGTGTGATCAAATATGTAGATGTTAGTAATTATACAGTAGATAGAGAGAACTTTAAACGAACATTTGCCGAACCAAAATATTATTTTGTTTCGAAATATGAAATTGCCGTGGAACCTAGAATATTGTGACTTATCGTGATATTGAGTCTATTTAAAACTGTGATCAAATATGTAAAAAAAATGTATAGATGAAGCAATCATAAAGTAGATAGAGGGACCTTTAAAGGAACCTTACCCAAACAAAATATTCTTTTATTTCGAAATTTTGTTTGATTTTGGTGATTTTGTATATATCTGTAATTTCCCTGAAACGAATCAGCTGAATCAATAACGTTTAATTTACGGATCTATTTCATTCAATTAAATTTGAGATTGATGATACCATACTTTGACTTCTTATACAGATATCTTATATATAAAAATGAATCGCAAAATGTGTTGGTAAGCTCATAATTCAACAACGCCAATTCTTTTTTGTTAATGTTCGTTGAAGTTCAAGGAGGGATTTTACAATGAGAAAAATTCGAATAATTATCGGAAATACCCTAAAAACAGCCCTTTTATTTTCCCATTCAAACGTTTTCTAACTAAAACGTACAGAACTTCAGAGTATGGACGTTATTACAATAGCAACTTACTATGCCATTTAGGTACTTGTAAGCTCAACGATGATTTACACTAGTTTCCGATAGCAGACCTGTTTCTGTATATTATTCATCTGACCCGTAATTTATTTGGCAGATTAGCAATATAAGTAAATGTGGCTATAAAGTTGTTCTCACTGGGAAAGATATAATTTGAATTTATTGACATGTTGTAAACTGATCGAATAGTTAAAAATGTATGCCATGTAGTATATATATATACATATTTGTGTGTGTGTGTGTGTGTTTGTGTGTAATATCTAAATTACTATATGCTGTTAATAGTTAATATTTGTTTTTATTTTGTTACTACTACTAACTATTCAGTTAAAGCTTGACTACTTAATTATTTGTACGTTGAAAATTGTATATAATTCAAATATCAATTTTCATTTCACATGCAACGATAAATATTTGGCGCATAGCACTGCTTGCAGAAATAGAAAATCGAAGAAGAAGAGACAAGCTTTGCTGTTGTTTTATTAAGCCACATAGTAGTACTTCTATAATAAAATACATAATCTGCAATTTAAGCACTATATGTAAATAGAATCGTGGGGCCCTAGATTGATTATATTATTGAATTTCATATTTACCCTTAACAATAACAGTATAGTTGTTCTTGAGACAACTTTTATATTGCCCGTGATAGCGGCAATATTTGTAGTCCAATTATAAAACTTGAAGTGAAATTATAGATATGTGAAGTCGATCAGGCTAGCGTGGGTGACCAAATAATAAGCAGCTTAACTTAGGGTTTACCTCGCAAGGACGTATTTAGTTGTGATGATGTTGATGATAAACGATACCAGTGATGAAATGTACTAAGTCAAGTTTGTAATTTCATAAAAAATTATAACCGCATATTTGTACATCAATTTTATTCAGGAACATATATTATATTTTTGCGGACATGAAATATGTTTCCCCAGGGCCAAGTAAAAAACCACAAAGGCAGACGGCGTTAAAGTAATACGTCTGCAAGGAGATCGTAATTCTTTTAGCAGCTTTGCCTTTACAGGTTTAACACCTTACTTACGTATTAGCATATATAAACATGCTGTCAAATAACAGCATGCTTATCAAATTAAAAAAAAATGTTTATTGATTTATCCACATAAAGTTTACATAATTTTGGGTTGGGACTACCTATTAAGCATTATTATATGCTTGTGTCAGGTACCCCCGCTCCTTCGTAACTAATATTAACATGAAATGTGTTAGAACAGATCACAATCCTTAAGGAATCCTAAATGCGTGTCGTGTGTGTGTTGTGTATATGTGTCTGTGTGTTTGATGTACGTATGTGTTTAATGTCTATTTCATGTTCTTATTTACTACCATTTGCTACGAGTATATATATTAACTAGATGGGTTTTATAGTGCATTTTTAGAACAGATCAGTTAAAAGGGATTCGATGTTATCGTAAGGTATATTTTTTAGCCATTCAGTTGCTATGATTTTGCATTCATGGTATGATTTATTGTATATATTATGCTTTCTATTTATTTTATTATACAAGGTAGCTGATCTACAGTTGTATTGCATGCTAGCAGATAAAGTTTTAGTAGCCGGGACTTAAATAATAGGGGTGTTTCTACGTCGTAACTTACTATTCGTGTCATAGGTTATAGTTTTATGTGTTTTAGAATAATTTTAGAATATAAAGCTTTCGTACAGATAACAAATTGCATAATTCATATAGTTCTTCAGTAGAACAACGTAGTCCCTTAAAGTACATAGTTTTAAGTAAGTATTGTTAAGCACGTTCTACTTGAAGAAAACGAGTTTTGTACGTATCACCCCAGATGGGAATACAGTACGTAATCACAGACTGCACTAAAGCAACATATATATCGTTAAGAAAATTTCAGTGTATTAACGAATTCTTGCCTCTATTAACAGGAAGAATGTGTCTCAAAGATTTAAACATCCATATGAACTTTCTGATTCTTGTACTAATAAGTTCAATATGCTGATACCAATTTAGATTTTGGTCAATAAATACACCGAGATATTTAGTTTGTTTCAATTTGTATATTATTGGACAATTACAATTACTTATTTGGAGATCAACACATGTATAGATCTTTAAATCTAAGTCAGATTGTGGTTGGGCGTTATTCTTTAGACTGAAGCAGATATAGTTTGTCTTATTAATATTTAACGTTAGGATTACTTATCAACCAATCAGCTACAGGGCGCATCCCATTCTCAGCGTTTCTCATCTTTTTACATCTGGCTAGGTAGGCCCAGAAATTATGATGGCGGTATCATCGGCATAGGAGTAAATTTTACCATTTTCTAGATTCAAGTTACACAAATCGTTAATATAGGCTAAGAATAACGTAGGGCCGAGAACGCTTCCTTGCGGTACACCGCAGGTTATATCAGCGTCGTTACTGTGACATTCATCTATTTTAACACATTGTTTCCTATTTGACAAAAAGTCTTTAAAACTGAGAGTTGAGTACCTCTCACTCCCATTATTTCTAATTTCTCTACTAGGATAGGAAGAGAAACGGTGTCGAAGGCTTTTTTAAGTCAATATACACCGTTAGGCACTTCATTCGCTTGTCCAGATGTTTAGTTATTTGAGAGCTAAGAGATGTAACAGCATCATCCGTCGATATACCTTGTCGGGACCCTAATTGATTTTTAGATATGATGTTATATTTATTAAAATAATTAATTAGCCTAGAGTTTAATAATTTTTCCAATATTTTTGACAGTACTGGTAAAACAGATATAGTTGTTTATGTCGTTTTTCTCCCCACCCTTAAATACAGAAGTAATGACAGATTTTTTTTAATGCTGATGGGAGTATTCCCATCAGCATTAAAAAAAAGCCAGTTTTAAAACAAAGGTTAGCTAGATATGTTATGATTAAGATAATCTCATTTTTTACAAATTTTATGTATTTGATAGTAATGTTATCCCATCCTGGGGCACTGTCAGATTTAGGATAATAGAAGTTACTTCAGACACATCCGTTTCCAATAAAACAAATGACGTATTTGATTTAGGTATGTTTGAGAAGTCTTCTAGTAGTTTATTTGGAAGAATAGTTTATTTAATATCATCAGCTAATTGCTGCCCGATACTTGAGAAAAAAATATTTATGTAATTCGAGGACTCTTTAGGAGTTGTTTTAATGGTAATTAGTTCAAGATTAGGTTTATGACTTTTATTAGTATATGTGAGCATTTTAATATACTTCCAAAGTGATTTATTGTTATTAATAGATTTCGCAATTAAATCTTGTTATCAATTCAAATAAGAAATTAGTAATACTATACATGTAATTTTAGGTATAGTAAGTCTTTCAAATTTAACTCCTTTTTTTCTTATTTTAATTTTTCAAAATTATATGTCGTTATCTTTCCTACAATCATATTAAACTTTAATATCTATTTATTTTCTGTTTTACTTGCTAACATGTTTCAAGACAGTTGGTGAACAGGATATATTATATTTCATTTATCTCGCCCAATATGACTTATTAAACTACTTAATTTTTCAGGACCCTAATTATGTGATGTATTATTAATGTGATGTGATGTGAGCATCTCATGAGGAAGAATGACACATTGATCAAAAGAAGAGTTTTAAATATAAAGATATGAATAAATTGTGTGAAGGAGGATTTGCGCCTGAATGATGTGGGCACAGATATAGATATAAATAATCAGTGGTGCCAACCAATAGTGCATCTATGGTATTTAGAGTTATATCAATCGATAAGAAAATTATATTCTTTCTTTCTGTTTTCTTTATATTCTTCATTCCCATCGCAATCAATATCTCACAATCATAAAAATGAATTAAGCTTTATCAATGTATTGTTAAATCGATCAAATAACAACAACACTCAAAGAAATGAAGTTGCGATGTACGTTGACGATATTTGAAAAAAAATAATCCTTCGCACAAATATGTTATGTTGATCAATCCTTAGACTAAAGACCAATCCAGAATCTTTACTATGTATTTGATATAGTTTTCTATGAGTGTTAGAAGCATGGTCAATTACAGTGGTTCTGCCTTGTGTTTACTAACCCTCTCTATAGATATTTTATGCATAACTTATGTCAATGTTCTACTACCAACTAATATAAGTACAATTTAAGTTTATTACATTTCCGCTAGGTATGCACAGCGTACAAATTATCTTACAAAAATTTGCACGTTATCGACTGCAAACGAATGATAGCAATTGCAAAAAAAAAAATTGTAATAAAAAATTGTTTACCAAATGTACGCGTTTTATTATTTATCCTATTACAAGTGATTTTGTTTATGTTACAATTTGATTCTAACAACTGTTCAGGTTTGAATATTTTATAATCCCGTAATCTTTTTTTCTGATATACATGTATTTTCAGGTTGTTTTTATACAACATTTCGGGAAACGGAACACAGGTTGGGATTATGACTTGGGTCAGAAAGGGACACATGCATTAAATATCACTGTGGATTATTTGATCATCCTATTTTATTACACATGTGTCGCATTGTTACATGCTTAATGACTCGGTCCTTTGTATGGTGAGATGTATGTAGATCCAACATATTGAGGTCGATTATGTGTATTTAGTGAAATGTGCAATGAGTAAATCTGCAAGTTAAATCTTTAAGGGGTATTTTCTTATGAATGGACATAAAGGAGATAATTTTTTTAGGCCCACTAGTAAACGGCAACGTTTATTAATATTACTGAACTCTAAAATATCAATTTATTATTAAAAGCAATTGCACGATATTATGAGTAAAAATGAAACGGGAATAATAAAATCAATTAATTAAACTTAGTAATGACTTTTGACATTTGAGGTAAAGGAACTAATGTTTTTTAAACCAAAATGAAAGATGATTTAATATATATACAAATAATATATAAATATAATAATAGATAAAGGATAGTGTATTATTTCTTTTTTATTTTATTTAAAAGTATTGAACTCTCAATAATTATTTTAATACTATTTTAGATTATTTTAACTATTAGTTCGTCAGTCCAGTATCGTCGTGAAACGGAACGCGTCATCATTTTTGACAGCGACAGAATGGTACCTACACTGACATCCAATTGACGTCGGTTTGTTTTCAACCGAATTCTGTGTTTACGTTTCCAACGGCTTGATTTCGTTTTCCTGTATCCCGTATTTAGAATGCAAAAAAATAATACGATTTAGGGGTTTGTTTATACTGTATTTTTTTAACGACAATGCATGAGGTCGCTTCGACGCTCCGCGAGCACTGCAGCACTGGTGAAACGCCCGAAATACGCTAGGTTGTATTTATCAAGAATAAAAAAGTGTTAAATAGCATTTACGTAAAAAGCAATTTGAATACAAATCAAAATAAAGCTACTAACCACTAAGATTTTTTAAGTTATTTAATCTTCATGTTTTAATTGATTTCTCAATATTCCCGTTAGATAAAAACAAGCTAATGTTCCTTATAATATCTAGGGTTAATAAGAAATTATTTAACGTATGTCTCATTAATAAACGTTACATTTTGTAGTGGGCCTATTCTCCATACAAGAAAAAATTATCTCCTTTGGACAGTGGGAAAAGATTCCGATCACTAAGCACTCTAGCACTTAAGGAGATTCTATACCAGGCTGTTTAGCTACCCGCGTCTTACCTATTTCAGCTTACATTGCTGTGTTCTGAGGGTGACGGTGCACACATTAATAGGTTCTTGTGGGAGTCGCAGGTTTACTGTGAGTCTCAAGTAATGAAAGGAATATTTAATATTATTATATGTAATATTATTATGTGTATATATTAAAAACAATAAACCAACACGAAAACGTACTACATAGGAGTAAGCGATTAAGGGTGTAAAGTGTGACAAGCGTATATATATATTAAACTTTCTTGTAACTAATATTTACAGATATTTTATCAAGAGTAAGAGTCATACATTTAAAACTATACTTTTAATAAGCCCGGTATTGACAACATATACATAGATTTTTGTTTATCTAGTATGATAAAAACCTAAGTTTAAGTAAGACTTCAAATAAACATTGAAAAGGTAGGTCCATTACCGTGCCACCTAACATCCGTATTAATTTTTTCTTACGGTAAAAGTAGATTTTAATTAAATATGTGTTTAAATAAAAAAAGTCCTCTAGAACTTTAGTTTCCTAACAATACAGAAGCTCAAATGGCTCAATCAATTCAAACCAGGAGATAAAGGTTTGAAACTAAGACCATTAAGTCGAGTACCAATTTGATATACGATTATCATAAGTACATTTATTACATGCTTTAAGAGCTAACAAAATAACAGCGACAATCTGTCTCTCAAATACTCCTATTGGACATTTCAATTTGACACCTGCAATAAAATTCGAAGGAGTTTGTGAAGTAGAGCAACCCGTAATTTGCAGAATAGCTGACAAGGATTTAATTTCTTCACCAGGGTTTAGTGTAGACTCCCACGGCGAGAACGTAGGTATATGAGTGGCTGCTTATAACATAGTGACGAGAGTTTGCTATATCAAAGACGAAAATATAGACCAGTATTTCCTGCAATTATGTATTCTCTCCGCAAAATGATTTGTAATGAATGATATGTAGCTTGAATCTCCTGATTGCGGTGGAAATGAAAATACAATTCCAATTGACGCTATTGGTCCATTTGCATTCATTCATAGTCATAGTTACTGTCTGTGGTTTGTTTTGTAAATGGTTTTGTGGATTTAACATCGCACTTATTTAGGCATCTTTCTATTGATAATGTAAAGTAAAATTAAGACAAATAGTGATTGTTATCCAATTCAATTTAGTCGTTCGTTTTTTGCTGGTTCATAAGTATTGTTTTATAGAAGAAAATTAAATTAATAGAGTTTTTACAAAACTCTTAACTTTTTTAATGCTTTAATTTTTTCTTTTATAGAATTAATCGATGTTTAATGTTACATAATATTTTTGAAAAACATGTAAAAATACAAATTTTTGCGGGAATTTGTCTATTTACTACTAAATATATCAGGTACACTTAGCAAATTGTTATTACAGTATAAATGATTACCTGTAGTCGATTAATATATAAAAAATAATCTACACATGCACCGAAATAGTGAAAATAAATAACAGTTGTCGTTTGCACCTTTTGACCTTAGCACCAAAATTTACATGAACACCAATTAATTTTAAATTTAAAAAGTCATATTTATCGTGCTAAATAAAGGCTGGCAGACTACAAATGTTCAACGTTTTTTTTATACGAAATTGCTGAAGCTATTAGGGCTTATGGAAAGCGAAGGCCTATTAACGCGAGACTATCAAGCTACACGTGTAATGCAATCCATGTAGGTTACGTGTTGGCTCGCCCTACGCCGTCGATAAGCTCCTATCGACAACCGTCACGCGACTGTGGCGTCATGCCCGCACTATCAATTATGTTGTCAATTTGTTCCTTGTCACTTGCAACCGAACGTTTTTGAAAAGATTCACCGTGATTTAATGACGCTAAGCGATGTCAGGGTTTCTTTTTATAGTTAAAGGTATACGTACAATAACACAATCGGTTACCCGAATCTGTCAATTTCAGGTATATAGCACAACTTTGTAATTGTAAGTAATGTTTTTTTTTTGTGTGAGTAATGTAAAGTACGGAAGGATATAATAAAGAAAATAGGATCATATGATAGTCCAATAAACTATTACATAGAATCATGTATTTTTAATACGTTTGAGTAAGCACTTGATCTCATCTTCCCTGATGGTTAATACAGATGAAGTGTAAGGTTGAGCGTGCCTATTTAATAGAAGACTATCTACTTCATTTGCAAATACCGGAGTTCTAGTGATGTTGGTGGTCGAAATGGTGGTTTACCATTTCGCGCGCTGTTGCTATTCAAATTTCGAACTAATCGCCGCGCGGCGCCAGTCAATACGCAGCAGCGCGCTGTTAAAATGGCGGGAAAGTTGAGTTTATTTAGTTTTTTTTCTGTTTTCTCGCAAATGTGTTAATATAAGATACGCAATTAGGCCCTCGGCTTCGGCTCGGGTTGAAATTCCGTCTCGTATGTTGTAATCATCATAACGCAGTAATATCGTAATGTACTATAAACGTCCTTTCGTCTTTCTACCCAAAGAACATTGCTATACAAAATATTTCTAATGATCACCAATATATGCACAGCAATTCAGCCCATTCACCCAGCCAAAACCTGTAACCACGTTGTTTTTTTTTGAAACATCAACTATTTTATTCAATACCGTATGACTGTTATATATAGTCTTAGTTGATGCTACGCATTTGCACTCCTATTATAATCAATTTATAATTTTCAAATTAGCCTAACAATACAAGTTGAAATGACTTGAAACTTATGAAATGTTATTCCAATATTTTAGTAAGTTAATGTTTATGATAAAGTTAAAGCTGCTATTATTACAGAATATTGTGATAATCTTAACAGTTTTGTTAAGTGCAATATCTTTATATAAACTATCCTAACTTAATAATAAACATGACAAAAGGGTATCGACTTTCTTCTTCCCGGATATTCTAAATGCTATAAGATTAAACAATACTACAAAGAAAAGCAGTTTCCCACGGGAACTGAAGTCTTTGTCAATGCCGATGATAAAATGAAAATGCGAGTGTGATTTGTAACGTAATGGAAAAATAAAATATTACGCATTATTTTTTTGTATGTGTGTAATAAAAATAATCAGTTTTTTAATTAAAAAAATTAATTCAATACTGCGGTGGTAAAAAAGAAATTGTGAACGAAGTCAAAGATTTAATTAAGAGCCCTAACTTTAGAATCAATTTTAGAATTACTTAGACAAACTATGATACTTGTTCTTCTCATAAAAGCAGAGTCGGCTTATGCATGTCGCGGCCCCAAGGCAATGCTCATCTCGCCCCCAAAAAATGAATTTCAAAAAATGAATTTTTTATTGTTTAAGAAACATTGTTAATTTTTTTTCTGTAGCACAGGGCCTCTGAACGTGGCGGGGCCCCTAGGCAGTTGCCTACAGTGCCTAATAGATAAAACGGCCCTGCATAAAAGTTATTTATTTAGTAAAAAAGACCCTGAGTAGGTAATATAAACGTATAGTTATTATTTCCTTAGAAATATTAAGAATGTAAATTCACTATTGGGACATTAGCAGTAACAGTCTCGTTCGGAGATTTTATCTTGACATGTACTACATGAGCGAAATTGAAATGTCACCTTCTTGCACACATCGAAAAAAATAAAAACATTAGTTAATTGTGAATATGTTCTATGCAATGCCTAATTTTCTGTTCTAGGCATTAAACTTATTATGTATAAAATCTGGTAAAGTCAATATTTCTTGAAATCTTTTGATGTTTGTATTTGAACAAACTGTCTATCGTTAAATATTATAATTACCGAAAAGTTATTCTGTATCTGATACATCTGCTTGGAAGAATTTATCTATTTCTGACTCAAAGAATCTTATGCGATGACTATACTTACCATCATTTAGTATGTGCTTTTGGTGACATCTACAACCCCCAAATTCATTTATGATAGATGATGTCTTACTCAAGACATAAATACAAGCAACGGTTTTTTACCATTTACAGAAATAGACAGATTTTTTTCAGAGGGACCATATTATAGTTGATGTGTCAAAGATTTTGTAGTCCTTGAATGAAATTGATTTAGAACACGTTCATTCATTATGTAACTTCGCCCTTCAAGCGGTTTATTAAGTCACACACTACGCAGAAAGAGAAATATATCTTTATGTGTGCGTATACGAGTATCTTTCGCTCACTATATTTAACTCGATAACTAATGCACCTTGTGCTGAGAAGTTATATTTTATTGTCAAATACCTGTACACATCGATATTCAATGAATGATTTATCTCACAATAGGTCAAATAATATCGGCAGATAATATTTGCCTCTACTAATTATATTAACTGCAGCTAAATATAGATTGCAGCGCTGAGAATTTTATTTTTTCTACAGTCGGGGATAGATTAAATCATTAATTTTGACAGTTTTGCACGACTTTTGCTTATAATCGTGAATAGTATATAAAACATGCATACATTAAGTAAATTTAAAAAAAAAGTATTATATTGCCTCCTTGCACTTTATTTAATTGTTTTTTTTTTATATCTTCTTTAATGATATCTCTATGAATGTTGATCTTGATTTTTGTATATAGATTGTTAATTGATTATCTTATAAATTCTGGTAGATATTAAAAACACCTCGGTCTTTGTTAAGCTATATGTGTTGTTCTGTCAAAAGTCCTTTTCGTAAATTCTGACGCAGCACCTGCATCAAATTTAAAATTTGAATATATCACAATAAATGCTTTGTATACACATTTTACATCAGAAACAAAAATAAATTTGCATCAATAACAAAAAAAAATTGAAGTCGGTTAAAATTTGTTTATATGAAGGATTTCAGTAAATATATCAATAGCAAAGTTTGTAATATTTTTGTGTGGTGTGTTGAAAACACTTCAAACACAATTAATTAAAAGGTCTCCGTATATATACCATATTCGAAGACCAAACTTTATCGTATCTATTAACAAGCAGTTATTTACTTTATACTTCAATGGAATATTAACGATTAAACAAACTGTAGTATAATCGATAATTATTTTATGATGATTCCTTATAAAGTCATCCAATTCGATTACGATCGCATGTTATGTGTAAAGATGGAAACTATTTATAATGTGGAAAATTTGTCAATAATGGTTATTTCATTCTATGCCTTTGTAAGGAACGACCACTTTGAGTAATTTAAACATAAGCTACGGGCTCTGGTTTTCCACTTATTAATTTTAATTCCATGAATGCCGCGAACACGGTAAATTATTTTTGTAGGCTTAATTAATATATAGCTCTTAAAAAACACTATAGCTATGTCTTATTATTATAATTAAGCGAACCAGTCTATGCTAACAGACTAATAATTCAAGTGGCAATATCTTTGGTTCTATGTTGATACACTTAACAATTTACTATTATATAAGAAGTACGAGTTTATTATTATTTATTTATAGTAAAGAACAAGAAAACATTAACGAGTAATAGTGGCGAAATTTGGCGATGAAATTGGTTAATTGTAAGAGTAATGTTATCATCTATCTTTTAATAGGTCGACACCGCACCTAGCCACTTTCGTAAATCTATATTGCTAGTATTGATTACATTTCAGCTAGGTATCTAAATGCTGCGTCTACTGCTCCATACTAATAAAACAACTTAAACCATGTTCCTAATAGTGAACTCTGACCACTATTAATACCAAATTTCAAGCAAAGGTTACTGTGATACAAAGATTTTATTGTGAAGGGATATGCGACATATTTCAGGGATTCCAAAACAAAATAAGCTCGCTTTCAAATAAATAAAAAAATATGCATTTCAGAGGGTTGTTCATTCAACCAAAAGTCAGTAGTATGTTTGAACAAATATTGCATTTGCTTAACGTTTAGTTGAAGGAATAACGACGTGACGCTAAGATCCAGCAAAATCAAAAAATGTACAGAATACAATTTTGAATTTTAGCAATCACGGAAATGAAACCACGTTCATGCTGTATACGTAAACATTATTCGAAGGCAGGATATTTTATTATTCAAAAAGTTGTCTGACTGTTGGTATACTCTCGTTTTCAATTCAACTTTGTAGGTTGCGGTGATGACAATAAAACGACCGTCATAAAGCTTTTTGACGAGAGAGCTTTTGTAACCAATAATTCTATCGTGAAATAGTAGTAAGGTCTGGTTAAACGATGGTGGAATACGAAACAAAACAGCGTGGGTTTGTAGTTTTTCGTTATAGCCCTGTACCACAATAAAAAGATTTTTATAGGCGATAAAACTTAATTTATCACAAATCTTCACTAAATCTAAATACCACCATTCAACTTTGAATCCAGCGTGAAAACTTGTGTGATGTAAACAGTTAATTTTCACGTTAGTTAGAGCAACGAACTATCCCTTAAATTTTGTTTACATGCATACCAAATCTTACAGAAATTTAAATGAACCCTATCCTGATGAGTGACGTGTGGTATTTGTGTGAAAAGGATATATTACTGTGAAAATAATGAGAAGTTACTTTGATGATAATATTAAATCGGATGTAGAGATCTAATAGTTTCGGAATTATATTTAGAGATAATAACACTACTTTGATATTTTTTACGTCAACATAGTCCAATATTTTTAGGAAGATAAAAGTGACATGGAACTCGAGTCCACGAATCGTCATTAACGTTACGTATTGTGAGGTGAGATGAAAGTTAATTAACTTCATTTCGTATAAAAATATTATTAACAGTAATTTGCATAGCAAGTAAATATAATTGTATTTTAAGAAAAAAAATTATAGAATTCGACTAAAATATTACTGAGAATTTTTAAATTTGTATATGCTATTATGAAAGCATACTTCAGTGGTTAAGCGGATTATGTTGTTTAAATAAAAATAGCTTGTAATTTTCACTGAACTTTTATAAGGGATGACCTTTAGACAAATGCTAACAAAGAACGGCGTTATACTACGCATAGCTACGCTCCGGGCGCTGTTCCTGAACAGTATCTAATACAATTTTTGTAGTGACACTCGCGAGGAATTGAAACAGAAGTGTCTCGGGGAGCAATTTAAGGGCATCTCGGAGTCGCTGAACTCATTCTTATTTCAACGAAGGGAAAGTTACGCTTTTTATAACATATTGTCAAATGTACCGACATCTGCTCGCTGGTTTTGATTAAAATTTGCATGAAGTTTACGATGTATTATTTTTTTTGTAACATAATTAACATTTTTTATTTTGTAGATATATTTATATTAATATTCTTTTTTTAAAGAGGTTCAGAAACCTTTTGATTTCGATGACGTTTTCGGAACAGTTTCAAATAAATTTTCGTTTCCTCCGTATTAGAAATCTTAATTTTGATGGCGTTCTTTTCTAAATAAATCGTAGTCAGTTAATTAAGAAAAAGGATGGTGTGGTGGGGTATGTTCTTTTATGTAGAACAATACCTTTAAAGCAATTCTTTTGAGGGTTCGTGCACCTACGCACCATTCATTATGCTTTCGAGGGTACTCCTTTGTTCAGTAATAGTTTGATTTTAGCCTTAAAATATAAAGATAATTACGATTACTTCCTGGCATCTTTTATATTTTGAACAACAAAGAGATGTTGATGATTAAAATATATATATATATGTAGTATTTGTTCATCGGTTGAAAACCAAATATTTACTTTCTTTCAAAGATTTATGTTATTACATCTATGGTAAATATTTTAATTTCAGTCTGCTTTGAAAGTATTTAGGTATCATACAACAACAAACATAACATACAAGTAGATAAGATTGTTTCACTATTCCAATTTCAGGTCCCATTTTTCCCCTTTTACTATACACATATACTAACATGACACTCCTCTACTTACATATATTTTAAAATGCATTGCTTCACATTTGTTTCTAAGCCATGCAGGCAAATAATAAATGTTTGTGAATTCCGCAGGTATGTGAGTTGTAAAGATAACCTACTATTATACTGGTAGTTAAATTACGAGTTTTGTTGTAGGTAAACAAAATATTAACAAATAAGATATATGTTGTATTTAAACATATAAATTTAGAGTGTATAAACGTATGACCTGGAATAAGTATGACGTTAAATTTACTTTGGCAACCTATATCAATTATAAAAGGAACACAAAGAAGTTTGTTTATAATAAGCAAATAATACAATTATACGATATATGTAAAAATTATATGTAAGTAATATATGTAAATGTATATACGTAAATTTAAACAGCAATCCGTTTACATACATATACATATGTATAAATGACATATCAAGACTCTTTTAATTTTTATGTTTAATTTTCTTAATACATGGTATAGAAGTTATTGTAAGGTTCAATTAACATTTTTTTTATGGCAATGGGTTTTATTCGCTGGGGTACATAAACGATATATATTTATAATTCCAATTCTAACTGTCGCGTTCTGTATCTATTTGCAGCAATTTCTATGCATTCCGTGTGTTCAGCTTATGGTCCACGCTATCGTAATGGGATAAATTTTTCCTTATCGTTTCACTGTGAGCCAGTGCGGTATGTACATGAATTTTATCGTTGTATATACGTATATAAATAAATTAATAAAGTATCTAAAGTCTACCAGTTTTCAGTGGTTGACATTATTCCTTTTTTTTATGTTTGTCTACTCCACGGACTCGTAGTCCGTGCCTTTTTTAAACTGTCCTCGTTTGGATCTACTACTGTACGCACAGCGTCATATTATCTTATAATACTATTCCGTGACTTAACATTAACGTGAGTTGCGCAGCACTTACTTATCTAACAATAGTACTTTCTTATCTAATAACTATCCTAATATATACCTACATACAACCATTTAACAATACACTTAATTTCAATACTTTATACAATAAAATTAATTAATCTAATAATAATAAGCTATCCTAACATACATTATAACTAACATACATTAATAATTAAATTAACCCTGCAATGGTGTCGATTCTAGCATGATTTTCTAAACTCAAAAACCAATCCGACAACAGTCCCCCCCTGTCATTTTGTATAGAGTATGACAAGGACAGATCGCCGCCAAACTCAGCTCTAGGTTCGGAGACATTATTCCTTATACATATAAGGTTAGTCTAAGAATTTTCACGCCGTTCTGTTTTGGGCTAGTACTATGCTACTTCCCTGCAATTTTCACAAAATTTTGAACTTTTGAACAACGCAATGATCCTTTTTTTTTGTTCCCCCTGAGGAAAATGTATTAAGTTGCATACCCCGGCTGTGGCGAGCCGGCGGTTATGTGGGGCTCTCCTCCCCAGAAGGGGGAGGCCTACCCACTAAAAACCTCAGGGATGGCCTTCCTCAGGCATGTAGAGAGCCCCCGGGAACACCAAGCTACTTCCGGGAACCCCCAGCCTCCGCTGCCCCGCCGATACAGGGGAGCCCTCGTCGGGGGAGGCTACAATACCTCCCCCGATCTCAACCACCGACGACGCCCCTCGGCCACGGAAGGGGCGTGGTCCCTCCCGGGTCGCCGTATCCGCGGCCACGATTTCCTGGCGCCCGCCGGCGACCCGCGGTAGCGCCGCAGCTGTGCTACCAAGCCCGGCGCCGCCTCCTTCGAGCGGGTTCGGCCATCTCCCGTCCCCCGCTCGGCGGCCTCCTTCTGGAGCATCACTGCTTCACAGAAGGAAACTACAGCCCTCCAACCACCCTCGTCCGCTAGCATTGCCGCAATCAATGCCGGCGGAGACAGATCTCGCCCGATCTCTGTGACCAAGCACTCGGCGCTCGGAGGCCCAAGCGGGGCATTCCGCCAGCGTGTGCTGGGCCGAGTCGAGGTCGGATGCGCAGTGGTGGCAATGAGTCGATCCCTCCCATCCTATTCGACACAGATACTCACCGAAGCAGCCGTGCCCGGTGAGTATCTGAGTCAATCGGTAGGTGACCTCCTCTTTCCCGTGGAGCCAAGCTTCGAGGTGCGGGAGTACGGCACCGACGGCCCACTGGCGCGCGCAGATGCGTAATTCGAGCTGCGCACGCCAGGCCGCTACAATCCGTCGGTGCCACTCCCGCTTAGGCACTTCGTGCGCGGGTTCCAGGGCGCTCACCCCATCGCTCCCCCGGTCGACACGCCGCGACGCATACGTCGCCGCGTACATGTCGGCTAGGATATCGAATGGGGGGGAGCGTCCCAGAACGTCGCCGCCTCGTACGAGATGGTACGGCAGCCTCGTACGATCCGTATGGCCATTATCCGCTGCAGGCTCCGTAGCAGAGCTCTGCAGCGGGGGGACCTCGCGCAGTCTTGCGACCACACGGGAGCCCAATACATGGCCACGGATCGCACGACGCCCTCGTACAGGCGGCGAACTCCATCCCTCGGTCCCCCGAGATTGGGCAGCAGGCGATGCATTGCGCCTGCCACCCTTTTGGCTCGGGGGACCACCCGCACGAAATGCTCCTTGAAGCTCCAGCGGCGGTCCAGGGTGAGGCCCAGGTACTTGATGTACGGCCTCACCGGGACCACCGCGTCACCCACCCGGATCCGGCAGCTGGGTGGTTCCCGGCGCCTCGGAAGGCCGTGGAACCATAGCGCCTCGGTTTTGTGAGGCGCTATTTCTAAACCCAACGCAATGATCCTTGCTCACTAATATTTTAGGTTCGTTTTTCTTGTTTATGTTGGTGACCCCGGTTCTCCTATAGCTTTCGAAATTTTTGAATCGACTGTATTCAGAAACTCTGAGCATAGCCCTTTTTGGTACCATTGACTATAAAACCCAATAATGATACAATATTCGTATTAAGAATCTTTCTAATTAATAGTATATACTTTCTAATAAATAAGTATAAGAGATCCTAATCAAAGTATCAAGGAAATATTAAATTATTTATTGGGTAAGAAATTGAAACATGATTAAAAATATATTATATGTATATAATTCAATGTCGATAAATTAAATAATATCGACGAAATTGTGTTGAATGTTTCTGTATATATTTCAAGATACCCAATGTTTATTACTATAAAAGTGGAAGTAAAAAAAAAAATTCTCTTCA
Source organism: Scirpophaga incertulas (assembly GCA_036419045.1). NCBI lineage: Eukaryota > Metazoa > Arthropoda > Insecta > Lepidoptera > Crambidae > Scirpophaga > Scirpophaga incertulas. Next base: position 13,367,449 of record CM071627.1, on the reverse strand, counting down.
TTATCAGTTTGTCTTATTAGGTGCAATGGAGATAGTTAATATCACTTATATAAATCTTATAAAATGTGGGTGCACCATTCTGGTTATTCTTTTAATTACAGAAAGTAATTTTGATAAATGGTTTGATATTTCAGACAAGCCTATGAAGAATTTTAGGTAAGCCTTACAGAATTCTGTTATCATTAAATTTTCACTTTAATATCATTACCAGGCGTCAGATGCGATTGTAAATCATGATTATATCGCTATAATCGCAGATATTACGGAAATGCGAGTAACCCTTGGCTACGTAGATATATTGCTGAGCGGAACGGATTGTGAATTTGTATTTTACAACGCTTTTATGATTTATCTCAATCCTTTTTTGTCGTGTACACTGCTGTATACTGCTATATAATATATTTGAAAATGAATCTTTGAAGCATCTAAATTTATGTTTCATATAATTAAACAAAAAAAAAAGTATTTTTACTTATGGTTAAAAAGTACGTCATTACAGTCTTACGGAGCGGGGCTAAAGTGAATCACTTTACTTACTTTTCATTTAAGTAAAAAGTTGTAATCGGCTGTAAAATTTAAAATTTGTGACTAAAATAATTTCAAAAAGAACTTATAATCCTCAAACTACTGCTTGTTGTTGTACTCCTAGTTAAATCTTTACTTTAAATCATTTTCTAATTATTTTTTATATTTTATGATTTCATCGCTTATAATTATCATTGCAGTTTTATAAGCAGTTCTGTAAGGGTTTCACTTGAAGTATAACTTCATTTAAAGATTAGTTAATTAAACTTATAATTTTCGTAATCTCTTCAAAAAGGTTTCTGCGAATCGAGGTTTCTCCCCGAGTGTTTTTCAATCTTAAGTAGATTATTTTAATTTATAGATATTTTACTCACATATATAGATACAGTCCATTTCTACGATGTACTATGAATTCTACCTAGTAGATATGTCTTGCACAAGCTGGTGGTTTAGAAAATTAAGTTCTTGTCGCATATCAGTAAGTTACGATTGAATTGAACTAGAATGATGAAAATTCATCTAGATTTTATAAGTATGTGATTCTCAGAAATATCTGTAGGTGAAAGTAATTGTCAATTATGTAGTGTGTATCTATAAAACTTTGCTAGGTATATTATATTTTAGTTTCAATGTTCTTATTCAATTTCTCTTTTAGTTCTACGGAATCTAAAAACTTGGAGCAACAGCGCCAAAAACGGGGTCATACGAGAATAAACGACTTTTAAAACAGTCCAGTGTAATTCTATTTCAGTCGTACTAGCCAACAGAGGGGACAAGGAATATCGTTTTATAAATTATAAGGACACATAAACTAATTACATGAATGATTTTTGAAAGAGCAATTGATAAAATGAAAAAAAAATATTCTATGTCCTTCCCCGGGTCTTATAATATCCGCATAGAGGTATGTTACCTTCTGTGCGGTATGTATTTTCTCATTAGAATGTGCTTCCCTTAGTCGCAAGCTAACCCCTTACAAAATTGCTTCACAATCAGGTCAGTCATTTGTCATAAAAACGCGTTAGTTAAATAGACTTATTATATTTACAGAATGAATTATTTTGCATTCGAAATATTCGTAAGGAACAAATGATAAACAAAGCTATAAACTTATACAACGTCTGAAATATGTAATAAACTTGCATGTATGTTAGTTATGGGTATGTATTTATCTTAAAAAGGACACTGGGATTGCAGGGACTCTCCATCGGGATTTAACTGACTAGATAGGTCAATTTAACTGACAATAGCTAAAGGCGAAAACGATACTATCACCATCACCTTGACAGGAGTAAAATAATACTGTATTTAATATTTGCATAAATTTGCATTGCTCAATTTTGTAGAAGCTGTTTAAGTGAAATTGAGTTTAAATGGAATCACCAAATTAGATACACGGTTAATAATTTATAGCATTCGAGAGTATTCTTCTGTGCACTGCTGTACAGAGTAATTTTGTAATTACTTGAGTAAAGATTATCGGCAAATCAAAAAGAAATCGCTATGCAATCGCGGAAAAAATATACGCTTCTTTTTATATTAGGATGATGAAGTTTATTTTAATAAGTTTCGTAAATAATTGAGTATATATAAGATTTTTTTGAATCATTATAATTAAATTTTATTATTTAAACAAAAACTATATATATATATATATATATATATATAATATATATATATATATATAAGAAAACAAACAATATTTTTCAAGAATATTATTCTGAACTCTTTCTGAATAATGAATGAGATGGATTCAGCACTGCCGAACTAAGCTCAACTTGATTGGAGATTACAATCTTTCTTAGAAACTTTTTTCTAAGTTTCAAGCAATTGTGAGAGGAATAGCTTTTACCTGCGTGGGTTTTAAGAAATATCACAACTTTTATTAGATAATGGAATATGTAATGTATAGGTTAACTTGATTTATTTTTTCTTGGAGATAATTGAAAAATAATATAAAAATTGAATTTTTGTAAACATTACTTATTTTAGTTATGAAGCTAGTAGACATTTTTATTTGGTTTGTTTGATAAATACTTACTTTTATATAGTACTTCTTTACGGGATTAATTTGACACTAAGAGAAACAGAGGAACAGAAATAAAGTTATATTTATTCTAAAAAAAACTAATGTTTGTACTTATGCATTAAACGTACTTACAATACAATTGTATTCTCTGAAGATTGTTTCCATAGTCAATCAGTTATTTGTTTGATTTTAATTAACATAACTGTTAATAAAAATCATTTCTTGTGTCTAACGACTTTTTAAATAAACAAGTAAAACAGAGCTATATTGTTCCTATCTAAAACTTATGGTAGAATTACTTACTATAAATTCTACTACCTCCATTATTATTTAAAGAATAAGTAATAAGAAATTTATAAAACACCTAATAAATGATGCTGTTGATGGCAATTATAATTAAAATTAATTCACATTTTTACAATAACAGTAATTGGGTATTTCATTATTAAGAAGTAGGTACTCAGCACATAATAAGCATCTTATTTCACATTGTAAACTTTTGTATGGCGTCGATTAAACACTTTTACCGTACTTCACCATTCCTTAAGGATTACTGAATGGTCTTTGACGTTGCAATTTTACATACAATGGAATTTTGACTATTGTATTTGTAATTCACATGAAATGAAAATGTATTGAAGCAAAGTAGAGCCGATTACTTTAAGCATAAAAAAAATAAATAACAAAATTATACTTAAAAGTGTTATCCCATGACAAGGTACGTATAAAGATAGAACCTATAAATATAGACAGATGAGATATACTTAGAATCCAAGTTATCGATTTCCTAAAGCTACAGCCCTGACAACGATTCTTTCGGTTTCAGAGCATTTTACGAGGTTTGGAGTTGAATTGAGATTTTTATAAACATATATTAGTAGACAGTGGAGTAAAAATATTGAAAGTATGTTCTCATGAGTAGAAACATTGGATACGTTAGTTAAAAATTATTTATTACATTTATTACTGCTTTCAAATCCTGCATACAAGTGTAAGTTGTAGTTTACAGTTTTTAACGACAAGGTGTTGTGTCAGTAGATAACTTCGTAAACTACAACACGATTTCTTGATGTTACCGCTATCAATTCCCGCAACGATCATTTTATTGGACCTCTGATCTGTTTCGCAAAACTTATTCCAGTATCACGTCAAACTCACAAGCACATAACGAACTCTGGCTATTTGCTTTTACGGAAATTGCCAACGGGGTTTCACTGGGAATATTTAGACAAGTTTTCAACATACTTCCGTTACACATTCTCGGGAAAATATACTCCACTATTTTTATGATAAACATTTCTGGTAACGAGCTTCTTAAAAGCTCTGTAATATTGTAAGTAAATAATAATAATAAGTAATGTTTTTTGTAAAAAAAATAAGGCAGTCTAATTACCTACAGAAGAAAGAAACAATAAAAAAGTGGAACGCCTTTTATTCACTAATAGAAATCGAAAATAAAATCACTTTTTAACAAATTTAAATATTTAAATCCTTTATTCTTCTTCCTCAAAAATACATGTTTGGTAATTTCTATTAGAAGTCCATTAGGCTAGAATGGTATGTTGGTCTACGCATTTTTGGCTACATATCCAGCCGAGAAATAGGTCTCGGTTTTCGGCCTAATATTGCCGAGATTCTCGGCTGTGATTGTTATTTTGTACGAAATGTGTTCGTACGCTCAGTGTAAGTGAGTGAACGAATTCCAGGCTAGAGAACTATGATTTTGTGCAAGTCTTTCACTCTTTTCTGTGCGAATTCTTATCTTTCATTAAATTTTGTGCAAAATAACATATTGTAATTTTATGTGATTTTCGTGTTTTTATCTTGTGCTTGTGTTTTGTTATACATCGGTTGTAGTTGTAGTTATTACGTGACAGATACCTGAAACATAGTTACAACTAGGCTGCAGTAGTGCAGTTAAGCTTATAAATAGCTATGAGTAACTGACGATTTAACATAATTGTTCGGCAGTCAATTACCAATGCTGATAACAGTTTGAATTTTGTGATCGAAATAGCACAGTCTTGGAGAGACAAGACTGCAAGGAAACGCAAATATTTATGTGAGTTGCTTTTTATCGTTCTTATAAGGTTAGGTGTGGCTAATCAGATTTTACCAGCGCTATTATTAATGTTGCAAGAGAATAACGTCTTTTTAAAATCTGATTTTTTATTAAATGGAGAAAAGTGACATCTGCCAGCGCAAATTATATTTTGACGTTGCCATCTAATGAGGAAAGTATTGTGACGCGATTGAGTTTAACGCTTCAAATAAATTATCGTGTCATTGTCGTATTCAATATAATTATAAGTATTCATAATGTTATGTGATAAAAAGAAGTTTTAAATTAGGTAGAGGCTTTAATTTATATAACTCTGTCACGTGTAAATAAATACTGCTATTTAGTAGCATTCTACCTGTAGGTATCCTTTTTGACTGTACAAGTATTGTCAAAAATGTAAACGTAACTTTTATGTGCGATCTCGTAAGGGTCTGTTTCAACTTTTAATATATTCAATAGAATTAAAAGCCGCAGTTATATTTGTATTTTTAACCTAGAGTACGGTACAATGGGTAATAAGCTACCTAACCTATTTCATAAATTAAATAAGTGAATGGAAGAATAAATAACCGCAATCGCTATTGTCTTCTCTCTGATAGTCAGATGAGCAAGGAAACTAAGAAACATAACAAGAGGTACTCGGTTGAGTTTCTGCCATGTTGTTTCATAATAAAATAACAAACAAGAATGTCCACACGTAAAAAAAAAGGATAACAAGGAAATATATTACAAAAACTTAACAGCAATAATACAACAAATTCCTAAGCAATATTCGTATATGAATTGCGAGCGAAGAAGGTAGACGAATGACTCGGCGTTTATCTTTAACTTTACAACACTATTTTTTAATTTACCTTAAGTGATAGCATTACTAATGTCACTTTAGTCCATTTAGTTGAAAATCAATGTTTATTAAAATTCGATAGTTATAAGAGGAAGCGTGACTTTTTAGGCTGAAAATACGGATATATTTTTTGTTGTTCATGAATTTTCTATTCTTCGTCGTGCTTAAGCTTAGTAATTAATTATTGAATAATAGAATTTTTGTCAATAATTTATCTATCTATAGTTTTACTTCTTTTTTATTTGAAGATGAATTTTTAACATTTGCATGATACAGAAGATGACAAAAATATTCGTTCAATCAATAAAACTTTTGATGATAGATTATAGAACATAGCCGTTTATGTTCCATTTTTTAATTATATTACAGTTCTACCCATACTTGAAATTATGTATTATTCTGTCTTCTCAGTAAATTAGAAATTTGATCTGTAAAGTTGGTTATGTAATTTGTTGGGATTCACAGCATCTGAAGGAGTAAATTGATCAATACTGTCTAGGTTTATTGTTTGATGTAGATTTGTATATTTGTTATTTTATAAACAAATGCAAAATAATGTTAAATAAAAGAATAGAAACTGCGCTTCTATAAATGTTTTTTTTTATGCTTTGAGATTATGGCGGCTGTCAATACATGTCGATCTCTCTATTAAGCTTTTGAATATACTTTTGATTTATTAATACGTTTTGGTTTTTATATCATATTTGAATAAAAATACAAGCAATTTAATCGTTTTAAAATTGATATGAACTCTTTTACTGGTAAATAAAACAAAATCCAATTCAAACCGTACAACTTAATTACTCAAGGCAAATTTTTGCAGCTATTCACATTACTGTAGAACATAGAATGAGATTTGACAACTTCTGTGGACAAACTTATGCCTCTTAACAGGTTATGCTGGCACGAGCAAAGTTCCCCTAACTGGCCCTTTCAGCGGCACCCGCATACAAATTATATTTTTCAAGTTATTCTTATCATATCGGTTTCCCTAAAATCTTTTCCTTTCCCCAAGACAGAACTGCCGGGGGAGAAATACACGAAACGCTACCAATCTAGTTACATTTTGTTAACTGTTTTAGGAAAAATAAGAAAGACTACACTTTTTTTTTAAATGAAATTCGATTTGCTCATGGGTTTAATTTACGGTTTAAACCGCGCATTATTAAGGTTTTACCTAGCATAGAATAATTAATTACACCTGCCACGTAACATATGTGTTGAATAGTTCCGTGAGCTATTAATTTTCACTGTTCTTATAGTAGGCGTATGCAATGTACAATATTATATGGTAATTTACGCTTCGAATAAATTTTAAAACTTTAGATTAAAAAAATTCTTAGTAGAATTTACTGTGTTCGTAATATGTATAGAAATTTTAATTATTACAATACAAAACACTTTTTTAATTCTATAAAATTCACGGTTTATAGGTTCAAATAATGAAATACATCTTTACAAATACTTGTAGCGTTAGCATCACGTCAAGATATTCATTTAAACTATGAAAAAATAGCTTTTATTACGTAGAAAATATAGGCGGTATCAAGATTAACACGTATAGTCTGTTGTGTGTGAATAGACGGTGATTGTATAAGATGGTTTCGGTAATAGCTATTTTACAAATAAAATAATCGTTATTATTAGAAGCAGCATTGTAAGTAAATTATAACTGAAACTTAGAGAAAATCGAGAGAAGTGACCCAGACGCAGAGCCTGGAGCTTCTTACCTAAAAGTAGGCTTACAGGCCACCTTTATTATGCATCAGCACTCACCATCATCAACCCGATCCCCTTCTCTTCCTAGCCATGATAGCCTCCTTTGTTATGCGTTCAAATACATAATTTAAGAAAATTCTTAGCCATTCGAGATCTTCAAACAAAGTGTAGAGGGATTTAAATGGTTTACCCCTTGCTTCTACCTCAACTGTATGAACCAACAATTCAGCCATTGTTTATTAGTTGGTGTGTCATTTCAAATTATTTGTTCGTTTTTATAGCGTGAAATTTTGGTATATTCATTTGCCAAGGTACAAGCTTAATCGCAGAAGAGCCCAGTTCGGAACTGATCTTAGAATCGGTATGGTTACAATATTTGATGTCGATATATAAGATTATATATACACTAACGAAGTAGTGTAATTTACGAGGTTTTTGTTTATTTTAATATGTTTTAGAGCTCTGCAAGTTTAAAGGCATCTGCACGTATCACTACTAGGACCCTATCAAGACTTGTAAGTAATAAAGAATCATCTGGAAAGTGTTTCGAGAGGATTTTATCAATCCTGGCGACCAGTCATATAATAAGGAATACTATGGTTAACGGGTGCTTTACAAATAATATTAACTACCGTTATATAGCTTTTATTCTTACATTTTTTATAAAAAGATATAAGAACAAGATATATAAAATTGACTTTCGTTAAACACATTACCCTACTTAAAAAGAGTTATATTTCATGAAAAAATAAACATTATAATCACTGTTAAAAATATACGATAATTCAAAGCATGCACACTGTCTCTATCTGATACTGAACTAATTGATTCCCAGCATGCAGGGCCGTAGTGTTTTAAACAAAAATAATTTGGAATAACCTGCTTCTACTAGTTTACACCTTAATTAAGTGTAAATGAGGACGGCAACTAATCGAGGTCGTAGTTGGCGCTACACCCAGCCAGCTAACTTTAACAGTCTGGAATAAAACGTATAAAACTTTATGTTATATGCGAACTTAGTTCGGAAGATTGAATTCTATTATATTATATATATAAGAATTAAATATTGATATAGTTGCGATTCTATGATGGTCCCAATATTAAGCAGTTAATAAATAAAAAGGCAAGTTTACAATCTTTCAATCAATTTTCAAAATAATTTACATTGTTCATGCGTCCTATATAATGTGTTATATACTATTGTAATTTAAAATAATAATGAAATGATAGTGAATTTAAACACCTGAAAAAGAGGGCTACAATACCTCAATAGCCATACAATGAATTCACGTAAGAGAATTTTATAGATATTGGTAGCATTGATGTATATCAACTGTAAGTTTCTAAAGACACAACAAAGCAAAAAAGGAAGGTACAAATAACGGGCTTTAAAATATGTTAAAAATATTTTAAAGTTTACTTGATATAAAATAATGAAATATCTGTAACAGTGCTGATGTGCCTGTTACATTGTAATAGTAATACGTAATAGTGTTGGACGTAAAAAAATACAAAAACACCTTATCAATATCTCATATATTCCTAATATATATTTAGCATAAAGCGTAATGAAATATATGTGAATAATCACACAAAAATATATAATATATGGTACATAAACAGGACATGCAATACTTACAAAGTAGTCATAGTTTCAGCTCAAATTTCACGCAGGAAAATTATCACTATGCATTAGCTCTTTTTCTAATATTTATTATTTGAAATTGTTTACATGATATTTACCCAGATGCTTATAGTTGTCATATGTCAAGTTTAACTGCAAAGAATTTCTTAGCATTGCTTTGTTAATAGATTTCTTTTCCAATGACGTACATTACTTTGAAGTTTGTAGGATTACCAGGAAAGTTGCCAGTCAAATATAATCAAAGATTCAAAATCTTAGTTTTGGATCTTTGGTTATATTTGATTTCTTAGCACGAGCATTTCACAATTCCTCTTGCATTTTTTTATATGCCTTGTCTTTCCAGAGGATAGACATGGATTATAATTGCTTGATGAACTATATTATCCCAGACTCTTGGTATGGGTTCTCCAAAAGGATCCGGGGGGACACAATTAGTCAGGTAGTTGGGACCCCACGACAATAGCCCTTTTTTTTTTTTTTTTTTTTTTTTTTTTTTTGTTTCCCTGAGGAAAATGCATTAAATTGCATACCCCGGCTGTGGCGAGCCGGGGTTATGTGGGGCTCTCCTCCCCAGAAGGGGGAGGCCTACCCACTAAAAACCTCAGGGATGGCCTTCCTCAGGCTTGTAGGGAGCCCCGGGAACAGAAAGCTTCTTCCGGGAACCCCCAGCCTCCGCTCCCCCGTCGACACAGGGGAGCCCTCCTCGGGGGAGGCTTACTACCTCCCCCGGTCTCCTCCACCGACGACGCCCCCCGGCCACGGAAGGGGCGTGGTCCATCCCGGGTCGCCGTAGCAGTCGCGACTTACTCGCGCCCGCCGGCGACCCGCGGCGGCGCCGCAGCTGTGCTACCGAGCCCGGCGCCGCCTTCTTCGAGCGGGATCGGCCATCTCCCGACCCCGCTCGGCGGCCTCCTTCTGGAGCATCACTGCCTCACAGAAGGAGGCCACAGCCCTCCAACCTCCCTCGTCCGCCAGCATTGCCGCAATCAATGCTGGCGGAGACAGATCTCGCCCGATCTCTGCGACCAAGACTCGGCGCTCGGAGGCCCACGCGGGGCACTCCGCCAGCGTGTGCTGGGCCGAGTCGAGGTCGGATGCGCAGTGGTGGCAATGAGTCGATCCCTCCCATCCTATTCGACACAGATACTCACCGAAGCAGCCGTGCCCGGTGAGTATCTGAGTCAATCGGTAGGTGACCTCCTCCTTCCCGTGGAGCCAAGCTTCGAGGTGCGGGAGTACGGCACCGACGGCCCGCTGGCGTGCGCAGATCCGTAATTCGAGCTGCGCACGCCAGGCCGCCACAATCCGTCGGTGCCACTCCCGCTTAGGCACTTCGTGCGCGGGTTCCAGGGCGCTCCCCCCATCGCCCTCCCGGCCGACACGCCGCGACGCATACGTCGCCGCGTACATGTCGGCCAGGATGTCGAATGGGGGGGAGCGTCCCAGAACCGTCGCCGCCTCGTACGAACGACAATAGCCCTGGTATCACAGAATCCATTAGGATGCGTTATTGGAGCGTTTCGATAACTAGGTATCGTAAAAAATGATTTTCTTGCCTAAATTTGAAGTACTTATTTATTTATCACAGCTTAAATTATAACGCCCAATTTTAGCAATGAAGCTATGAAGTTTCTTACGTCATAGATTATAGACATACAAAAGCGCGGCAATCTTGAATACGTTCAGGAACCGGTGTTCGCATTCTTTTCTACATTTTTATTTGTGGTTTTCAATATAGTGAAGTATTTCAAATTAGTTTGGATGAAAACCTGCCTACTACGTCTTATCGTAAGTATTATAAAATTAAATAATGGCAAATAATTTTCAAATAACCACCGGTTTAAGTCAGTCCATGTAATAATAGTACACACGATACCAAATTTAAACTTCACCTGCAAAATAATAAGAAGGGTTTTCAAATAGTTAAATAAATATCTTTCTGAGTGAAAGCAAAAGAAAAAAAGTTTAAGCCGTTTCAGGGAAAAGTAAAGTTCAAAAGTTCGCCCCGATTCATTAGGATTATGGTATTAACATTTGGATTGTTAATTCTAACTGATGTATTCTAATGAATGTGTTAGTAATTTTTTGAATAAAGTCACTGCGCTGCGCTTGAGCAAAAGCGTAATACAACACATGGGGAAATTTTAATATTTACACGTTTTTCATAATGAAATCGTCTGAATGAAAAAAATAACGCAGGAAAAATTTATTCGATAAAATAAATTTCGTTTGTTCTACATTTGTTTGTATAATTGAAGACCATAATAGAGATCTTTATTTCTTTGGAAACACCAAAAAATATTATAATATTACAAAATATTTTTTTTAAACTTACCTGCAATAGCTTTCCCCAACAATAATGTGCTGAAGATAATTGAAAGTACCCGACGACTGGCTCGTGCCACCATCTTGCCACCTCACAGCACGACTCCGACATCAACTAAAGTCCACCATGCTAACACTTCGTAGTCACTCACATGCACAGTATTCAGTAATTACTTGTCATTGTAATGTCATACCATCTTTTCGAATCATTGCAATTTATTGTTATCACTGTTATTAAAACTGGAAATTGATATTTATTAGTTATATATATGTGTGTATATTTATTAGTAACTATTAATATTAAGTAACTTTCAATCTCCTGGTCTTATAGATGTAGGATATCTTGTCTCTGGACTAATTAACGACTATATAAATTTACAGACTTAAGATTTATATTAAAATTGTGAGGGTGAAAAATTTTCCGAAACAATACCCCGGTGTTATACTAATTGAAGACTTACGGAAAAGATAGCTTTGTCAACTTTTGTACACTAAATATGTATTTCAGATATAATGGGGATTTAGCTATCCGTGCCTAAAGTTCTTTTATATTATATCGAGAAGCTAGCTCACGTTCTTCGCATTTTACTTACCGCCGTTGCGCAGTGAAACAAACTTACATGAACTTAGTTCTATTGTGCTGAAGCTTTTGTTAGAATGTTATTATTGCGCGACAGTCCTAGCTAGAAATGAAACGTAAATTTACAAACGCCGAATTCTGTCTAGCGAACCAATTTTATTTTAGTCAGTGATATAGACTGAGTTTAGTTTCTGTGTGTGATTAGTTGACGATTTCCTGACGTCTACTTGTAGTATAATTAATCATTCAATAAATATATTCGGTTTCACAACGACAGTGATTGTACATCATAGCGAGAAAAATTAATTATATAAGAATTTTGTGACTTGACAAATATACGATATTTGGAGTAACGTATTTAGTTTCACAAATAAAAAAAAAACACATTAACATGCACATGAGTGCAGAATAAGTGCTTGATATTTTGCTTACCTCACAAAATAATCAAATTGATATATATTTACAGATATTGAACAAAATGGCGACCGTTTCCAAACAAAACTTTACACAAAGGTTAATTGCATCCGCAGATTAATATTATTCTTCGAGCACACCGAAATAACACTTGTTTGAGTTGTAAAGTTTGCCCGTAATGTAAATTAGAGATGTTTGATATGAATTTTTTTATCAGGTGACATAGATCTGTGAAAGCTCAACACTATATTGTCAATATTAACAATCTTTCAGGAGAGACTATTCCATTAATATTATAGCAGTTTGACGGCAATTTCTTATTTATGTATATTGATGAATTGGATGATGAATTGAAACACCAAAATTGTGTGGTTTTTATATTGTTCAGACTACAATTATTCCTCATAATCCTCCTTTTTTATCTTAATGCTGAATGGAATTTATAGAAATTTACAAATATAACATTACTATATCTTTTTAAAATTTATATACACACTTTATGAACTGTATACTTTAATAACAGCCGTGAAAACTTTGACAATAAAGAGGCTTTGGGCTTTTGAGATTCAGAAACGAAATCACAATTTTCAAATTTGATGGCACTTATAAAGCAGTTTATTCGATATCGCAAAGAAGAAACAAGTTTTTGGACAGAAAGTTTTGTGAGGAAGCGATAACAATTATCTTCTAAAAGGTGAATATTTTGACGATTTGAATCATATAAAATGTAGTTTTATTACCCACGTAATGTTAATATCCAGTTTGCTTGTATAGCTTGTCTTTCCGAGTATTATATGTTCTGTCTTCATAATTTAGTAATATATATTTTATTACCTTTTGCTAAATATACTGAAGGATTTCATATCAATATAAGTTAGAATAATATTTATTACATCAACATTCTGAATATCTAAAAATAATTAGGATTTCACGAGTGATGGTGATAATTCTGTGAAAAAATAATGTCTTGTCATTAAGAACTCTATGCAAAGCTAAAGGTTTTGCATGTCATGTATTAAGGCTTCTAATTTCAGGGCAGGTCCCTAGAGTCGAGCAAACTGTTTGAGCAAAAACGCCGACGGCGCTCAAGCCTAGTATGGCGTAATTTAAATGGTTCCACGCTTTACACACAAATTAAAATTGAAATAATCCACCTACCTGTTTCATATACAGAAGTAGCTAGTGCCGGAGAAGCATTGCGTTTATTTCGTATAGAAATGTACAGTGGTCATTTATAAAATTGAACTCGTCGCGTGACTCAGCAACGAGGCCTTCCCTCGACCAGTAACGCCACACACGCACACGGGACATAATAGTGGACCTCTGTTGGCGTCAAAGACAGTATTCACAGCGTCTTAGTAGGTCCGAGCGGGAAACAGCTTAGTGATAAATATCTCGCAATGAATGGACGAAAATAGCCAGGCCTGAGAAGTGTGCGTATGGAATAGAATAAATAATTCCACTATACGTGTACAAGCTAGCATTATTTCTATGTCACAATATATTTTTCATGTACTCGAAAGCTGTTAATATATAAAATTTGGGTTCGTCATAATCTGTTCTTATCTTCCAAAGTGATATTTCTATGTATACTACCTACTTTGATATTATTTCAACTATATTAATTTAATAACAGACACAGAAGATTTCAATTCCCCTACTGATTAAATTAGAATTCAGTATTGAGTTCACTACGTGGTCTAATTATTTTATTTTATTTTATTGAGGTCAAATAAACAATTGTACAATGAGGTAATTATAACAAATAAATGTAACAATAAGACTTAATAATTGCACAACCAACACCATTAACCCCAGATTTACAATATTATTGACTAGGAGAACGCTAGACACAACACATATTAATTATTAGAGTCGTACTCCCTTGCCAGATTCGACAAGAGACGACAAGAAATCCTTTAACCTGCGTTGTGTCTTACAAAGTAGTTATTTTATTAGAGAAAGTAAAAATAAATACTAGGCTTAAAGCAACTAATCATGCGCAAGATGTTCCAACACACGGTTTCTAAAACTGTCGTGTGACATTGAGAAAATGTCAATATCAATAAAGTGCTCATTGTAGCATTTCATAAGTCGTGTCAAAGGTGCACGTTCACCTGCGTTGGTTTTGCACAGTTTTGGAGCGAATAGCTTATGACTATGAGTGTCTCGAATACGTTGAGAACGACTCGGGACACGTATATATATATTGTTCATTAAGAAATTACAATCTAACTTGTTGTGACAAATACTATGCAATAGCCTTTGATCCATGAGCAACCTCCTAGCTGTCAAAGTTGGAAGCGAGAATTTTTTTAATAATTGTTACAAAATACAGCAAATATATAAAATCCCTATAGCAAATAACACTAAATGGAATAAAATTAGAATGTATACATTTTAACGTTAAAAGAAAATAATTCTTGTGACACATGACCTCTTTTTTCATTATAGGTAAATTTCGCTTGTGTAAATTATATTTATGAAAAGTAGTTAAAAGCCTCCAAATTAAACCAGTTAATTTTACAGTTTTCAAAAAGTCATGTTTCTTTGCGAACATTTCGTCGTACGATATAAGACTATGAGTTAATCGAAGTAGCAGTCATTATTTTTTTTTCAATTGGCTTGGCCTAGGCTATTGCTAGTAGAGTATGAATTCAGATTGTTTTCATTCGGATTGTATAACTTTTGTCTTTATCTTTTTCGCCTATTTTGATGACAACATGTGGCACTATGGTTTCATATAGTTAGGTAATGTTTATTACAGATAAATTTACAAATATTCGCCGACAACATCAAAGTATTGTTATGTCGGTAATTAAAAATATTCTTTTAGTAGTCACAGTATAAAGATAAGTCAAATGCGAAGTAATATTTTTAATGAATCTATTGAGGCGTTAAATATTATTCTTGAAATCGTATATCCAATAAAACAATGGCTTTAGTGCCTTGTAGACATAACGTTCAGGTGGAAATTTACTCCCCACCGTGCGCATGCTAACTTACAAAAGGGTTGTTGAAAAGAAGTTCGATGTTTATTGAAAATTCTTGCCACCTGTAAGCTATATTCAATAGTACTAATTAATGAAAGCAAAAAGGTATTTCAAAGTAATTAGAAGGTAACTGAATAATAGAATAATCACTATTATAATATTATGTATATTTCAATTTTATGTATATATAATGTGACTTTAGATTTATTGATATATACATAGAAAATGATATAAACTTATCTTCATCGCACACAAATACCAAATACAAAATAAATGATATGAAAAAATAATTTAGAGCAAATTTTGTGCATTTTTGTGCGTGGGTTGAGTTTATAAAAATGTATATCTAGGTATGGGTGTAAGTAGAAAGTACTTTTAAAACTCCAACTTATAAATCTAATCGCCTATGTCAAAGGAGAGCATCACTTTCCTTGAATAGCATATTATATCGCCCCGCACTTATAGAATGAATTAAATTCTAAAGACATAGTGGTAAGAGTGACACGTGCCGAAAGCGGCAGGCGGCGTCTTTTAATAATAACATCAATGATAACCGCCCGCAGTAATTTTTAAAGAATTAGCAGTGTATATAATTTAAGTATTAAGAGTAAGGAAGTCTGTGCTTAATAAAATAAGATTCTACTCTTGAATACAAGCACTATTATTATGGGACCGACTTTTAACTGGACAAAAAATCCATACAAATTGACTGCGTAGATATTGACTATTTGTATATGAAACGGTTTCAATTTAAAAACACCACTAAGTACTGATAGCTAATCGTAGAAGTATATCTATACGTTAAATAAAAAAGTAATGACATCTTTATAAGATTCAATTTTTTGAAACTAACAGCAGCGGAGACATCAACAATCCACGAAGGTGTAAAGCAGACTGATACCAAAAGAGATTTCAAAATCGTTTGTTTGAAATCTCTTTTGGTATAATGAATGGTCGTAGTAAAATACGTAACTAATCAGGAATAGCTACGGATCACGTGGTCGTGCTCGGTGCAAGCCGCTTGCACACGAATATTTCTATAAAGTGGTAAGGCGCGAGAGACCCCGATAGTACATATGTTTGGATTATTAACTGGATGAAGAAGTTAATGTATTTGTCTAATTTCAAAAACTTATTGCCAAATCGGCGGGTAGATAGACGTAATATTAAAACCTGTGCTGTGTGGAGGTAACCTTATTGGTAGTTGTAAACTCAACACGTACAAATAACTCATTGCTCACTTGCTGTAAAATTGTTTTAGTAGCATGTGATTTAATACCTTGTACTTATCTGCTACGAGAATCTGTTGAACGACTACGTAACACCTGTGCTACGATATACGTAGTGCCACGTTACTCGCTTCTCAGTTCCGTAGCAATCAACCGCTGTTAGGTACTATTAATTTACTTTCTGTTTTCGCATCTACTAGACCGACCTGAAAATAAATATTCATTTTACGCTTCAAGATTTCATTTAAGTTTCAGAATTAGATGAACACTATAGTTGAATGGAATGGAATTAATGGATAGTATTATGATCGCATTTTGAAATTATAACAAATCTTGTCTGAGAGGTACATTTACTCTATAATACAAAGCTAGAATTTTTGAGTTTGCCAATATAATACACTTATGGTATAAAAAATAGATTATTTACTTAATTTGAGACTTTTTTTAGAAACATTATAAGTTTAACAGAGTAAGTTTAAAGATGTAAAATTTTGCTAAAAATGATAATTTATTTGTATTTTATTTTATTTAAGTGTAACTAGTGATCTAGTTTCATCATTCTACGAAAGAGTTTATTGAAAGATATAACATTGTTATATCTTAACATGTTAAATATATTAAGGTACTGGATAGAATAATTATAGCATGATCTATAATAAATGTCTCTAGGCATTGCGGTTGAGGGTTTAGCTTGAAAGCAGCAATCTATTAATTGAACTAAATTGTGCGAGTCAAGTGAACAGAGAAGGCACGACAAGCAAAATATTATCAAACATAAGGATTGCTATATAAATATTATGTATATATTTTCGCAATAATGCATACAACTAATTTACCTTCTTTATTATTATGATTTGGGTTTGATTCTCGCTTATATATTTTTAAAATGTAAAATATTGTAAATAATAATGTTACAACTGGAAATCAATATAGACAAGACCAAATTAAGGGTTTTGAGACTTACGATCTAGGTAACTTATGAATTTGAAAGTTACTTCCTATAAAGCCTAACCAAATATCAATCTTGGCAGCTTTTTGTTTAAATTTTAGAAAACCTTCTATTTAAGGTTAATACCGACAGAGAATACATTTGAAAATCAATATGCAATGCACGTGAAAAAACATATATTAAAGATACTGATAAATGCAGATATAAATAGATATTTATCTGTATAACTAATCCAATAACTTATTATTTAACACTTTTCTTAATCATAATTAAAATCGTTTGAACTAATCAACATGATCACCTATTTGTCGGATTCATGTCACCTTCCGCAGATCACAGCTCACGTCATTTTCTGAAATCAAAAAATTGTCTTTTTTCGAACCTTATGGTACAGTCAGCAGCACATCCAGGTAAACACTTGAACCACGAAAACAACTCTTATTACGTAGAAAATAGATACATCAATATGTGTAGTCTGACTTGCAAACATGTGTATATGTTGTTCCAAAGTTGACACATTTGAAACTTCATTATCACTGGAAACGTTAGTTACGACTGCAATATGTGAGAAGTTCTAAACAAAACAACTGGGGGAACAAGCGTGCAGTAACTACAGGAATTCAGCCAGTTCGAGTTGCCAAAAGCTAATAAAACTTTGCCTAAGCCCGAATTCTGCGTCGACTCCAATAATAATGAATTTTACCTTATAATTTGTCACTCTGGAATTGAAATAACTTCGTAATATTGTGAAACTTCTGTTACTGTAAAATGTTAATGCTATTCCTACTGTTTATCCACATTAACTTGCAGTACAAACAACGCTAACGACTTTAGATTTTCGTTTCGCTTATTTATTAAATGCGTATTTTTTAAGAAGATATTAAAAAACAATACAATTAGTAAGCATATGGCGAGCCTTGATACGATTTAATGCTATCACTTAAAGCCTATTTATGATATATACGAAGAACTTATAAAGAAATCGGTAAAAACTGCTAAAAATATAAACTGCTAAAACTGTAAAAACTGCTAAATAAGGTAAGTTACAAAGCTATTCTTCCGACTGTAGCTGGGTTGGCTAATAGTATTAGTGTCAACAATAGTGAAAGTCATCACAATTTTCACTTCAATTAATTGTAATTATATAAAAGACTGTAAACTCAGTGTAACAGGCAATTATTATCAATTTGCTCCAAAATTCAATGTAAAGCTAGAAGCATGAAATACTCTAAATTGAATTGAAATTTGATAACATAGTCTTTGTAAAGTCATTTTATTTATAAAATTCTAAGTCATTAACGCAGGGACTAGGAAGCTTAAAAGAGTATTTAACCTAGAAAAATAATGAATGGCGGGTACAGATAATTGTAACTAAAGTTGTGTTTCTAATAGTTATTAATTGACAAACAAGCATCTGGCTCATAAGTCCCAAGCGCTACCTTTGGTTTCTGTTTCTGCAACAACAACATGTACCCTGCACCCTCACGGTGAATTCATGGAATGCTAATGGAAGGTTTCGTCTCATTCAAGTCATTGAACCCAGTAAACTTAATATCGCATATTATAATCAAAACAGTAATACTGGCAATACAATTTGTAGGCAAAAATATGTAACATGGAAGTGTGCAATCAGATAACCCTGATATATTATGTCACTGTAATTGACTTAGTTGTTATTGTATGTATAAACCTTGTAGATATTAAGAGCTGTTCAAATGTAAAATATTAAAATGTAGATTTTATCTATCGTATCGCAGCTTTTTCTTAACAGAAGTCTCGTTACGTTAAAGAAAATAACTTATATATATAATTTATATTGATATATTCTACATGCACTCCTTTTAGCAAAATATATTCCAATGAATTCTAAATAATATGCCGGCTTTTAGTTCGGAATCGGATAAAGTGAAATCTGGGACATCGATTGTATATGGATGAGATTTAGCTTCGTGCTTAGATTACTATTGCAAAATGCAGCTTCAATTTATTTCCGGAAATAACGCATTGGAGCCGATGAATTGTTTCTTGTTTTTAATAAAGCAATATTAAACTTTAAGTATTTTTTTCAATTTCATATTTATCTCAAACAATAGTTTTGTAATCATTTTGTTAAATTTAATGAACACAGGATAGAGTTATATTGTATTTAAGTCTTTTTAAGTTAGGTTTAATATTACGTAGTAGAATATTTTAGTATTTCATTAACCTAGCTACTAATAACAATCTAAGTCAATAAATATTATTTGACATTATTATTTATAATTTTAATAATAATTTTAATGAAGCGGTTATTGTTTGTCATTATTATTTTACGCATATAGTCAGAATCCCTTTAACCTAAAAAAAAGGTACGGGCACTTGTCTTGAAATAAAATCTCTTCTGTTAATTTTTAAATGTGTAATCGAGTGATAATCTGACAAGCTTAATGAAGAAGAATACCAAATAAGTAGGTATCACTATCTATCCAATTTATTTATTTTTAATGAGCCGAATAAAAAATGAACGCTTATTCAGTTTCAGAACAATGTTGAAGTAAACCAAGCATATTTTAAAGTTCGAATATTTCCAATATTTTTGAACATTTATCCTAGCTAATATCACGCAGAATTTCATAGTAATGCTCTTTCATATTAAATATATTTATATTGTATAGAATTTCTTTTATTACCCCCAACGCCACAGTGAAAACTATATTTTACGTACGAGTCATTTCTAATTTCATTTTTCTCTCTTTAAAATTAATTTCAAAAGATTTTATACCTGATATGTCCTACACAAAAATTGCATTTAATTTTCTCGAAAACACGCTTACATTAAAAATGTGTTAGATTATTTCTTATTCCGAAATTAAAGGCAGGTATGTTGCTTCTCCAAGTACACAAAACATTGTCAGTGAGCAATCAGAAAATATCTATTCTTAACCCAATTTCGGAACAAAGGTGCCATTTACGTGACATAGGGGAAGCAGTAAAAAACCTAATCACAGCGCGTGTGATGATAAACGAGCCAATTCAATTTATTGAGACTAGTGTGTTATATGGCCCATAGACTGGTCGAAAGCGTAACTCGTAACATGCCGTATTTCACGTCGACGTGGTAACGGCCCCCCACGTACGTCCCGTACGCGTGTACGTACGGCTAGTGACAGATGCGGCCAGCGTGAATCAGAAACAAACATAAATAAAATATTACTGCCGTATTTCCTCTTGCAAACTATTGGAATATCGTATTTTATAACGAGTATTATTTGGGTTTCAAGGTGACAACAAACATACCACATATTTCTTTTTGAGTGTGAGTCTAGCCAATTCATTGATATAATATACAGTATAACTGGACTCTACTGTGTGTACAACCTACCTACCAAACCTAACCTCTTCAACCAGGATAGTATACATGGGTATGTGCATTCACACAAAAGCTTGGCCCTCCATTAAAAAAATCTATATAAAATCGTCAGCCTCGGGATCTTTGTGATCGCACTCCACCAAAATAACTCGATTGATTTTTGTGAACTTTTTTATTTACTATCATTTAGTAGGTATAAAAATATATTGTAAAGCAGATTTCATACCTGTAGGTGATTAGGGTGAAATAAAGAAAAATGTGCATGTATAAAAATGTATTATAATCAATTAGAAAATAACGTCCCAAATTATTGTTAACAAATCGTTACATGATTTGTTAACAAAATTAAATAAATTAAACAAATTACATAAAAAAATGTCTAGAGAATAGATTATTATGACTATTAAGTTGAAACAAATCCAATAGACAAATTAAAAAAAAAATTAATCTGTATCAAAATGTTCGAAGATTGGGTTCTTTCAGATCTATATTTAATCTGATTAACTCGTAAATTATTAACAAAAATGAAACAGCATTATAAAACAGGTGTACCTTTGTATTGTCTTATAATATGTTCATTACTGTCCGAATACTCTTTGAACGGAATTTAATTAGTATTTAGATGCTTATTATTATCACAGCATTAAGAAAATTGTATATTCCTATGCTATTTACACTTCACAAAAATACAAGAGCCAATTTTCAAGATACTCTTGTAAAAATAAATGTGTATGGAGTAACTCGCACATTAATAATTATTTATATGAAGCATTAAGTTTACACATCCCAAGTCTTTGTGTGCATGCATTTGCACTTAAAATTCATATTCTTCACTAAATAAAAACATGGGCCCGTACATATAGGTTATTTTTTTGGCATTCTATATTCAAGTAGGTATATAAAAGTACAAGACAACTTGTATTTTTTCTTATTACTTTGTTATATGATTACCAAGATTACCAATTTTTTATAAGATTAACGATTGCGCTTAGAAAGTTCTACTTTTTGATATATTTATATTAATTATATAAAATTCTGGAGGAATTTTAACCATTAGTTTGTTCAAAACAAAAAGCGTGCATGCATTTACGACTACACCAAGTATCGAGGTTCGACAGAACAAATAAGTCACGGAATTCCCTATAACCAGTTCATTAATAACGGACTTGACATCTGTATTTTTCAACCAATCATAAAGACATTTGGGCTCATTAGTGTGGCAGTTGTACGCGATTCATGGTTCTGTGGCTCCTGGCTATAATTTCATCAGCGTCGTTTACTTACGCACTAGATCCTATTTTCCTACCTGTTACAGCTTACGTAACCACGTACATAGGTATTTATCTTGCAATGTAATTTAAGCCAATGATGTTATAGTTGTAGATATTTTTATAAAAATTCGAAATTAAGTGTTACGCTCAATCGACGATCGTAAAATTGGCAGTCGTTAAGTCTTAACGAAAAAATTGCTCTTCGGTAGCAATTTTTTCGCTATTAACGATATCTGATAGCTGTCAATGAAGTGAAAGCTATCAGATATCGTTCGTAAAATATAATGTTCTTTTTATGGAGTCTACTTTGATCATAAAGCATCTGAATTTCTATTAATAATGTATTTAATTAGAATTAAGCTCTTCATTATTCACACCTACTTGTTGTAACAGGTAACTTATTTGTTAACACTTAAAAGACGACGAGGAAGTTTAATAGACTTTGATTGTTATAATTATTAAATTACTCGGTGTACAATATAAAATCACAACTAGTTTTCTATAATTTGTTGCTATCTTACATCACTTAACTTATATTTTACGCTATTCTAACAGTACTCTTCCCTAACAGTGCTTGAAGAATCAAAGTAATTAACACGTAGGTTGAACCCAGATCTAAGGAGTTTTGGGTTACAAAACATTCCTTTAGAAAATAATTCTATGCAATAAATATCACTCCCACACGGATTTAGATAAAATTTACGTTAATCCAACGATGAATTACGGCGCCAAAAACAGAGAATTTAAAATTTACGCCGCTACGGTTATTATTACTTCTTTAACGATTTCAAGTAACGAAATTGATTTTATTTTTAGTACTTATTGCATAATATAAAATAATGTATATCTGTAAGTAATTATTTCCCTACTTGACCCCAACAGGTATCAAAGAATTTTTACCGAAAAGAGACCATACTTTGTTGTTCGCTAACGAGACTTTTGTTCGTTATTTATGTACATTCCCAACAATAAACGCTTTCGTTTTGTTAAAAATGTTTCAAACATTGGTGGAAGTTGATAAATTATGGAGTTATTTTTTGAGTCGACCCTGCGCCGTGATGTGGCGCGGGTGGTCGCTTTGTTTTAATATTTGAAGGAATTTTATATATTGCTATCATTTTTATGGCTCTGGCACAGTACTGATTGATGCAGAAAAAGCGATTTTTGATAAAATTCTTTAGTTTTATTTTAAATTTATATGTATTTTAACACAACTACTGTCACACTGACACGACTGTACTTTAAATCGACACTTATTTTAACCTAAATAAAGGACGAAGTAGAATACAATTACTATATTTTCAGTTTTAGTTAGTTGTATTAATTTTATTATTTTTAAAATCACAGCTAAAAGAGCACAGGTGCTGAAATGTAGTGCTCATTTGTTACCTGTTAACTGGATGTCAGCTTTTGAGTCAGCTTCGTTAGCAAGGTGACCGAGCGCGGATGACCCAAAGGCCCTCTTTTGTTCCGTACCTCCCATTTTATGTTCCTGTTCGGCCAGCTATCGCTTCTCCGGCTATTGCGTACTCCCCCAATAAATCTTTTACGCTCGAACCCAGAAAATGGAACACTTTGCCTCTACATTTGAGTGAGCAATTACTGAGCCCATGCAATTCGCTAAGTGTTTTATTGTGCAAGTTGTAGGGCTTTTATGAGAGAGTTAGAAACAAATGAAAGAAGGTCGGAGTTCAGTTGGGATACGGCAGTAATACGGCAGTAAGCTACATAGTAACACACATACATATATAACATTAAGTGATATTATGCGACAGTATCTTGTGTGCTATTAATATTTATTTTGAAATAAAATATAACAAAGCTATTATTAGTATAAATATCATTGGGAATAATGTTAAGATGTGAATGATTGACTTTGACAATAATTTTTCATGGTAAAATTATTAATATACACCCATTAATGAAAGGAAAAAGAGTATTTCATTATTTTGTAATCAATGCAATAAGTTTTATTGAAGTAGCAGACAAAACTAATCTGAACAGTTTCTATCGAATGTAAGTAAAAACAAAAATTAAAAACTGTAACAACCTGCTACAAATAAATCCTCATATTATGACAGCAAAACATTTTCAAATAAGGGGAGATTTATCTTGGAACATTCTCTTAGCCGGATTAATTTATAGTTGCCGCTTTAAAGCATTCATTACGACGCTGTGTTGTTCCCACGCCCTCGGTTCCCATATTCATTTGCCACCTTTTTTCTTTTGAACAAAAGAAGATTTTTTCAGTTGTTTCCCATCTTTAGTCACTCGCTTAAATTTTCTTGTTAAATAAAATAGTTTAAGGTCAATGACGTTTACTATAAAATTATTAATTCATTAAAATATATGTTTTTATCCTATAATCCTTGTGTACTAATTATAACAAAACTTCAACCGTATTTATATATAATGTCAAAAAATAAATGAAAATCAAATAACCAAATGATTAATATTTAGAAATTAAATTAGGTGATCTGACATTTTTGCTATCTAAATAATACAAAATATTACAAGATTAGCGGCATGTAAAATTATTTAATTACTTTATATAAAAAATAATAATTATAGTGCACTAAAATAAAAAATTACAAACAAGGTGAATATTACTAAGAAGAAATCTCATTAGTGTGATAGCCAGCAAATGTATTTTATCTTCTGTCAGTGATATTTAGATGCCATATAAAATATTCTGCCTGACTAGATTCATAGAAAATTGTAAGCTTTCACTACTAAATATTTAAAAAAAAAATTAATTTTCGTACAATAGATATAAAATATTAATAAGATCGCTATAAATATAATTTATTTATGTCCATTAACCTACAAGTATTATTATTTCATTTATTTTTACTTTTATTAGATACCTCTGTTCAAATATGGTGTAGTGGCAAAAATTATAAGTAAATTATTATTTTTCCATGTTGTGTTAGATAGTTATAAGAATAATGAATAATTTTAGAGAATGGGAATGTTGTTGCGTATATTAAATACAAAATAATGTAATTTTGCTAGGGTAAAATTATGCTTTTAAGTTCACATGTCACTGAAGATTAATTAAAAACTATTTATAAGAATACGTTTAACATAAGGTTAAAAGAATATTTATATTTTTAGTTACAACACCCAAAACCTTGAATATTTTTTATCAAATACTTTAAAATTCACTACTTTACACCACTATGTAATACAAGGATTGTACCAACCAAATTATGACAAGCATCACTAAAACACTACTTATGTTATGACCGAAATTGTTTCGAGAATCCACTGTTAAATTGTCACTGAAAGTTTCGCACTAGCAGCAAACGAAAATGTCTTTTGCGGGACTATCGCACCGCTGAAGTTGGCGAACGGTCCACTTGTTGAGACTAGACGAGACGACTTGAACGTTCGCGCGCTCGACGGAGCGTGGGCGACTGCGCTTCCCGCCCATTCATTGAGCTCGGATTACTCTGGACTACTCTCTCGAACTCACTTTACTGAATGGATTACTTCCACAATATCAAAAATTTACCTATATTGTAAACGAAACATTTTGTTTTGAAATATTAAGGTTAAAACAAATAAAACTATTTATAATAAGCCTTAGTAAGTTAGAAAGATATTGTATAAGTATTTATTTTTGTTTTTTGAATTAATATTATATATAATTCACAGCAGTGTGGTCACTATTTAATCAATCGCTGTCTATAGTTGCATGATGATCCTAATCCTGCTTTCACTTCGTTCGTATTTTGATCTTGAAATTATTAAAGTAAATTATACTCACGGAATACTGTATCGCCTTTTCGCATCGAGAACAAATGTTAAGGAGTTCGTAGGTGTGATACGGTTGTGTTCATGCGTTGGCGTGTCTGATACCGCGCACCCTTTTATTACAGACTTTGGTATCAACCTTTGCTAGTCTGAATAACTCTGTTAAAATTCAAATCAGCATTCCAACAATGATACCGTGGTAACAATAAGAAAGGATTAGTCGCTACATATCACTTGCTGGATGAGTTGCATTGCATACATATGTGGTGCTTTATGTCTTTACTCCTTATATCCTATGGATGTCGTAGCACCAATAAAAGTGTATTTCTGTGAAAAAAAGGCAAATTCAATATAAAATCTTACATTAACCCTCTCGTCGCATTTCCCTTTGTTGGATGAAGCATAGGACCGATTGAAGTATCTCTACTTCCTATCGGGGAGACTTATCATACGCTGTTGGACATATCCAACAGCGTATGATTTGTTAATATGTATGTAATAATAAAATATATAAGACAAAAATGCAAGAACCACTGCAATCACAAGCTTTTATTTGTCTGATCTCTATATCAACATGGTAATGTAGTGAATATATTTAGTACCATAACTTTTATTGTCTACAATAATTCTAAGACCAACAAATAGATAATAAGGACATAAAAAAATACTAACTCAAACAAAAGAGTGCGGACTCTTTGGTCCGCAGAAAACCAGACAAACATTAAAAAAAATGTCTAAGACCTATTGGAATCGATATTAACTATTGATGCACAAAACTGGGACTTAGGGTAACTGTAGCTTACAGTTAGCTTTGTGCACTCTTAAATTACTATAATTTTCTTTATGATTCAAATTTTACTTTAGATAAATATTTTTTTGAATATAATGTTAATGTTATGAAAAAAGATGTAAATTTTAAATTTAAGATTTTGAAATTAATACTCTAATTAAATGTGAACGAACATTATGTAAATGCGTGTCGTGTGATGCTAAAAATTGGGCCTTACTTTGCCAAATGACAAAAGATTTATGTAATATAAAGATTAATGACCAGTAAAAAAAATTCATTGGTCCGCTCCCGCTGTTATGAAAATAAGAAATTCTGTTTTGTTCGTTAATTATTCACAACAGAAGTGCTAGACAGCATTATTATTGCTTTTGGTGAAAAAGAAAAGAGAATATTAACAAACTTCGTATTTCTTAGTCTATTGGGACTGCAATATTTTAAAGATAACGTCAGCAAAATCTCAAAAGGGTAAATTGTTACAGCTACCCATTAAGGACACAGACAGACCGGCGGATATAAATTACGAGTATAGCTGAAATTGAAACCGTTTTCTGTGCAATAACTATGAATTGAACTTCATCTTACTGAAATGATATGATCATTCTTGATATATACTCGATAATAATTTATAACGATATTGATAATATCATAATAAAAGCTCTTTATCTGACGAAAATTAGGAAAAATTAAGGACATGCGAGTACAAATTGTACAACAACCACACAACACATCATAGATATGTACCCTGTCTTCTCCTTACGGCTCAGTTAATTGGTCCTCATTTTTACACGAAAGGTCTCTTCCTACAGAGGCAACCCTTTACGCTATGTTGCAGAGGAACATTTTCTCTGTGCACGTGATGATGAACATCAAAGACAGAAGAAAATGGTAGTGGTGGTAGTGGTAGGTAATGGTAGAGCTTCGAGGGGGGGGGCGTTGGCGGTGCCGTTAGATATCGTTAATGCCTTCGGCACCCTCTCCTGGTAGGCCATTAGGAAGGCGCTAGTATACCACGAGCTACCTCCTACCTACGGGCCGTGGTCGGGGACTATCTGCGCGACAGGACGATCGGTGTGATGGGACGGAACGGGACGGAAACGTCGAGGGGGGTCGAATGCGGCGTTCCGCAGGGGTCGGTGTTGGGACCCCTGCTATGGAACATCGCATACGACCCGGTCCTTCGCACCAGCCTTCTTCGCGGCGTGAGTGTCGTCTGGTACGCTGACGACACTCTCCTCCAGAAGGGGGCCGCCGAGCGGGGTCGGGAGATGACCGATCCCGCTCGCAGGAGGCGGCGCCGGGCGCCTTGGGTCGCCGGTGGGCGCGAGAAAGTCGCGCCCGCGGATACGGCGACCCAGGAGGGACCACGCCCTTTCCGTGGCCGGGGGATATCGTCGGTGAATGAGATCGGGGGAGGTACTGTAGCCTCCCCCTAGGAGGGCTCCCCTGTATCGGCAGGGGAGCGGAGGCTGGGGGTTCCCGGAAATTGCTTGGCGTTCCCGGGGGCTCTCTACATGCCTGAGGAAGACCATCCCTGAGGTTTTTAGTGGGTAGGCCTCCCCTTTCTGGGGAGGAGAGCCCCACATAAACGCCGGCTCGCCACAGCCGGGGTATGCAATTTAATGCATTTTCCTCAGGGGAACAAAAGAAAAATGGAACCTACGAGCTCACTTCTAAATAACAAATAACTGTTTCAACATTTAGGCTAGAGATATTTCTTTTTTACTGACACTTAAGTATGTATTGTTCATTGAGTCTCCTTGGATGGCGAACATCCCCAAAGACCTCGTTATTTTAAACGAATAAATACTTATATTTAACAAACCTACTAACAAACAATGGATGGCTAATGTTGGTTTGGCCGCGATTGAGGTAAGGAAGCATTTAGCTACTGTCGTATTAAAGAGAGATAGCGACGGTAACACCGAATTAGTTCTCTAGGTGTGTCGGTTGATTTATGTAGTTAACCCGTCGATTTCTGGTGCCAGCCACACAGCACCAGGAATCGATGGGTGGATCTCTGATTATTTTCCCGTCAGAGCTCTGATTTGGAAGAGTCTGGTAGTCATCCGGGGAAACAGGTTGTGCCTGGCCTCGTCCATACTGCAGACATATCACATATTAAATGACACTAAGGGTGGTGTAGTTGAAGTATGCTGCGATTCGATAAAACTACAAGAATTCTTTGAAATAATTTTAATATGTGATTTTGTGATACCTGAGTGTATAAACATAAAAATATATGAAAAAAACGCAGAAAAACATTGCGTATTTACTAAAAATGTATAAATTCCATTTTAGATTAACGAAGTAAACAGAGTAGCTGCAATTTGTTGTTAGGATGGATAAATATTCAATGGGAAAATTGGTGAGAGCATTAGCCTAGATTGTTAAAAACAAATAGGTTCCAATTCCAAGACTCGTAAAATAAAATAAATATCTACATAATATTAATATCAAATCTGATTTTCTAGTGCTAAATGTAAACATTAATAGTTGTCAATGTGTAGGTAATATATCTATAATTATATATTTGAATTATTGCACAAACTTACTCGATATCCACAGCTTTACGGTATCATAATCATTCATATTTATTATTAGCCGAGAAAAAGTCATTGCTGGATTTAGGTCTCCACTAAGAATCTCCACATTGATGTGTCCTGTGATTTTAGCATTCAGCGCCTTCCTGCGACTTCTATGAAATATCTCAGCCATGATTATGGTATCATCAGCAAATACAATGTAGGTTATCGTTGCGCCATATTGATGATGATGCCTAGTTCTCTTCAGTCCGAAACCTTAAATACATCCGAGCACATTTGTTGAACAGTTTCGGTGATATCAAGTCGCCATGCCTCACACACCATTGGATTTGTATCACTTTCGAGTGTTGGTCCTGAAAGTGGTCTGACATTGACGTGTTGTCATGTCTGTAATGACTGCAATACTTGGTTATAATCGATGGTCTATGTGGCCCTTCTGGCGAGACTAATCCGCATACTCAGGTGTCATTGGAAACGAAAATTTTCTTATAGAATACAAACGTTAAGAATAGTAGCCTTTTTATTATTTGATTTGCTCGGGCGGCTGATAGTAGTCGAATCAGATTGTGAGACGATTTGATAATAGCTTTTAAACATGTCTCAGATGCGTAATGGTTCCATCTTACTTTTTAAAGCTATTCACCACGTCGCTATGCTATAGTGTAAGAAATCTCACTATTGGCATAAAGGTTTATAGCTAATCAGGAAAATATTTTCAATGCAGTCAAGATTTCAAACAAACAGATACGCATCGGAACTTTATTCTTATTTGTCTTTGCCAACCATTGAATTTTATTCCCTATCTCTTCATGTGAGGGTATAATACAGGTTAGGTTTCGAAGAAGACTGGTGGTTGTTAACAGTTTACTGTCACGCATAAACGAAATCCTGTTTGACGAAGTTTGATTAAATTATATACGTAGATATTATGTTATTTGCTTTTGATTCGATCAATATAATCTTGTTGCTTATGTTTTCTAGCGTCACCTTTATATATAAAGCGAATAAGGCGTGATAGAAACTGAGGCTCGTATTATGAAATCAAACTTAAATTAAAATCGTTGTTTGAGTACAGTTAGAGAGAGATTGTGCTACTGAATCAACATGGCTCCAACGCGTCCTAACTGTTTTCAAGCAGAGATTTATTTATTATATCTCATTCACTGTGTAAGTTAAAAAAACTGTGTTGACACACCCATTGTGAATGTATTAAATAAAAATATTTAAAGCTGATATGGCCGAAAAAATAATTAAAAATTGTATATACTTTGCAATTTAATAAGGTAACCTATACCACTGTTTTATGAGATAAAATCAGAACTGCTTTTGTTTTCGTAATGTACTGGCCAAGTTACAGTATTTATTTACATTAATTACTACGGTATAGCAAGCTAAAATGCACACATATAACTGAATGTAAACGGCAACAAAAGATATTATCACGTTAAATATACTATAGGAGCATTGTGTTAGTATAAATAAGGTCAATATATCGTAGTTAGCTACCTTAGCCACAGAGTTAGGGAAGGCACGTTATTGTTTTCAAGTACTGTATTGGACTGTATTGTTTACCATTAGGGTCCATCGATAACCGTTCATTCTTTAGATATTGATTCATCATACTATGAGGCTAGGCATGTACAAGTATTTTTGGATCGTAGCATATGGAAAACTGTGATCTGTGTGATGATACAGAAATCGAAGTAACATATGTTAAATGGTACGTATTCATTATAAGTAAAGTTTGAAAGACAAAGTTGAACTGTTTAAGGGGACCGTGATATTTACGACACAAGAAACCTTAGTGTCTCCTCACTACTCAATTATTACTACTATTAGCATTATTATTACTACCAGGAATAATATTTATAACAGTAACCTAAGAATATACTGAAGTTTATTGAATTCAAGTAAAATTCAATCTATATCATATTATTCCTAAATTTTCTGACTATTTTTTTTATTATTTGTTTTCTATAATTATTTTTTATTCGTACAGAGTACCCTCTAAATCGAGGCATGTATCCCAGGTATAAGCTAATTCTAGATAAGCATAGTTGCCTAACTATGCTTATGTAGAATATATAGCTTAACGACGTTAAGACGTTAAGAAATCACAACATTATTGACGATTTCATCCATTTAGTAATGTGGTCTTCAAACTGTTTAAATTGTTTATATTCAAATAATTAAAGCTTTTGTTTCCCATAGATACAAATTGGCGTAATTTCTAAGCGAGCGTGCAATTAACAGACATTGTTTTATTTCATTATATCAGCAGTGGTTTGAGAAAGGGTTTTGCGTTGAGTCATGGTGGCCCAATAATAAAATTAATGTTTCATCTAAAATTTATACACAGATCTATTACCGACGAATTCTACCACTGGTAATCGAGTTAGATGTGTGGTGGACTTTTAAACTGCGACTTATGAAAATAAGGGGTTTTTTATAGTGATTCCTACGTGACTTCGTATATAGCAAAGACGACGGTGAAATCAGTATTTACTTAAATAGCATATATCACTATAGAGTGATACTTTATTACATGCCCGAAAATTGGGTATAGGGACTTAAGAAAATATTTATGTTAATTAAAATCTGCCTACCGGCCGCTTGACCTTGTACGGCGATTGTTACCGGTGCTGAGCATTATCCTTAAATTTTCGAATAGGCATTCTTATTACTTATAAATTACACCGTACTTTATAAAACATTCTTCGTTTTACAAAAGCCATGTCTCTCCAATCCAGGTATACCTTGACTTGGCATTAACAATCTCACAAAACCGAAACAGCCTCAAAATGAATTTACAAATTTTTCTTTGTGGACGTATCTATAAAAAGCATGAGATATATAAAGAACTATAAAAGTTAAACATTAATATAGAGCTAAAGTAATATAGAACATTGAATCATTAAGTGAACATATGTCTAAAATTAAATATGATTTGGAAAAAGTTTATCATAATACTGACGAGATAAACAAGGAAGTCATCTCCTTTCGATAAATGATACCAATATCCTAAAGTATTCAAGGTGACGTGACTGCCCTCAAAGAACCTATGCAGTATTATGCAGTAGATCAGTAATTTTTGGTAGTTGGGTTTATATCTCGTATATATTCCGTTGTAGATTTATTTATAATTTTTATTTAATTTTTTTTATTAATTCTATGAATGTACAAAATTATATAAATAAAATACTAAAAACCACCCCGTAAACGTAGGATAATAATAGGAATAGGAAAATACGCCGGTATTTTGTTTGCAGGTTCTAACCTATAACGTCTTACTTTATTCTTCTCTATATAAATTAGTTCTCAAACACAGGGTTTTGACTATGACTGTTTGAGGAGAAATATTCGTATTTGTGATCTAGGTCAGTCAGTCTATAGATTTTAATATATGAATAATAACGTTATGCAATAGTATAACGTATTAGTTATTTATAACAGTATTGAATATTTTTTAAACTGTTATAAATAAATTTCAGGACTAGCCATTTTATATACATTTAGATCTTCTCTTGTTAATGAAATCAACAACTACAAGGCATAAATAACATTAAATTTGGCTCTTATTTCACATTTATGTTTTTCATGGGGGTTTATCTACTACGAGTATAAAACATTCTTATGAAACATTATCACGCTCTATTGACCACAATTACAATTTACTTAATATTAACTGGATATCCAGTGACCTACACGCTTCTGGCTTTATATGCTTTAGTTGATTTATCACATACATCAAATACTTGCGTGATCTTGTGATTATCGACTATCGTATTGTAGAGAAAATCTAATAATGAAATAGATTGCCCAGATGGTCTCACACCACAGCATTTCACAGATTGTTTAGGTAAAACAGTTGGTGAGGCTGGTTGATCTCTTATGATCTCTATTGGTAAATATCATGGTGATAATTTGGTGAATGATGACTAGCCGGGTATGCAAATATCACAGACAGTTTGAAAAAAAGAATGGTGGTATCTAACCTGTCCTAGTAGGCAATATCATCCACCGAAATATGTTATCGCCACACCAGCCCCAAGACTTATGCAATGTTTAACACCAAACAACTAGGATTTGGTACAAATGGTGGTTGCGAAGTCGCTGTAATCCAAACCCTCCAAATTTTACAAAATGAAAATTTGAACGAGTGTCATCAGGGTCTATTAGGTTTCAACAGGGTATACTAATATACAGATTACAGTCTTTTATTTTATTTTAACGTCTAACTTATGATACCAATAAATAAAATTATATTATTACAGTCGACTCATAATTATACTAAATTTGACCATGTCTTCTTTATTAGATCTGCTGCTTTTTCTCCTATCATAATGGCAGGCACACTCGCATGTGCGGAAATTGGTCTAGGAATCACACTTGAATCAACTACTCTTAATCCATCTACACCGTAAACTCGAAGTTCAGGATCCACCACAGCACTAGGATCATTAGGAGGTCCCATTCTGCATGTACCAACTTGATGGCGCATAGATATTACCATTGTTCGAATAGCACAGTCCCAATATGAATCACTGCCTGGCACATGCTCATTACAAGTACTGTAATGTGGTAAATGCAGCTTTGGGGAGTACTTTGCAAACGCTTCAGATGTACCTAACTTAATTACATATTTGATTCCTTCTCTTAATGTTGCCATGTCTTTAGGATCAGTTAAATAATTTCCATACATTTTTGGATGCGATAATGGATTAGTGTCTCTTAATTCAAGATGTCCTTTTGATTTTGGGTTCAAAAGTACTGGTACTGCAGACCATGTATCTTGTCCGTTCAGTGATCCAAAAGAAGATTGGTAAATTTTATCAGAAATTTTAAAACTTTTTCTAAATGCACCACCTCCATCAGATGTCATAGACCCACCCATACTTATCAGCTCTATATCTGGCACAGCTTCCAGATCTTCAGATAAATCAGTTTTTATGTAGCCGACACCTTCTACTGTTCCAGGTGTGGTAAGAAGACCATCGCCAAATTGAAGCCATTGCATTAAGTTAGGTAAAGTGGCAACTTTTGGTTCAAGAAGACTTGCATTTGTAGAATTTAGGCTAAATATTACGGCAGGAAAAGCTATATGGTCATATAAAGTCTTCCCAACTTGTAAATCTGCAATCACTGGGATACCTACAGTATCTAAGTGTTGCCGAGGACCAACTCCTGATAACATAAGCAACTGAGGAGAGGCTATCGGTCCAGCAGACAATATTATCTCTCTTCTACAGCGAACTGTATATTTTATTCCATTTTTAATATAGTTTACGGCATAGGCTCTCTTTGTTTGGGGTTCAATGACTACTTTTGTTACTCTTGCCTCGGGTACTATGTGAAGGTTTTTTCGTCTTTTGAAGGGATGTAAGAAAGCCTTGGCTGTACTTAACCTGTGGCCTTTGTTGGTTGTTGTCTGAACATATCCAAATCCAAGTTGGTCAGGTGCATTATAATCGACTGTAGGGTAACCATTATCACGTCCAGCCTTTAGAAAAGCTTCAATTAGTCCAGTTCTGAAATTAATATATTTAATGTGAATTAGTAATATGAATTTGATAAATTTTCATCTACATTTCATTGTTTTAAAACATTAATTTCACTCTACTACATAATTTCATTATTCTAGTTTTAAAATGAATCTAAAACTTTAAAGCGCAATTTGGTGAAAGTTTGAAACTTACTTAAATGGAACATTTTCAACAGTTATTTCGCCTTGACGTCCGCGATAAGAAGTATCTTTATATTTTTTTAATTCCGACGTTTCTGATTTCTTAAAATATTGAAGAATTTCATTGTAGGACCTGTTAAAATATGTTTTTTTGTTATTCTGCAATATGTATATAGTAAAATATTGAATAAAGTGTAAAAATGTGAATCGTAATATCAGAAACAAAAATTTAAAAGTAGACATAGGTATTGTATACTTTTTAATTTTTGTATGTAATGAATTTTATAATAAAATAATAGATATACGATTCATATATGCACCATATATGAAACTTTACATAATAATAAATTTGAGATATTTCCACAAGATTTTTTTAATTGCAATATAAACCACAGTCAATATATATAATATAGTTAGATATCATGATATAATAGAAAAAAAAATTACCAGCCGTAATTTCCATCTGCTGCTATTCTATCCCAGTCTTGAGGCCGTCCTCTGGTGTAGAACATGAGGTTGGTTACGCTGGACCCACCGACCGCCTTGCCACGGGGCCAAAAGCAGCGTTGCTCCTGGCTTCCTGTACATTTGAGTATTTTTTATTGTATTTATATATTACTAGCGACCCGACCCGGCATCGCACGGGTGTAATGCTGATACTATAAATACACTACAGCAAAACTGTGAACGTTGTATATAATAAATTATAGTATAAAAACTAAAGAAAAAAACGCTTTTAAAATTGATTGAATTAAAAAAATAAAATAAAACTGTAGTAATCAATTGAAAAATTGATATTATTGAACAAAACACGTGGGATTCTTATTCTATTATTGTATTATACATATAAACCTTCCTCTTCAATCACTTTATCTATTAATAAAAAAATCTGAAAAACAAATACGCGGCAGTCTACCAGTTGAAGTGTTGAAGTCCCGCGAAAAGCTCTCATACTGGTCAGTATTACCGTTTACAAAATTGATCTAATTTCAGTGAACGATATTAATTGGTACATTTCATGTTTTATTTAATGAAAAGTAATCTTGCGTAATATCGACATTATATTTGTAATTTACTGTTGTTCTTAAAACTGCTTTAATACACATTGCTCCATATTGAGACTGTTCTTTTGCCTTTTAGAGACAAGGCATAAGAAAAAAATTAATAAAAAGTAATTAGAATAGCACTATCCCTTTCTAACTGTACCCAAACAGAGATTTGCGTTTGAGTTTAATTTTTGAATGTATGAGTGATATACAAACATGTATAAAGGCAACATAATATATGGAAGCCGGCATTTACGATTCTTACTATAACGGATTTAGAATACCTACAGGTCACCGCTCCATTTCTTCTCGTGTAAAAATTGACTCAGGGAATATACCATAATATTATATTTGCAAAGGTCCCGGATAATGTCAAAAGGTTTATTTTCTATTTTTAGGCATAATAAATAAATATTTTTTATATTCACATCTGATATCAGTGATTATATTAAGGCATAAATGCTCGTAATCATGGTACAAAAATGTACCACCATTGGGACTCTTAACTACGATCCTCAGAGGAGAGACAATTTTAAAACTAGCGAACAAACTGTCACTAAAATAAATCTTTATTGAACGAAAAGTTAGTATACATTAAATCAGTTCTCTATTTGAATGTCATATATAACTTAAATAAAATGTGCGGCAACGTACTAAGTAGGGAACTTGTATTACGGTAACAGAAGAACACATGTTAACACAGTATGTATGCGAAAAAATAAATGATACTGATAATATATATAAAAAAAAACAGATAAAATAATGAAATTACATATAAAGTAAACAAGATACCAAGGAAAAGATATAAAAATAAATAGGTATTTAAATTATTTACCAGTTAGTATTTTACCAAATCAGATTTACTACCGCTATAATTAGTTCAAATATGGCATTTGTTTTTAGTAGGTTTAATAGTTTTATAAGAATTTTCCGCAACATAGGCATGTAATTATTGAATTCTTCAATAAGTGTTTAGAATTTGAATTATGCACGTCTTGAATAAAATACCTTTATCAGTCTGTTTCCTGGTTCATTGTTTATTAAAGTTAATTAATTGAATGTCGTGGCTAACAATTCTTGTCTACTTATGATAGAGAAAATTCTTGTGAGTTTATATGCTGTTATATTTTTAAAAAATACATGAAAAATATCAAATGCTATGCATACGTAACAAGTATATTAGTTCTACTATTAAACATTTACATCGTGCTATGATGTTACATAACAAAATGTGTTATGATATCTTTATACTTGTGATTAAGAATATACTATACTACTATATCAATGCCAGTACAATGAACTCCATAACGGTTTGACCGAATTGTATTTTTTGCTAATAGCTTTGAACTGGTGTACATTATTTATAATAAATTATCATAACATAATGTTCAACATTCATTCACATAAAATTGCGTAGCTATTATATTTCTGATATATATAATATGTGAAATCTACGTTTTACTGAATTCTGCGTGAGGTTAAGATTTAAGTGTTATTCTTATATAATAAAATAAAATAAAAAAAATCTCCTAAATACTTCCAAACAGTAGAGCTAATAGGAGTAACAATTATTATTTAAATCACCAACACATGCTAGTGCAACTGGTGTTAGTTTTAATTTGACGATTCTTTTTTTTTTAATTTTACGTTGGCAAAATGAATTATTTTTCATATATTTGATGTTTGATATGTTTTAATTCTTTATCTCGAGGATGTTCGATAGCTTTTCAGCATTCAGCAACATCAGTCATGGTAGAAGGGATCTGGAAAATTATTTTATTTACGCAGCAGACGCAACAAATGAGTCGCAGTATTATATTGTGAATTGGTGAACGCAATATATTAATAATTACGATTACTTACTGTATTTATTAATGTTTCAATTATATTGTGTTCTTTAAAAAAAAAACAAAAAAATATTAATTATTATAAAAAAACAAAAAAATATAGCCGGCTATTTAATTAACTTTTTCAAAAATAAATACTTAAAATTGCACAACAACAATTTGACTGACGTTTCTGAACATAAGACAAAAACAAAAAAGCGGTCTTATATTTGGCAGACACTTACAACGAGGGAAAATATTGAAAATAAGTAGTACAAGATGCGCAAAAACATAACATAAACCTTCCGCGTATATAGTATTTAAAACATATCTACAAACAAATAATGATAAATCTATATACATTCATAATCTCTAATAGACACCTGTAAGACATAAACATAACATATTAACTTAAGTACTCTAGCTCAAGAAACTTTTAAGTCTGAATTGGTTCCTGTTCTGTATAATTTGGTAATCAGGTACTTTACAAAGAATTAATATTTATAAGTTTTATAAGTATTTTAGTAACAGATATGGACTAACACGAGGCGTGTGGATGATGGATCGTAGGAACTAGATATTTAGAAATGAACTGTAATCCATAAAGATATGCCCGATTTTTTAATAACACAATGATCGACATAATACAACAGAATCATTCAAGCATTCACCTTACATCATAAGAATGACCTGATATTATTCAAAACAATTTAGAATGACTCACCTAAACATACGCCAGCTTGATGTTCCATGGTGTAAGGCCATGCGTAATCTGTCAATTGTAGATACTGAGCCAACGCCGGTATGTCTGACAGTAACATCTCTGGTTTTCCAGCTTCTAGCAGCAGAACTGTGGCCTTAGGCTTATCTTCTGTTAGCCTAGAAGCCAGCACTGAACCGGCAGATCCAGCCCCCACAATTATGTAATCATATTCTTCTAAAGCTTTATTGTAACCTAAAACATTTTTTTATGTTAACCGACTTATGTTTATATTTTACACCCAAATGTTTTAATTATTCACAACTAATCACGCCCATAATCACTAATATGTAAGTATTCCAAAATTCTACAGAATAGAGTTACGATCGGAAGGAGTAGTTAATTTCAAATACAAGAAACTAATTCGTAAGGCTTATTTTCAATGATGGCAAAATATTGAAAACTAAAACGAATCTTACATCAATAATATTCTTTACTATTATATCACAATATTTGCTAAAAACAGATATTTCGAAAAAAAAATATGTCAAAGAAATTTATATTTCATGTAATAAAATAGTTCTCTATTTGTTGATGTTTATCTCATATATAGACGAATAAAAAAAAAATCACATACCTAGTCCAAGAGAAACGCGAATACACAGCTCGTAGGTAGAGTATTGATTCCACTTAAATCTATACACGTACCTTTTGGCAGCGGATACGAGTCCCGGAGAAAATCGAAAGGATCGTTTGGGTTAGTCGGCGAATAGTTTACAGCGACAGTTTGCATCATCAAATTCACAATAGGGCTTTGCGGATACGACCACAAAAGAAAACGGCCTTTTCTAACGTTCCCTCGGCTATCTTGTTGTTCTATGTCGTCCTCCACTTTTACATTTGCGTCCTTGCCATCTTTTTCTAAAACAGATGTCGCGTTCTCGGATTCATCCTGCTTATAACTCAACGGATATGGCCACAATATTCTTTTGTTACGCAAATTATTCATCCCATCTGGTGCATTTTCTATTGTTATGTATTCATTTTCTTCAGCTCTGATATTATTTAATGCAAATGTCAGCAATACTAAAATTAATGATGGTGGTGTAAATTTCTTCATGATTTTACCTAAAACGAACATAATATATATTATAACATTTATAAAATTTTATTTTTTATAATTTACTATATCAGATTCAACTGCTTACCAAATTTATCATATATTTTCATTACCTTGAAACTTATTTTTTAAAAGACATTTAATAAAAATGTTATAAGAACGTGTTGATATACCGGCGTCCGATAACGCAATGAGAGCGTTTGTCCAAAGAACTGGACGTGCATACGGGGCCTTGACCGCCGTTCTGCGAGTACCGCTATTGACATGATGACCAACATCCCCAACACTCACTTCAATTAACCACTAAAAAGAGCAATGCTTGTCTTTGCCGTTAAGTCGATTATCGATAGCGCACAAAAAACAGAGTCATGTCAAAACAAATTGATGCTAATTTATAACGAAACGCTCCACTCGAATCAGTGTCTGCAGAAACTGTCTATAGTGTAAGCGAAGGGCTAGCTACAAATAAATCGGTCGAGTCCTTTATGGAAATTGTAGAAAGCATAAAAAAAATATTAAACATATTTTAAAGTCGAAATTACAGATGATATACACAAAGACTCAGATTATGTCGCTCGATAGTTGTGTCAATAACGTAATCTGAGTCTTTGTCAACGATAGAGAAGAATTGATGAAAACCTTTTGATGTTTCAATCCATTCTTCTCTATCGTTGTTACTTCAACAATCAAATTCTTTCCAAAAATACTTATCGTTCTTCATAAAATAATTATGAATGGATTTAATTTATTGAGTATTGCACCCAAAACTTTACGTTCTCATGTATTTTATTTAAATTTTAATTATAAGACTTATCCTCATGTTAAGATTATGTATGAAATTATAAAAATAACTTATCACACGATTTGAGTAAACTGAAATCACAATATTAGATTTTTCAAAGTGTGATTTTACAAAGGTTCATGGGTAATATATATTTTGATTGCATTGAAAATAAATTAAAATATATATTTCGTCTTTTAAGAAATACCTTAAGCAAGTATAAATTTAAAAATATGCTAGTGGCATAATCATATAAACGATTATAATGCACAGAAAAAATCACCATAAAACTGTATTAGTAACTAGTAGCGCTCGACTGAAAGTTAGTAAATAGAAAATAGGCGTGACCCTTATATTATTTT
This sequence comes from Scirpophaga incertulas, assembly GCA_036419045.1. Taxonomy (NCBI): domain Eukaryota; kingdom Metazoa; phylum Arthropoda; class Insecta; order Lepidoptera; family Crambidae; genus Scirpophaga; species Scirpophaga incertulas. Next base: position 13,326,905 of record CM071627.1, on the reverse strand, counting down.
GAGTAGTATATGTGAAACATTTGGGCATACATTTTTACCTACGCCAAATTAAGCAAATGGAAAGTAACATCAACCTTATAAATTTTTGCTACATTTATTTAAGAATACTTTAACCAAAAAAAATAAATATTGGACAATTTACTTCCTTGTAATATTTAGAATCAACACAGTATCAAATTAAATATTTTAAAGACACTCTACAGTACTGAGATCCAATATTGGTCGACGAATGTCTTATGTCAAGATACTTCAACTATATTATTGTTCGTTGGGTAATTTTATTGCAACAGTAGATTATTTACTTTACATAAATTGTACACTATCACTGACAAAGCACATAGGATTGAAATGTCTTATAAAAGTAGTTACAAAATGTATCAATTTCTATGAAACTACTAATTATCTTATATATACGTAAGTGTGGTTTTAGAAAAGAAAATAATTCCTCTATCGAAAGCGTACGTAGAATCTTTTGTATCATATTGGCAACATGTCACCCAGTAATTTCACTGCCTTCACACCGGAACATAGCAATGCAAAAATACAGAACAGGTAAGATGAAGTTACCCAAGCTGACGACCCTGGTATAGAGTTTCCCTCTGGAGCATTTGCCAAATATAAAAAATGCATTTGTAATTGTTAAGGATAAGAAAAAAAATGTTGTTTGTCAAGTATAAATACGTAACGTAATAAATTAGGTAAATAATATCGAGAAGCACTCCTCTATGTACTTGACATACATTTTCTTTAAATTATCTGAAATTGCTTCTACGTATTGCACCTATATAGATGGATGGGATAGAGATGTGTCCAGGCATGCCTTAACATCCGTTTCTTTAGATCCATGATAACCAAACATATAGAAATATATAATATTTATACAAACACTTAATTTGATGGTGTTACCAGAAGGGGATATGTCATTATTATGTTAAAGTTGTTATAACTTGTATATATAAAAGTAGGGATTCCTCAGACTACTTACACAAACTTGGCGCTGGAAATTTTAAAGCGACACATTTTAAAGTGAAATTCTTAGCGTATTCGTAGTAAAAAGTATTCAGATGTTTGAGTTTAAGTGATGCAGTACTTTTCAATCCATCTAAGAGAAAAGTTGTATTTAAAAGTTATTTTTGTCCATTAAAAAATAAATAATACATTAGCCCACAGACATTGGTAAAGTAAGGATATTTTGCAAATACAATGAGATATAAGTAGTCAGTTAGTAGCTTCTTTTACATGACTAAACAATTTTAGCTGTTTTATATATGAAAAATAAAATCAACAAGTCATCTTGACTCTTTCTCCAATTCATCCATCGATTACTTCCAGTCCAATCGAAAATTCAAATACATCGTTCACCTTTTACTATTTAGACTACAGTAGATTTTATTTGCTATTTTTTTTTATTAACTACATATCCACATCAAAATCAAAATATTATTTATTCAACATTGGCCTTTACAGGCAAATTTAATTACATTTTTGAATAATTTTGTTTTAATAAAATCAAAACAAAATTATTCAAAAATATAATTAAATGTAAAAAATAAAGCAACATTACAAATTTGTTTTAGTGACTTTGCTAAATGCATTTATAAATGTTACAAGCTTAACAAAAAGTGAGAAAATATAGCTTTGGACAGAATCCGAAACTATGTCTACAAGATGAAATGCGCTTAGCTCGATTCGATTTTACCTCTGATCAATTGAAGTCATGCTGTTTCTGAAGATCCAGCTACTTATTACTAATGTGTTCTTTTTAGTATGATAAAATCCAACAAATTTTGTGTATTTTTAACCGAATTCAAAAAAGGGAGGAGGTTCTCAATTTAACTGTTCTTTTTTGTATGATTTCAATTAATTGTTTTGGCAACTATGAATTCATTTTTAAATCTATCTGTTTGCTTCTTAAGTTATATTTCACAGGAAACAAAAACAAAAAAATGTACCAAATATAACTGATTATCAGTAATAAATAGTTATCAATAATTTTGTGCATTGTCCTGTAAGTTTGAATTAATTGAAATACGTTTTTAATTTTTTTACGTTTTGTTTAAGTTTGTATATGTAGATCTAGTTTTTAACTCATTCTTTTTCTATTTGTTTATTTATATTTTTGACTTAAAAAGATTTCATGTAAAATATATATTTGACTGATATAAAAATAGTTTAATGAATGTATTAGCCAGCCAGCACCGAAGAGGCAAGGCTTAATGAAGTTGAGTTAGCAAATACGCCGTAATAAGTTAAGACATTACCAAGCACGATTAATCTTGACATTGTAGCCTTTCTAATCTTGATTAATGTTAGCCAAACCAAATCGACTTATTGTTTGAACACCGACGAAGTTAGATTTGTAAATTAATAATCTTGTGTTAAGTGTTATGTCTATTATTAATTTGACGAAACATGTTTACATATACATAATGTATAATTTTCATTTTATATATAAAATTAAAATTACTCTAATTTACAAGCTTATATTTATAAGTTAAGGCACAACATAGTAGGCGATTTGAATAGATTTGTATTAAAAAATTTTGAAATAAATTTATTTTTTATTACACTTTCTTCATAGTTTAATGCATCCAATTCATTTCTTAGAGTTACCAACGATGTAACAGTAATTGGGCTGTCAAACACATCACAGCTGCGTCTGGTCCGATAAAGAACTATCATGTGTGTAGAATGTGAAGCAATCTTGGCAGATCCGTTACTCGGCTTTTTTACTCGGTGATTACCTGCTTCAAAGGCGTATGATCAGAATTCTAAATCGGTATCAGCTTCGACTACCATTGATTTCAAACTGGCTGGTTATGATACAAATGTTTCTTCTAAAAAGCCATACATTCAGTAAATCAGTAGGTTCTTTAAAACAAGTATCTAATAATAATTACTTTATCCAATGAAATTGTTTTTTTTTTTAATTCATATATATTACTTATTTTTATTATTTTAATTTTAAGATATTGAGATATATCTTCAATTATAAAATATCTATAGAAAACATTAATCAAATATGTTTTACACTACCTTTTTAACCTTATAATGCAATTGGTATAAATTGAATCGCACAATTATTATAGTTTGAATTAAAAAGAAATTTCATAAACAACTTTAGTTTTCCTTCAGATTAATGTACATATATTGTTAACTATCACTTTGTGAAAATATGTTTTGTTGCCTCTAATAAACAAGTAAAAGTTAATATAGAACAAGGAAAAATCTTGGAAAACAGTATTTTCATAGGCAAAGACATTTTTGTACGGTAAAAATAAGCAATTAAACCAGAATAATACAACTCATCTTATTTTAATGCGATTACAATCAACATTTTTTAGTTGGTGACTAGTAAATAAATTGATCAAAGTTTCTGTTACGGCTTATTCAGTTTAAACGTTTTGAGAGTAGGTACAGTGATGCTTATAAGTAACAAGTCCTTAACAGTTAGGCCAATCAAAGCGGAATAATACATGCTTAAAAATCTCACGTTCAAATACCAATTTTTACAACTACTTATGCGATACTTAATGAAGTTTAAGGTTTTACTAATATCTACACATATATAAATATATATAAATACATTTTCTTATATACATAAATAGTTTAAGATTCAATATTGCACTGAAAATACCTACCTTTTGTTCTATTAGTATGTCTACATCCAATCGATCCCAGTGGTTGGAAGCTCCGTTCTAGCATCCCAGAGGAGCCATGTGTTTCGCTAATGGATAGATACGTATATGCTATTTATTATTTCGTGAAACTATTTTGCCTTTTATTCAAAACAAATTCTTTTCCTTTTTCGCGACAACAACAGTCCCGAAAATGGGTTTGGAATGGATACAAATAAACTATATAAGTATAAAAGCAAGCTAGGGCGGATTAATATACATATTAAATCTGTCATACATAAGATTCATAAATAGCTGTTAACCGTTAAAGAGATGTTTACATAATTAAGATGAATGTATGAGTCTCTTCTTCTCGGGGCAAATATTTTGGAATGATGGTTGAATCCATATAATTACTCCAAAAAAACACGTTGTTTACTAAGCATACTAATGAAAGTATCTTAGGGTTGACGCTTCTCAAAGAAAATTAAAAATTAATATGTTAGGAAACTTTAAATCTAAATATCCTATGGAAATAATTAATAATTGAATACTGTTTAACTGAAAATAGTTATTAGCAATATTTTCATTAGGACGCTATATGTACTGTACTTTTCCATTGTTTGAGTAATATAAACTAATAAGTCTAGTTGCTATACTTTTAAGAATTGAAGTAGGTAAGTCGGGTTAACCATTAGATACCTTATATATAACCTTTATGGTTATTCGATTGCTTATTTTTGGAATTAGACTTATTACTGTTATTTTTATATGTAAAATAATAATTTATTTTAATATAATAATATGCTATGTATATGTAAGTGGTTGTAAATTACAAATTTACTTAGTAAGTAGGATAAGTTAAAGGGTAGTTAAGTTAAAGGTGAAGTTATTTTTTACAAAACTATTAGGTTGAAGTAGTCTGTCTCATAGTTAAGTATGTCAGAAGCCAAGCAAACTACATACACGCCTTAAAGGGATCAAGGTCTACTTACCTGTATATTATATTTTTGAAGCAGATATTGATTATATACTTTTCTTAAAGTACTTATAAATGCACTTATACATTAGAAATTACTATATCTTTCTACTATTATAAAAGTAAAACATATTTTTTTATGTATTATTCACGATATAACCTGACAGTTTATTTGATTACAAATAGTAATAGTGGATTTTAATTTATCTTCATTATATCGTAGAAATTATGTTCATGAATTCCTAATGAAAAATATATAATTTGTTAATTCTGTTGGTAACACTTTGTGTCAACCGATAACCCTATGGCTTACTTTATAGGACACCTTCACTTCCAGTTTACTGACCTTCCTTGAAATAGTCTTTCGCTACACAAATGGCTTTAGCCGTATACTATTTTTCCATCTGCATGCAAATGTGTTATAAAAGTAATGAATATAATATTACGGAGAATAAATTCGCACGAAAAGTAACTGTATCAATAACAAATCTGACTAATTCAGTCGGATAAATGTGACTCACAAGATGATTTATCAAAATAAATATACAAGTTGTAAATGTAGATGCTTATATAACTACATTTCATTACATTCCTGTTAAAAATTTAATTTGCTAAAATATTAAATTTTTAGGCATGCTAATATATTGTTCTTAATCCATAAGCCCAGGGTTCCTATACCACATCAATCAACGTATTCGAAGTATTTCTGATTTATTATGTATACATTGAAAAACAAGTATATCAAAAACCATAAAGAAAGTTGAAGAACGGTAAATATTTACGAAAACAGGTTTGCACTTAATTAGTTCGGGTATTGCAACGATGAAAGGATAACGAATGCATAACGGAATTGTCGTGCACCGTTATCCACACATGCAGCATCTTTGCAACAATTTCATTAATAATGCTTTTAGTAAATTTACGCTATACAGATAAAATGATAAAATTTAACAACGCCTCCTGAGAAAATTCTGTTTCAAAATTATTTAAGCAAATGCAATGTATTCTGTTTTCCAATTAACCTTGATTTAATCAGATTTTAAAAGCACTTGTCTAAACTGGAAATATAGTCCTCCATTATCTTGCGATTGATTTTATCGAATAATATAATAAAGTTACACATATTTTACCAATAACTAACTTATTAAGAGTTATAAACTTTGTCAAATCACATAAAAATTAATTAATACGTTAGCGAATATAGTTTTAGCATAATATAAAAAATAATCTGAAATGAAATAGCATAATATACAAAATAATCTGAAATGAAATAGCATAATATACGAAATAATCTGAAATGTATTGTAAAACTAAAATATTTCATAAACAATTCAGATAGCAAAATATCCAGTGCAGCGCCATCTATCAACTATGTACGTAAACAGTGACGCAGTTTTGGTTCACTTTCAAACTTTTACTTAGCTAATTTCTCTCCTTACTTCGCTAGAAATCTTCGTACATTGATTATATGTAAGATGACGCTATACACCATTTCTTTTTTACAGTAATTTTACGTTTTCTATTCTAAATCCAATTTAGCGGAAAGGGTCTGTTTTTAGGCTGAAGTTACCCATTTGTCTTTTTCATTATTTGTGGTAAACAATGGTATTTTATTCATATTGATATTAGAATTTCTTTGGTGTACGTAATTTAAATTTTCATTCAATGAAAATTTAAATAACATGTATCTCGGTGTTGCATTTAAGTCCAAACGTTTATGGGTTATTGAATTGAATTTTGATAGATACTAAACTGAACACTAGGGATGATCGATATAGGGCATCATTGTGTAAGTGGCTCAGGATGTAAAGAACTGTATCTGTAGAAGTGTTATGACATTATTTCACTTACACTTTGACTCCACTGAAGAACGCGTATCGTCCCTGTGCCTACTAAAGCCACCCGTTTACAGCAAAATTATAAAATTAAAATAACATTATACTGATAAACATATCAATATTTCGAAATTAAATAATAAAATTCCACGCCTTATAATAAATAACGCAACAAAAATATCAGTATTGTTATTATATATATGATTACTTTCATTAATTTAATAAAGATATCTCCATTTTTCAGTTCATTTTATGAAATCACCATTTTTATTATTATATATAGAAATTTATTTGAACGTTATGAAATGTAAAAATATTTTGAAATTAGAATTTAAATTTAGTAATAAGTATTATACATCTTCTCCTAGTTCGTTTTTCGTTCCTCTACTTACACATCTGCTGCGAGTACTTGTGCTTTAAATTAGTTTATTAATTTATATCTATGATATCTCATTCTCATTCTCTTGACATCGATAGAAAATTGTCAATTAAGGACGAGTTTTGCTTGTGTGTACTTGGGCACTGCGGTCTCATGTGCTTTTAACACTTTGAAAAAATAATCACTTTACACTATTCATAGCAAGATGTCCTACACGTGATTTATTGACTTTAAATCGCATGACTGTCCGGCTTCCCGAATATTTGAAAATTGTGTTTTCGTAAGACTGCCGAAACCAACCGCGCCGTTTGGACTCTGTGTAAAAGTATTACATTACCTCTACATTATTTTACATCTTTTAAGGGATTGGAGCCCTGAGTATTTTGATAACAACTTCGACTTGATACCTCCACGCGTTCCTACAACACAGTGGTCGGACAACGCAGCAACTTTAAAACACAAATACGTATATACTACAATAACACTGAAACAGCTACTTCTTTAATAAGTTTTACTCACATGCTCTTAATTAAATAACAAAAAGTTTTACATTTTTTCTATTAGAATAAAATTGTATGTGTTTATTTGTAAGACACATATCATCACAGTACTCTTTTCTACTTAGGTTCGTGTAGAAGTCTAGAATAGATGAGATCACACCATGGAACGAACTGAATGCTAGCAGCGATGGACCGACTGGTGTGGAATGTCCTTAGGGAAGGGCTATAACGATCAGTTGTTTGTCACTTGATTGAAATGATGATGAAATAAACTCATAAATAGACTCCATTCAAGCCGCAGGGGCCTTATGGCCAAGGCTCAGGCTTAGTTTAGTTGGTTGGTAGGTCACGTGATCAGACCGCTCCTGTCGCGTGGAGTTCCACATAACCCTTGTGATACTTGCCGTTGCGAGGATGGGTACGTTTCGAGCCCCTTGTGGCGGATTCTCAGCCTTCCTCTCCCGAGAAAAAAAATAAACAGATGTCAAGTCAACTTTTGTCTCTGTCAACTTTTTTTACGAGGATATTTATGCTCGTAAAAAAAGTTTACAATTTTTTTAAAATATAAATAACTATATTTATAGTCTATTTATAATCAATTATTTTATATTTTTATTCAATTATTCCAATCCTATTACTGTACTTATCCCGTATTTGAATCTCCTTTTTGTATTTCCCTGGTCCAAGGTTACCTGAAAGAGATTTCTGCTCAGTAATAATCCTGTTGTACATTTGTTATATGTTGTCTTTTTTAAAAAAGACAACATATAACGAAATAGAGTTATATTGTATTTAGTTGTTTATTTTGTAGTATATTAATAATATTCATGTCCTCATTCATTGGTCGATCCAATTACAGTTACCTTAACGAGTCTTATGAACAATTGCATACAAAAAAGAAATTGCTTGCAATAAGACATGTTTACAAGTAAGCGCCACCTTTTTTTGATGTGTGTATGAAAAACGACTTCCGTCAGGTCAGTGAGTTTCGTATATTGAGATTCGGTTCGTTGCACAAGATTATTTTTACGCATCACAAAATACGTGTTAAGCTGGTGTTATCCTCTTAGATGTGAAAGTTTACCTGTTTGGGTATTTGTTATTCAATCACGCTTACAAATGGATTTAGATTGAAAGTGAAACAGGCAATTTCTATTCAAATTTATACTATATATATACTATCGTAGGGTGTGCTGTTAATTTAATCTGACTATACAGCTCTTGACCTCTTTTTATAATTGTATGTAGTATACTTACGGGTCACACACGTATAACTTAAAACATTTACTATTAATAAAGATACTGGTATAGCACAACTTTCACGTTTTTATAGAAAATATTTTATAGAAATTGTTTTTGTGGAATAGATTCCCATTGACCTAATTTGACCTAAAACTAATTATTTTTTAATATTTTAATGTACTATAATGTATTTTTAACGTACTATTTTTATTGCTATTGGCGGGTAAATGGCCCACATTGCATTAAATACAAGTAAGTGAAAATTATTATTATATGTCTATTCGTAGTTTGCAACTAGAGAGAACTCTTTTCCGAACAACAGGAAAAAAACACAGATGGTATTTTTTCATCCTCTTTTTAATCTTTCGTTTCACAGTATATACTATTAAAATAAATTAAATAACCGTCAATTTAGGATAGACTCTTGCTTTTTTTATGCTTTTTTAAAGTTTATTTAGTTATATAATATAGTTTTTAATATTGTTGAATATATCGACATATTACTTACTTAGAGGATGGACTTATAAACTGGAAAAGACTGATCATTAATATCAACCACGATACGATGACGCACCTTCAGTTTACTTATGATATCGTAGTCATTATTGAAACCATTGAAGATTTGGGCACAATGCTAGTTCCCAAAAAGTTGATCTAAAAAACTTATTGGTCTAAAGTTGATCTAAAAAACTTTTCGGCATTATTAAAAATAATTGTCCGTCATATCTATACTCTAAGCTAGTCTGGGGAAGGAGTTATTGCAGATGACAGGCTGGGCGCTGCGTGCAGCAGCTTGTGCCGCCGTTTCATCACACAGCAGCATTCCGAGGAAGTTTCCGATATGCGGCCTGCAAATGTTGGAATAATATCCCCCCGCCCATTAAAAATCTACAAAATATAATTACATTTAAGACTAGAATTAAGAAATTTATTATGAAATCACAAATCGAGCTTAATAACATTAATTTAGATAATTCTATTATTTAATTCTATACAATACATTCAATTTATTATTTATTACAAATCAATGTGTATATAATATAATTGTGCCTAATGACAAACTACGTACGACTACAAAATTTATCTTTTCGCTTAAGCATATTAGTTCACCTTGATTAGTGCATAGTTTCGGTGCCGCCAGTAGCCATATGTATCTATATTAATTGCGAATATTTATTTACTTGTACATATACGAGTATCTATTTATATTTATATGTTTATGTGTGTGCTTGTATATATGTATATATATGTATGTATATTTTATTCCTTAACCACGTCCGTGACCCACTATGGGTGCCAGCTGAAAACCAACGCAGTGTGTCTGACATCCTGCACACGCTGAGATGGCGACTCTTTCGGCTTGGACACGCGTAACACAGTTGTTTAATATTAACATGTAGCCTTATATTATATTAATTGTGTACATTGTGTCTGTGCCGAATAAAAAGTTTTATTATTATTATTATTATCGACAACACGAAAATCATGTCGAATTCCATCTATCTAGCACTCACTTTCGTGAAGGTTGGAGCTCTATACTTAAGTAAACAAACACGAGCAAATTATTATTACAATGACGATTGTTATCGTGTATAACAGTTCACGTAAGTCACTGTCATGCAAATAGATATTTCAATAGTTGTTCAATGTATCTTGCTTCAATAGGTTATTACACAAAGACCAGGCTTTGGATATTATATATGGACCCAATGGTTTCGTTGTTAAATGTGCTGGGCTAAATGCTTCAGCTAAAGCTATAGTTGAAATGTTTGTGTTGATTAAACAGCTCTAAGAGTATTCCGAGAGAGAAAAGCACGTCGATATTCGGTTTACTTAATATACTCATAAAATATTAATTCAAAAGACGACAGCTGGACATATGCCAGATAACGATATTCACGAGACTTAAATTGGTAAGCTTAACTTACTACTACACTTCACGTTTGTGAATTATGAGAAGCTTTTTCTTACAGGACCTGGGCGGTGCTGTCATGTCTGTCTCTAGGTGATACCAATTATTGATACATCCAAGTGTTGCATTCACTATATCAAAGTGTCATCATGACAGTTCGTCGTCAGAACTAAAACTGAATACCGATACGATTCCGCTGAGAGTAATCAATACATAGTATAAAACAAAGTCGCTTTCGCTGTATGTCCGTATGTATGCTTAGATCTTTAAAACTACGCAACGGATTTTGACGCGGTTTTTTTTAATAGATAGAGTGACTCTTAAGGAAGGTTTGTATGTATAATAAATGCATAATATAGTAGAGAAACACTGATAAATTTAAAGGTTTCTAATGTGATGTCGTAAATAAGCACGTTCTTTTGCGCTTATATTGCAAACGCTGGCTGAACCCTACGAGATAGACCAAAATAATGTACTACAGTATTGTACAACTTACAAAAATCCACAAAAAAGTCCGCGATGGTATATATGTATCTCTTAGGGATAACCCACCATAACCATTTTTTCACTGCACCCGTGCGAAGCCGGGGCGGGTCGCTAGTAATAATATAAACAGCTAGTTTAGTTCAAACAGCATGTCTGTCCCAATCTTTTATGGTATTTAACGTAAAAAGCATGATAAGCGTTTGTACAAAGCAATCATTGCCCTCCTATTTTCTAAATATATAAAAGTAATAGAAAATAGTTTGCAATGGCGAGAATGAAAAGATTTGATGTTCCAAATATAGTTTTTATTTAACATACTGTCCCTATTTATGATCCAGATAGATGCAAAGAAAACATAACTTGGTAAAAATCCCGTAGGACTTATTGAAGCACACATTCAAATTTATGATATATGGAATACTAGAAAACAGTTTTGAAGTGAAGTTAGTACCTAGAAATCTTGTTTGTCATAAACTAGACAACGACATTGTAAACAAACTATATTAGTGTTCTAGTTCTCTGTACTAAATTACTATATACAGATAGTATTCCATGCAAACCCGTACCCGACTTAGCATATAAGTTAGCTTAGTTAACTGTGTCTTCTAATTATTAAGTTCCACAGATGTCAATTGTCACATTATAATTAACATAAAAGAATGCATTGCAGTTAATTTTAATTTAGGCAGTCTTATACCATTTTACATTCCAGATATATTGCTTTAACTGTCGTTTCGAGCACACAGTATTTTAAGTAAACATCATATTTAGGTATACAGCCTATATTGGTAACTCGAGCTAACTCGAACAAATATGTGAAAAAATCTTTCTTCGAAATATATTTAAAAAACACAGAATTTCTAAGAAGTGTTCATATTTAAATAACATTTAATTTATGAAACCATCAGTATTAATTGATTACTTCCGTATCTGTGCAACGAGTAATACACTTTACAGCGTGTAATCTGCATTCCTTTTAATATGTCCGTGCCTCTGCGAAATACAAATCAATATTATCACCGGTGTAATATGAAAATGGATGTTTTCAATCATCTGAAAACAGCAGTACGGCAGGGAATATCTTATCATTTGTTCCTGTACACTCGCTTGATATACCGAATCTGATATAATTATGATTCATTTGTACATACATGTCATTGACGATGTCGTTATGAAAAAAAAAAACATTATGTTGTGAGTCAAAACACTCCCAAAATAGTGTATTTAAATTGCCATTTAGCAATGCTGACAACTTTCATTTTATTAAAATAAGGCATAGCAATTATGAATAAATAATGAGATGTGATAAATGTCCATCACGAATTGTTTTGTCAATGTAGCGGGTCTATTTCATTAATCACATAAAGAATTATAAATTTTCAGACTGCCATTGATTCGTTTGTGTCATGTGTCGTTTGTGACATAACCGAGTGTTTTTAACGTAACCCTACATAAACAATCTAGCGATATTAAGTTACATGATCGAGACGGCTACTCAACAGGACCAGACATAATCCATCCAAATTTGCTGGAATATGTTTGCCAAAGTTATGTGACCAAATTACTGGTAACCTTGCATACAACGCTCCAAAATAATTCGCAAATGTGAACTAAGCTGTGAGCGGTGAGCAATAGGTACTTGACATAAGAGTTACGGAGGCTTGCTCGATCTGCATATGTAGTTTATCGTGATTTTCAAGTCTTATACAATAAAGGTACTAAACAAGAATGGTAAAGGAATTTTCAAAATGAGGAAGTTTTGCTTTCATGCCGCTCTGTCACATCATAAGTTATCAAATCGTTACATAAGTAAACTTTTTATCGTCATGGTATTTCTATTGCCGAAAATAGCCTAAATAGATAAAGGCGACAAATATAAACTTCATAACACACAGCTCAAATAAATTAAGCTAAAATTTGCCAGGCAGATAGATAAAAAAATCTAAAATTCTATTCTTTAGGTTAAATGTGTATTTATTTTATTAATTAAAGCTACTACTTATAATGTATGCTTTAAAACAGTAAATAGCAGAATAAAGTTATTATTTCGTGTTAAATCAACATGAGTTGTTAGTCCTTTTATGGTTTATTTATTAGATAATAATCTTACAGTTACTAACTGACATTTTTATTGATAACATTTTCTAGAAGCAATGGGAGTAGTTCAAACGCAAATTGTTTTTGTCTTTTTGACTTTGAATTTTGACGATAAATATTATAAATATGAAGGTAACTCTGTAGTAACCGATTTTGCTTAAATGTAGTATGGAGATAGTTTGAAACCTAGAAAAGGTAGATCATTTTATTGTGAGTGAACATATCTTTTTCTTATGGGAAAGTTGGATATAACACGAGCGAAGCCACGAACGGAAAACTAGTAAAAGGTAATAGAAAAAAGACATTTAATTAATTAATAAAATATGTGTAGATTTTATGAAATAACAAAAATTCGTAATAACTGCTAGTTGACAGTTGTTTCTTAACAAAAGATAAGCATTAAAGGTCGTCGCAAACAAATACTCTTGTTATAGCCTGACTCAATTATAATATAATCTGCAGCATATACAAACGCGTATACTAAAGAAGCATCACTAAACCTGTGGCCGTTTGTTTTCGGGTCAATCGTAACTCCTTAATGTTCTTTATTAACTTTGACAATAACGTAGGTGACGTTGATGCCTCAGACGCTTAGAAGTTCATTAAATATTACCATAGGTCATTGTTTAGTTTCACGTAACACTAAGTAACTTCCACGGACTTAATTCTACGACATCGATACTGCATTTACTTTGGTTGTCTACATCTCAGATGACCAAAGATTAGTTCTTACTATATCAACTGTTATAGTTACTACGTTTCTCGTAATCCGCTATTCATACAATTACCAAATTGCATAATTTATTATCAGACTATGAGAAATACATTGTAACAAAGTGCTTAAATAAATATATACACATAAAATATAAGTGTTTTACTTTTTACTTACTTCACACATTACAGCAACTGCGTGAGTGGTGCTAACTGCCAGCCGCGCCGTCTGCAAATCTATTACTGTTACGCAAAGTTTAGGTGACATGTCACAAAATTATGTATGATTAATTTTATAATTACTTCTGTAGGATTTTTTACCAGATTCCAACGAACCAAAGGTTAATGGAGCACCATTTATCTTAGAAATTATATTTAAGGGTGCAAATTGAACGTGAGAACATTAGACATTAGAAATATATAGATTTTTTTATGAAACTGGTCTACTTCTTTAATATCTTCTCTAATATAGCATTAAGTAACCATCCATATAATATGGACGAGCCTGCCATAACATAATGCCTCCTTCATTCAATATTCAAGGGTTTTAGTGGAACATAAAAGCTAAGATTCACATTGATAGCAAAACTGTCGAAGTTAGTTTACGGAAAGTAAACTGTTCAAATATTCAAAATCTGCCTGAAGCACTTTCTACTATGATTAAAAATTTGTTTATATATAAGTTATATATACATAAGCCTTAAATTCTTTTTTGTTATCATGAATTTTCGATTTTTAAAGTCTTAAATATACTTAGTAACTTGTAGGGTGTAGTAGACAATCCAAAATTTAACTTAAAAATACTCTGGTACCTATCACTGATTATCTGTAGTAATACTCTGCTCCTGCGTGGTCTGGTGTGTTGGATCTGTTATATACAAAAACTAAAGCTTTAAACATATGTCTTTAACATATGGCTTTAAACAAATCCCATAAATTTAATTTGTTATCAGAAAGTTTCAGATAGTGAAGTGCAATGTTCTATCATAAAAATAGAAGCTATTGTTTTTCAATTAATTCAATTTAAATAAACAAATTGTGCTGCAGTGTAGACTTAAATTTAAAAAATATAGATGTATTAATGAAAGAAAACATTAATATTATAGGTAAGCGTTTATAGAGAAACGTCGGTTTTCATATATATATTTATTTGACGCTCCTACGGTGAAAGAAAACATCATGAGGTAATTTGTTATAATTGAAGAAGTAGGGTTAATATGTGATCCTGGGAAAGGCGCTTGCTTGGACGACTACACACATATCCTCCCCTAGGAGGTGTCTTTTCGGATATATTGTGGGGAAAATAAAGATCGCCAGGCTAAAAAATTATTTAAAGAAAAAATTTTTGCCACACATTGTATTTTATTCTATAGCAGTTCCGAACATAAAATCTTACAGATACATATATGAATATAAGATACAGTAAAAAAATTCTGCAGGTATTACAAAATATTTGTCCCGAGCGGCAATCGAATCCACGACACGGCGCAGTAACCGATCATTCGACCAAGGGCCCAAACGTATCGTTAATTAAATGTTTGAACAGGACTGGTATAAATGCAAAATCTATAATAACAATATCATATTAATAGTCTGAGTAATTTGGAAGTTGTGTTAATCCAAGTAGTGCCAAGTAATTATATTATATAAGCTCTAGAATAATGTGAAGATTTATGATTCAAGTCTCCATTCAGTTGTTTTTGATCGTAAAATTATTCCCTATATACAAATTAAGTAATAGTCCGAAGAATTTGAGATTATATATTGATTAAGTTCTGAGCTGACAGCCCCAGATAACCAGAATTTGTTAAAGGGTCACTAGAATTTTAAAGAATTTACCGTTTAAAGAATGTCTTACAGACAGGCTTGTACAGATTTTGATCTTCGCAATCATCGACTATCGACGTGTGCTACTTAGACCTCAATGCAGATCTTCTTAACAAACTTGACCGATTTCTTAACACCATTTAATTCGTTTATTATTTAAGAAATTTCGATCATGTCTCCAAATACCGATAGCCTTTAAAATGGTTACCTGTACGACAGCGCAGAGATACAAGAGCTTTATTGACTCTGTACTCCATTTTTAATAGCCCTAACGCACCAAGTTACCTCAATTCCCATTTTTCATACCTATTTACATCCAATAATAAGTTCCTCCCTTCTGCCTCTAATGCCCTTCTTAAATATCCTTCTCACCATTATAATACGGTACACTCCTCAATTGCTGTTCAATCATTAAGAGTAGATAACACCACTGCATGAACTAAATTAATCGTATGGGTGGCATACATTTCCCCCATCTTATTAAAATCACTAAGGATATATGGCGGTGGGGTAAGTGAAAAATATTCGTTAAAGCATCTCATATTAAATCTTCTAAAAATACCACAGCAGTCTATGAATCTAGGCGGTCTCACCCAGATATCGAATAGGAATTAACTTACTCTGGTTTTCAAACCTTAATTGTTATATTTGGTGTTCCTCAATTTTAACATTTTGCTAGTCACTTAAATAAAACAATGTAAAAGTTAAGCGTTCTAGCATAAAGATCATGATGCACTTTAACCAATGCATTTACAATAAATTCCTGCTATATATTTTTTTATATATTTCCACCCATAGCAGTCATTTTAAAAACACAAATGAAAATAATATCCGATAAAGCATCAAGTATCGCGGTAGTACCTGAATGGCTATCTCAACCATGGTATCCCTTATTTATTCTGTTATTGGTGTCCAGGGTAATAAAATTAGATTCACATCATTAAATTTTTCCACATTGCAGCAATACGATCGTGTAAGCTAATACTACCCGGTTTCCGCAGTTTTGTCAAGGCAGCAATACTACAAACAGATACTCCCGAGTCGGCATTAGATATCTTGCTGGCGCCATTATCCAAAAACCATCAAACAATATGATGGTTGTTTTAAAAAAAGGTTTCAATATTGTAATGCCAATAATATTATACATTTTCGAGCTATTCATTTCAATAATAACAGACTTTCTTATAAAAATTTTCAAAAGTGGAGCTTAATATGGTACGGTAAATTGCTATAGAGCAACTATTCCCTTACTTGTAAGTTCATTATCCAAAGATGAACGGCTTAGAAGATTTTTCAAGAGTGTTTATAGATTAAGGCCCCCTTTTTCACTCTGTAATGCAACTTGGGATACAAATATATTATTAGATTATCTTACTTATCTATATCCACATGACACTTTAACATTTGAAATATTAAACATGAAATATATATGTATATATCAACTATTATTACTGCCCATAAGGTACTAACCCTCTTACAGATTTATGTTTCTAATATTCATGTTGATATAGACGAAATTGTAATTAAAATGCCATAATTTATAAAATCTTCGAAAGTAGATGTAAGCCAACATTGCATTTACCTTATTTTAAGGAAAGATTAGAATTATGTCCCGCCAATACTTTGATTTCGTATATAGGTATATCCAAGTACCATAATATACATTTGAAGACATGAGTTGATGAAGGTGATATGTCACTGATTCATAATTTATCAGGAACAAGTTTTAAAGTTCTCATTATTACTGTGTGGATATTTGATTATATGAGTTACTATTAGTTAGTAATACTGGACTATATATTAAATAATGTAGTGTATTTTTATGTAGTCGATAAAAAACTAACACAAAGTTAAAAATAATAACATTTATTCGTTATATGTACGAGTCTATGGTTAAGTGCCCTTAACACCTTTATACATTTTTGTTACTACCGACCACCTGCACATAACACTTTCATACACTGGTTATCTTCATTTTTAGACATATTTCAACAATGTTTGAAAGAACAAAATGTGTGTACGGACATAACACCTTCATATACGCAATAAAGTGAAAAAATAATAAAATGTTACATATCACCTTCATCCACTCATGTCTTCATTTATTTAAAACATACAATTCTAATATTTTCATTCATGAAAAAAAAAATACATTATTAAGTTAAATCACGAATAACACACGAATAATTAGAAAAATATTTTATTATTTTTTAGTTTATGTACTTTTTGGCATTTCTTAAAAACATATTTGCATTATCTAGCAACATCTACATTATGTAAAAAAATTAATGATGAAATATCATCTAAAAATAGTAATTTCTTCGGACGAGGCACGAGTATATTTATTCATGATTACACGAACTTATGTATATGAAGTTCAATCATATTATACGAAGTTCAGCTTAAGTTCCTTTAATCATTAATAATTTATTAAACTTAGGGCAATGTTTTCGAGAACATGGATTCAAGTATATGACTGAATAATAAATATGGTAATACCAACAGAAAATACTTCATCTTTTTTTTAAGGATTTTTTATTATTGTCAACTATTCTAGCTATAGATGTTTGTTACATCTATACAAATAGTAGATGAAATAGATACAAGAAAAATTTTAAATCGATGAGATTATTTACCTTTCAGATCAAAGCACAGTGTGGGGTGCCGTTTGTATAGACTGATATGATAGATCTGCCACCCCAGGCATTGTTATTATGGTATTATACTAATAAATGACATTACCATCTCTATTAGTTTCTTTCTCTTGAATTTTCCGAAAGGCTAGTTTTTTAGATACTCTTTGGGACTGTTGTATATATATTGGCTTATAGCTTAAGGCCACTGCGGGCGACTAAGAAAAAAAAGTCAATTTTGACAATTAGAGGGCCAGGGACCCAGGAATTAGAAATAGAAATGTGAAGTATTTTTTCAAAAAGACCCTTTTTTGTTCGTTCACGGTGTAATTGAGGTCAATATTTACTAAGAAGGCGATAGTCGAACCTTGTTCATGTTAGTTCATGAGTTACATTGGATAGTTTTATGCTTGCTTGCTTTATGCGGCTCGAGTAGTACAGTAGTACGAGTAGAACATACAATATACAAGTCAGTGATGCGTGTCAAAAAAAGAATTCTAGAAAACATTGAATGTATACAATTTTGATATTACTTATACCATTTCCGCCGTTTATCTACATAACTGTTTCTCGACGTTCTACAAACATTGTACACATGGACGAAACCACGTTTGATATATATTCATATTTTAGTTTGGAGCACTCTTTGATCGTATACCCTACATATTTGATCAAACATCATTAGTCTTGCGCCCAATTTCAAAGCAATATGTTACGTGGTAAATAGATCCTTGTGGTTTTAAACTCTGAAGTGAAACTGTTTATCCGTCTCAAGGACCCTTATTGTCAAGGTTGGGTCAGTAGTAGACTTAGACTTAAAGATTTTAATTCTATGTTACCATATTACCTCAACCAGCTTTTGCTACGCTTATATAATTAAAATACATTTCTTCTAGTTAACTATTAGATTACAAAAGTTTATACAAACCTGTTATTATATATGCTTACGTCATTCAAAACTGATTTGTTTAGGTAATATTCTTGAAATAAGTTTGTATACTCATATATATTTCTTATCCTATTTACATTACCAACAATAAACACTATTTGTTGGATTTATTTATTTCAAGAATAATAGAATAACTTCAAAAAAGCTGCGAAAATAAATTATGAAGCAAAATATTTATTTATTGTAACATTCATTTTGTAATTCCATCATTTTCCAGAGTTGACAGTAGACGTTACTACAATATCACTTCACTTCTTTAAATTTGATAATAAGTTGTATACACAGCCATTTCTGAGAACCATAAATTTACGGGCAGTTCGTTGGCTCAGCTAGTTGTCAATTAAAATGGAAAAGTGTTTTATCTGTATTAATTGAGTACTCACTTATCAGTCGTAAATAAGTAATCACCTAAATTGTCTTAATTCTATAAATAATCTGTTTTGCTATTTGGTAGTCACTAGAGTCTGCTCAGTCTGCGTATTCATTGCCACTGTGCCTTATATTTTGACATTTTTACTTATCTATGAAACTGAATTATATTAAAAATGTAACTCAATCTTTTACGATTTAGCACTAAAATGGCTAAACTGATTTAAAATAAATTTGGTATTGGGATAGTTTGTGACCCGAGTAACTTTCATTAATAGTAAATATTTCTTCCCTTGGAAAATAACATATACAAAACGCGGGCAACTTTACAAGATTTAATCTAAGATTAATCACAATTAAATGCTCTCATAATATAAATTGATCACATGATTAATTATGAAAATGCAATAACCTAGAATATTTGCTTACATATAAAGCGGATAAGGGTCTACCTAATATATTTTTTGCTTGTAAAATTTGCAAACAGGCCCTGGAAGCAACGTTTTCGCTGTCTTCAGAGGACTCCTTGAAAAGGGTAGCTACCTAATCACTTAATGCCTGACCCTTATTTTGCTGACTTTGAATAGTGAGTATATAGAGATATAGAAATATATTTTCAATAAAATCTTCGGCTTAATAACCACGAATAGAACATGTACGATAAAACTTATAGATATTGATTCTTAGTTTATTACCATTAAAAACTTGTCTTCCTAAAAGTCGAGATTACGAATAGAATACAAAATGAAAACGCAACTCACAATTTTTGCTGAAAATTGAATTGAAACAAACAGCTGTGTAAAGATATTGACTTTTTGAAACGAATCTTAAAAACTGTTAAATTTTATTCAGTCGTTTGAAAGATATGATTAGATATGTTCAAAATACGTAGGAAAAAATACAAACATAGATAAATAACACACACATTCATACATATTACATGAAGTACATAAGACAAAAATTCCAGTGGTAGTGTGTACAGCAGCACAAAGGGTCTAGGGCTCAGTGTATGATTCTCTGATGACAAGAACCGATTTTCAGCTGTCGCTCAGAAATAAAATGCGGGAACAACTAACTGTGCTATTCAAATTAAAACAAGTATCAATGCTTGTATGTCTGTGTGATTTGTGTTAAAGTTATTAAATGTTATTTCTAATACAAGAATATTATTTTGTGATAAATCAACTCACCTTGATCTTAATACATAAAATATTTAAGACAAACAAGCTACCTGCCTAAATTGAGCTCCCTTTTTTCTTTGCCAATATATGTAATATATCTAACTTGTCTGTAATACCACATTCTTAAATTCTATAATTAAACGTGAAATTTAAATACGATATTAAATTCGTTGATGCTTAATTATCTATTCGCGTTCATTCGACGTAGACGTCGAATAAAGTTAAAAATTGCTTACAATTTACCACTTTGCTGTCTCTGTCTCATGTCACATTATGGTGAATCATGTCGTAAAAAATTATTGGCATAAGTAATAGTTAAAATTTTCTCATTAATTTATATGTAATTTAAGTAGATTTTTTTTTTATGAACTCGATTATAATTTAGATCACGCATAAATGAAATATCATTCCAGCAACCATGTGTGTGCCATGTGTGTGTGACCATGACATTTTTCGTTAATGATATTAGGGCTTTCCTGCCGTGATGTTTCCTGTGAGTCTTAAATAAATTTGCAAATGAAAAAATTTTGCACTAGTAAAAATGTATCACAAATAAGAGAATCACAAGCTTGACTCTAGCTGGCACTCAAAAATGCACATTTTTATTATAGTACCAAATTTAAGTGATATGGTGCTAGTAAGGTGGGAATTTGTTCCCACGCCTCAAGCTCTCTGTTGCGGCTGCCATGGATCTGCAGCGGCTCTGGAATGTTTGCGAGCGCACAGGTTGACAGATTTCATGCAGCTATGCGTATACCTACAACTACATCGTCCCTGTTGAGATGCATGAGATACATGCTGTGTTTTGCAGGTTATTACTGTTCATCCTGATTGTCTTATTAAAACTAGTAGATTAAGACAGTCATTAGACACATAAACTTGTGTTATTCCTTCCTTTCTTTCCATGATGTCGTAATTCCATGATGTCGTATTGACCATGTTTGTGGAAAAATAAATCGGTTTAGGTACGCTCTATGGAGGCTGACAAAACTTACCAATATACAAACTACCTTAAAGCATATCATGGCTATGTAGCTTCTAATTTAAGATATGGGATCCTGCTGTGGGGCAATTCTGTAATATTCAAAGAGCATTTATCGCGCAAAAACAGTGTATCCGTGCTTTAAAAGATGTACCTCCATTAACTACCTGCAAACCATTGTTTAAAGAGTTGAATCTTTTGACACTTCCTTCAATGTACATTTTCGAAGCGTGTACTTTTGCGAAACAAAATCTTCATTTATTTGCAAAGAAAAAAGATATATTGAAGTTTAAACCAGATATCCGAATAAATTACTTTTACCACATATAAAGACTGATATATGTCGAAGAAATTGTTATTCTATGGTGGCTAGATATATAATAATCTCTACCATCGGAAATCTCGGATATGCCTACTAATTTATTTAAAAAACATTTGTATAAATGGTTGGTCGAAAAATGTTATTATTCGGTTTCTGAATATTTTGAGAATGACAGTCAAATTTAGTTTATATCCATTTACCCTATGTACCACATATTAACAATTGTTGTATGTATATGCACCTTATTGTAATTGACATAATTTTATTTTGGTGGTTTTAATTATTTAACAATTCTTTTTACTTAAGTACGCACTTACCACTGACATTTATAATTGTTTATTGAATATGTATGCACATTCTTATAATTGACATACTATTATTTTTATAATTATTTAGACTTAGATTTAGAAATTTTTAATTACTTGACATTGTTTTTTTAATTATTGTAAATTATTTTGTGTAACTTTTGCAAGCCAGAAATGGTAGATGTGGCCTGTTCTTTATTATAATTTATGATCTTTATTGTACCTACATTTGTGCAAATAAAATGATTTGATGATTTGATTTGATTTGATTTGAAGGGTAATTTTTAACCCCCGACGCAAAAACGACGGGTGTTAAAGTTTGACGTAGCTGTGTGTATGTCAGTGTGTGTATGTGTCTGTCTGAGGCAAAGTAGCTCCCAAACGGAGGATCCGATTTTAATGCTGTTTTTTTTTGTTTGAAAGGTATATCCGTCGGGAGAGTTCTTAACTATGTTTGGTGATAGGAATGTTACACGCACAGTTTGCTTGCAAGAATATGTAGGATCTGACATTTGAAACACTAATGTCTTCTCGAACCACTGAGCTGGTCTGCTATTAGGGCTCGAAGATAGGAGACATAACCTTGGACTGCCTTTTAGTAAACCCATCATCGAGTTAGGGCTTGTTGACTTTGTCTTGACTGGTTCTCTTCATCTTTCTAATTGACAAGGAACTGATGCTGGAAATGGGATGTGACAGATGAAACCATGGAATGCCGGAATGAAACGGATAAAGGCTCCCACAGACTCATGCGGTATCGCAACGAAGGAATATCGCACGGTAAGTATTCTTAGTACGTAATGTTTTTTTTTTAACCAAAAGATATAAATATTTCTATAAAACATAAAAGAAATTAAATGAAAGAACGAATTATTAAGAAGCTCCTTCGAAAAGCATAAAATTAAAAATTAAATCAAAAATTTTATTAAATCCCCGACCCAAAAAAAGTACGCAATTATTATAACAAATGGTTCAAAATGCTAAACCCTATAAAAAGCAAAAAATAACTTTTAATACTACGTAAGTATCAACTACAGCGTGTTAGACTATCTACTCGGAACTTTGTACCACCTTTGTGCCGGAGGTACAACCGCTAATTTTGAACTGCAAATGGTTATCTTGGCCTACTGTTGACCGTACGTATGAATTTTTTGATTAAATTTTGTCGCGTCGGGGGACTGCTTACGACGGGACAAATAACAAAATAAAACGTTTAGAAACGATTTTATAATTGTAATAATCGATATCATTTTTTTTGCTTTTCAAGTATGTACGTTATTTAGGTATTATGCTCTGTTTATAGTTCTTCAGGAATTTTAGACATAACTGTAAGTAACCATTATGTTTGTACTAATGAGATGCAATCTAAGGTCCAACTGTTATATAATTCTAGCAAGTTTTTACATGTGGAAATAATTTTTTAGAGAACTGTTAATTAACGTATAATTATACTAACGACGGAACTTCATGCCTCAAAATAAGTGTTAATTAAAAATTTTCCTCCAAGTCCAAAGAGAGTTCGCTTTTGAGTTGTCAAGAAGCTTTTTAGAAACGGGTTAGATCAGTGGTCTACGTTCTAATTAATTGAGAGAAAAGTCGCGAGTCGTAGTTAATTTAAATTTGATTTTAAGTAATATTTTTTATAGGTAATTAAACTTTTCTGTTTGATGTTTTTCATTGAAAATTATTCAGAGGGCAGACACTTTGTTCAATTTTTAGTTTTGGACGTGTCGTTTGTAGTATTTTTCATAATTCAATTACCATAAATAATATAAATTATAAAAGTCTATATGAAGTACTTAAATTTATTTACTTAATTGCGTATCGTTTATATATGATATGAAGCCAAGTATCGACATTGTTTTTGACGCATTACGAGTAAATGAAGTTATTTTAGGAAACTCCACTTTCTGTGAGTTTGGGAAGATATAAAGTTTTTTTGTTAAATGATAAATATGGGAATTTAAATATTTCGTAGACCTAAAACCAATTTAGCTAAATATTATATATTTTTTTACGAAAATGCAGCTTCGCTGTGTAGGTACCTACATAAAATGCTGCACATTAGTTCACTAATTTAAGCAGAGTTAAGATCTCCATGTTCACAGCGAAGCTGCATTTTCGTTAAAAAATATATAATATTTTGCTAAATTGGTTTTAGGTCTACGAAATATTATATTAATATTATATAACCCTCGATACAAACATAGATTTTGTAAACAATAAGATATACAAGAATTATGTTAAATAATTATAAATATTATCTATTCTGTTAGTTTGAATATAAATTGAAATTTGAAACCCGCAAAGCCAAGCTATGGTGAGTTTCTTTAACAACTCTAAAATTTGGTAAATTAAATTCCCTCGCCTATCCGTCAATTTTCACTCGAACTAAAATAAAACCAACAGGATTTCCAGATCGGTTTTCAAATATTTTACATATCGCCTACGTGCTTCCAACAATGTTATCTTTTCATTTATTTTTCGCTTTGGTCTGTATTCCTAGATATACCAGTTCCATGCAGAATACTATCACCTAGTTACAAAGATTTTACTGTATGTTTTCTTAATTTCATTAGATCGATCACAGGGGACTTGTAATGAGTATATTTCTTTGTCTCAAATTATTAATAAACTAAAATTTCACTGTTTGATTTTATGAATATCTCCATGGAAATATTTATAAATATGATTTTCAACACCATTGCTCGTAATTGGTATGTAACTACACCAATTTTAGTTTAAGCAACTTATAATATCTTTCGAATTTCAAATTCGATTACCGCACAGTTTGGTAATCAAAAGTTAATAGTTTCGTAAATAAATCACGCTTTTATTTATAAGAAAAATAAATAGGAACCAAAGAGAATTTATATGCAAAATGCTGAAACATTTTTTAAATTAAATAAGTTTGGCGTTTAGAAACACTCTGTTTAAAGATATACAATTATAAAATAATTATTAATCAACGCCCTTTTACGTCATCGAAAATTCAAGATCTGGCATGCCCCTCAACCTCCTATGTATCACCTACTTACACCCAGAATACTGAAATTAATTCGGATAGTGAAATCAATAATTTTCGAAATGAAATAATAACGAATATTTCAGAAATGACTGGCGGTGAAGGTGGAAATCCAACGTATAATTTTTATAATTGTACTTTCACAAACTGTTTTTCAAAATAATTATTTATTGACTTATAAAGTTTGTATTAATTACTCGCAATGGTGTTGAAAAACGTCGTATAACACTCGTGAGCAGTTAAAAATTACATTCTCGGCTGAATATTAAGCACTCGCTATGTCAGCCTAGAACGTAATTTTCAACATTACTCACTTGTCTTATAATGTACTATTGAATCATAAAGAGTACCATGAACCTTTTTTTTTTTTTTTTTTTGCGGGGGGAAAATGCACCCTTATGCACCTTGTCACCGCGCTGGCTAGGCGCGGCCGTGAGTGGGGCTCTCCGATATAAGACCGGCCTACCCACTAAAAACCCCCCGGTGTCCTTCCAGCCCATATCGGAGCGTGTGGCGGGGTGCGCTTTCGCGATTCTACCGCCACACGCTCCCAGGCCAGCTCGACCTTGAACGGCCGAGCCTTCGCCAAGGGGGGATTGTCCCAGACACCAGGACAATCCCCAGGTAGGGAGGCATCACAGCTGCGTGCGCGGTAAGCCAGCCGCGCACGCTGCCTTCCGACAGGATCACTAGGCGGCAAGCTTTCACTCGCTCACCTTCACCTGCCATCTTCCTGCGGCCCAGGAGCCTAGGAAGTTAATTCCATAGACTCCAGGGATGCCGACGACTCCGCTGGAGATTGTGGTGGTTTCTCCTTCGCGGCACTAGCATTTAGTGCCGCCATTCTCGGTATCAAGCGCCCCCTCACCGGAGGAGGGTTGCAATTAGCTCCCCCCATCCGATGGTTCGAGGGGCGCTTTGCGTCCTCACACACGGCACATTTGTGTGCCGCATTACATTCCACCGCTTTGTGCCCCTCCTCACCACAACGGAAACGCTGCGGTCCTTCGCCGAGGGGCAACGTTGGTAGGGATGACCCAAACCCATGCACCTGAAGCACCGCATGGGCTTCATCTGCAATGGTTGGATGGAGACAGCACTCCACCCAACCTCTGCTCGCTCGGTTTTGGCCAAGCGAGCGGCCACCTCCACCGGGACCGTCGCGAATGCCACGCCCACTCCCCGGATCCCGGTGTGTACCTTACCCACCTTAATTTGGTGGGCAGTACAGCCTCCAACTTGGGCCAAAGTCTGGCCCAACTCATCGGCGGACACCGAGTCGTCAATCCCGACGACCTTTATGTCCGCCGATTTGACTGGCCTGGTCACCCTGACCACATCCCCCAATACCAGACCGATCTTCTCGGCTAGAGCGTCCGCCTGTTGCGGGGACGTCTCTTTTGGGAGCTCGATCACCCGGGCTCCCGTGATCCCCGTGCGGAATCGGGCTGCACCAATTCCGAGTTCGCCAAGGCTCACTTTTGATTTGGCCTTGGCGATGACCTCCGCGTATGTTATTCCCTTCGCCACCGCTTCTGGCTCCAGTGCCAGAACTACCGCCAGTGTCCGCGGGGCTCTCGGCACTCTGGGGGCGGACTTCGTTTGGGCCGATTTCTTATCGGCCTCCTTCGCCACCGTCTTCTTCTGGCCCTTGCTGCCTTTCTTGACCACTTCGGTCCAGGGAAGTTCCTCATCCTTCTCATTTGTGGTCTCTTCGACCGGCGCCGCGGGTGTGACTGACGCCGGCCTACTCTGAGATTTAGCCTTCTTGCCCCTCGCCTTCTTCGGCAAATTCGCCGGGGGGGCAAGGGTTGCACCAGCTCGGTGCCCAGCGCTCAATGACCCTGTCTGAACAGGGTCTTCCTTACTGGTGGCCTTTAAAGGTGGCCGCCTCGATGGAGCCGGTCCGATACGGCCGTCTACCTCCAGACCTTCAAATCTGGCCGACACCATAGTGCCAACCATCTCCAGCATTTGACGCTGGAAGTCTTCAAAAGTTTCGAGGAACTCACCCCTTGTGAGTCCCTCCGCCAGTGCTGGGGTCATTCCCTCCTCCATCCCGGATGACTCCTTCGTCCTCACCTCCTCAGCAGGAGCCGCCTTGGCCTGCTTCAATTGGCTTATCTCCTTCTTGAGCAATTTCATTTGCTCGTCTACCTTCGCTATCTCGGCCATCAACTTTTGATTGATGGCCCTCAAGCGCTGCACCTCCTCCGACTCAGCCCTATCGCCCATCTCGCAGACGATGTCCATCATGCCAATAGTTGCCTCCTTGATGGCTCTCACGTGAGTGCCCTTCAAATTCTTTGAGCTCTTTACCGCCATGTAAAGAGCCCTCGCCTCACCCTGAGCCTTGCTCACCAGCTCCTTCGTTGAGAGGGACTTGTTTTCCCGGTCCCCCTCATCTTCCCCTCCTGACGCAGACTCGTCTCCGTCTTCCTCCTCATCGGAGTAAGGGTACCCTTCCCGAAGTTCTCGCCGCGCTTGGGACAGTCCCACATCGTGGGATCCCCCGCGTCCACTCGCGGAACGTGCCACCTTGGGCGCATATGGCCCTACGATTTCCGTTTGCGAAAATCGCCACTCCTCTATCTCCTCCTCCGTGTACCGTAATTGGCCCTGTCGCTTCCGACCAGCGCCAACGGATTCCACCACCGACGAATCCACACTCGGTGGTCCGCTCGCCTTTGAAGATCGGAGTCTAGCCGACCTTCTAGGCTCGTCCCCCATAATGGGAGACCTTCCTTAAAAAAGGGACACCTTAGTTATACCTGAAAGTTACACCAAAGAAAGAAAAAAATACAACACAAATAAAAATAAAACACCTATAAAATACACTACCCCTAAAAAGAAAAACAAACTACACCTAGAAAATAAATTTACACCAAAAAATAAAAAATAACAAAACCAATCAAAACATAAATATTAAATATTACCACCAATTGCGACTCGGTCTTGACCACCGCT
This sequence comes from Scirpophaga incertulas, assembly GCA_036419045.1. Taxonomy (NCBI): domain Eukaryota; kingdom Metazoa; phylum Arthropoda; class Insecta; order Lepidoptera; family Crambidae; genus Scirpophaga; species Scirpophaga incertulas. The sequence continues at coordinate 13,298,587 of CM071627.1, read as the reverse complement.
CGCACATGACCGTCAATCGAGTTCCTTAGTGAGTATAAAAAAACAAAAATATGTTGTCTAAGGTTTAGGGGAAGTCCGGGCAAAGTGGACACCTTAACCTTTGACAGCCCATGTAAAGAAAATCTAAAGACATAGAATTAAAGGCAAAAGTGTTTGGAATCAGCATTTATTAAAGTTTCAAATAAAATCAAGAAAAACAGTGTAACATCAATACTTTACCAATAATTATCAATAATATTAAACATAGTATCACAATCCACTTTGCCCAACACACCGGGTAAAGTGGACAACACCATAGGGCAAAGTGAACACATGGTTAATTAAGGAACAATTACCATAAAAAGAGACAAAAATCAAAAAATTATAATAAAAATAATGAGACATTATAGGAACTAGTCAGTTATCAGAGCAATGGTCGCTAGTAAACGTATTCGTTCCTTCAAAGGCCGTACATTTTTGTGACTCCATTGCTTACAGGAAATACATTGGATCCAATCATCAAGTGGTTGCCCATTGACTTCAATATAGTCTTCTCCACAAAAGTTGCATGTGTATTTTTCAGTATTTTCGATGTTTAGATTTCTTCCTAGTATTTTTGGTAGTTTCAATATCTTTGGTCGTTTTAGCATTTTTGGTCTTGCCAGTACTTTTTTTAAGCGTAGGTTTTGTTTTTGTATCTCTGTTAAAGTTCTGCAGTACTTTGGTGCTTGCTTTATCAAATTTTATCTAAGTATAAACTAATAAAAAAATGTGTAAAATAAACAATCAATAATGATCAAAATGTCTACCGGCTAAATCGAATACTACTGGGCAAAGTGGATACTATATTCACTTTACCCGTGTTCATTTTGCCCAATAGGTACATTTTGAACTCAACCTAAACTGAGATGAAAACAACAAAGAATATCTCGTCAAAACTTGCTGTAATTCAACACAAGAACATGCACTTTACAGACATTATCACTTCAAAACGATAACGATATATTTAAATACATAATTAGGAAATTACTTACTTTGAAATATCGTAACAAATGACTACTTTTTGATTTTTTTTGTTTTATTCACAAACGACGCGTGACTTTCCGCTATCTCTCTTTGTTTTCGACTGAGGGGTGGGGAGCGAAACTCCCAACAGGAGACGGACATGTTCATACGCGAAATTTTGGAATTATTCAGGGTATTCACTTTGCCTGAGCTATTCGCTATGCCCGGACTTCCCCTACACCTAATAACATGAATCATCAACGTAGTCTAAAAATAATCTTCAATTTGATATTAAAAATATAAACAAAAAATCTACCCTAACAACCAATATATCAAATTGTAGGTCTCAACGAGACCTACAATATGACGTAAAAAAAAACAACAAGAAAAAACAAAGAAAAAAGTTATAAGACAAAAACAAAAAATGAAATTCAAATTTTTATCCTAGTACAAAACGACAAAATTATAAGAAAAAACGACTTAAAAAATAGTAAATATTAATCTAAAAATCTACAACTACCACGACGGACGCGGAAAAAATTGACTAATTTTTCCTGCGAACAACCGTAACAATCAAACAACACTACAAAGAGAAAAACACAAAAAACCACAAAACTGCTCCTCACAACTGACGCGGGTTCCCCTTGAGAACTCTCGACGGGTACTCAAAGAGTACCATGAACCTAATGCAACCGACTGACTTGTTAGTCGGTTGACTGTAACTAACTACACCGACAACGAAAGCTAGTAAAGCTATCTTAACATGTCATAGAAAACCATACCTCAAGACATGATCAAAAAAAGATATCCATTATAAAACGATAAAACATTCATGTTTATCATCATTTTAGTCGAGACCTGCAGGAAATACGCCTCCACCATGGATTCTCATTCCATTTGCTCTTCTGCTCCATCCAGCTACTTCCTACGATCTTCAGCAAATTGTCGGTCTAGATCGTGGGAGATCTACCAACGTTTAGCCCCTTGCTTCTCAAAGCCCTTTCCTTTTGTTAGATCAATCTGACTACGGCTGCTATTTATATTATAAGTTCAATTCTGTTGGCAGATTATTATTATATTATAGACTGTAAGCATCCATAGTCAGACTTCTCTTGTGTCTCAAATTCCGATAAGACCAATCTACAAACTATTTCGGAAAAAATGATCCATAGGCATTTATTTTACTAATTATTCGATATCAGCTCTCAGGTTTTAGAAAAGGTTTCTATCAGTCAAACTTAATCACAAGGGTGTCTAGTCACCAGCGAAGTTACCTTAAATTTATATTCGTTTAAAATCGATTGAGCAGACTTTTTGTGTATAGAATATTATAACATGCCACTAGCGGAAACATAATTAACTAAAAAATATTCTAATTTAAAAAATAATAATATTATTCTAATTTTAGTTATTAGATTGTTATTGATCTTCAGTAGTTTACTAAGTCAAATACATATAAACGATAGCAAACTCAGTAGAGCCACAGGCTGTTCGAGCCGGATAGGATATGTCCGGATACTGTTATTCGGGTATTTATAGAGAAGTTAAGTCGACTTTTACTCTCTTTTCACTTTTCGTTAATGGGAAGCAAAGGAGTTTTAATACTTGTTTTCTTGACCCGTCACCACACAGATATGTTTCATCACAACTCATATTCATGTTCATCAAGGGCATGAGCACATACGATTGACAATATTAGGACATCTCCGCCGGCATTGATTGCGGCAATGCCGGCGGACGAGGGAGGTTGGAGGGCTGTGGTCTCCTTCTGTGAAGCGGTGATGCTCCAGAAGGAGGCCGCCGAGCGGGATCGGGAGATGGCCGATCCCGCTCGAAGAAGGCGGCCTCGGGCCAGATAGCCTGGCCTGAGGCGCCGCCACGGTCGCTGGCGGGCGCGACGCAGTTCGTGCCCGTGGAGTCGACCCGGGAGGGACCTCACCCCCGGATGGCCGGGGGTGACGTCGTAGGAGGTTGGAGGGGAGGAGGCGGCAAGATCACTCCTCCCCGAGAAGGGCTCCCCTTACGCACCCAGGGGTGCAAAGGCCGGGGGTCCTCAGTTGCGACACTCGATCCTGAGGGCCCCCTACAACGCCAGAGGATGGCCATCGCTGAGGTTTTTAGTGGGTAGGCCTCCCCCTTCTGGGGAGGAGAGCCCCACATAACCACCGGCTCTCCGCAGCCGGGGTATGCAATTCAATGCATTTTCCTCAGCGGAACAAAAAAAAAAAAAAAAAAAAAGGACAATTAAGCTTTAGTCAATTCCGCTAGCGCAGTACAGATTGATTGACTTCACAAACACCTATAAAATGGTTTGTAGAATCATGTTTCACTATGATTTCCATCACCATACGGGAATCGGATAAATGTACATGCAAAATTAGGAAAACGAAATATAATTTGGTACATAAACCGATCTACCCTATACACCTCCAAATCAATCGATATGAAGACAAGACTATAGCACCACCCGACCTTTTTTGGATATAAACTTTTAATATCTTCATCAACATAGGCTATAAATGTACTTATCTCCATAAATTAAAATAAGGGAACATCTAAAAGTACTTACGAGCATACGTAGTAGTAAGTATTCATAACAAATCAGTGGCGACAGCGTTACTATCACGTAATAACTCCTTACGATATCTAAACAGTTTCGAATTCGTAATACAGAAGGGATGGTAACGATGAAATGAGATTTTCCCATTAGATTTGGTATTTCAGAGCAAAAAAGCAGGGGCGCACTTCCCCTGGTATTATTATTCTAAACACAAATGGGTACAATCTTGTTGGCAACTTCGCACCGCTCCCGTTGACGCTTTCACTTTTTTCTTCCCTTAAACTTATAATCAGCGTTCAGAGATCACTTGAGTGGCTGAATCCAAAGTTGGCTCATATTTTAACGTTTTTGCATTATTAAGCTCTCAGGGTAGGTATCTTGCTTTTGCAGGCTATACAGGCAATAAGTTTTTTCCAAACATCGATTGAATTCAAGCCAATGGTATCAACTTATATTTTTTCTTTTTCACAAAATGAGAGGATAAAAATATTTTGAATGATTATTAAGTACGTTGAAAAATTTGTTGTTTTTCTCATCGCAATACCGACGAATTTCCAGACGAAGTGTTTATTAAAAAATACCAGAATAGTAAAACTAGTTCCTACACAACGTAAATTCTCTTTGTAATGATGATTACTAAATATTATTTGACTTTTATAAATTAAAATGTTGCATGTGAAGGCAGCCATAATAATGCGATCGGTATTTTTTTATCATAAACTAGTAGCTAAAAGTTAAACTGCACAAGTTAGTTTCGTATACCTTAATGTACTGCTGGCTATATTTAAAATATTTCACATGTACATGACAAATAATTCAACTTCCCACAAATGAAAATTTGAATGAATATTCTTAATAGGCTAAATTGCGAGTCTCTATAAAACATCTATAGTCTTCTGACTACAAGCCTTCAGAAAGTATTTCATAACGTCTGTAACACACAAGGCTCTTTATTTAAGAATGTAAATGAAATACTCATAGTATCATTAGAGTGTACAACGCTATAAGACACGTAGATGCTACGTGTCTACCCAGAGTTGCCGGTTTTGCTCCATTTCCGGGAATGAAGTGCAATTAGAAACTTATCGTCCAGAGATACCGGCTAACTTAGCCGTTTGTAGCTGAAGTAACTGTAACTAAATAGATATTGATGGAGTGCGTACTAGTAAATAAACAAAAGTGTTGGCTTTAGTGAGTAATTCAATGAAAAGTAATATTTTTTCATTCAAAATAGGTGTCTGTTTGACTGATAAAATAATAAAGGTTACTCTTAAAATCAAGTTTAATTATATTGTCTATGAATATAGACAATGTCAATCTAATGAGGGATTTTTTGAGTTTCCTTTCCAATCAAAAATAATATAATTATTGACATAATAGCATACAGATGATGCTTTAGCCTTAAGATGAAACAGAACTATATTGTTTACAATTCGGCTTATGTAACAAAGCGTAAATTTAATTCGTAAAACGAATCTTTGTAAAGCTTATCGTAAACAATCAGCCTGTTATATAATATGAAACAAACATAAAAAACATTACATCGCTGGTTATCGCTAGTTATATAACCACTGCTTGGCAATGATCTTACACTGAATCTAAGTTTCAGTTCTAAGGTTACTTACTGCAAAAGCGATTTCTTATCGATTAGGAGGCTTTAAGAAGGCAGGTGACCGGAGTCTCTTTCATAGCCTGGTTTTCATTACCACCAAAATCAAAATGCAATAGTTCACAAACGTAATAATCTTCACACACAGCTCACGCCAATGTTACCAACTTCGTCGTCAATGACTTCTTGTACACCGCGAAAAATTTTCGTTATAAGTAAATTTGTGCAGACTATAATTATATTGACTATATTATGTTGTTGTTACAAATCGAAAAACATTAAAATTTCATGGTTGATGAAAATTAAAACTATTTATTAACATAACATATAAAAATTAATAATCATTAACTAATTGTAATTAATGTAATAAAGTAACAATAATACAACATACAGAAACAGACACTATAAATTGAGAAATAATTAAAAATACTCTTCATTTAAAAGTCCTCCTTTATTAACACACAATTGGGGATTTTCAACACACAATTGGGAATCTGGGAAATCTGTGGGGTTGTGGTGTTACTTGGTTACTCAGAATATCATTGGTATTATTTTGAATATCCTTCTTGGCTTCCTGTGCCGTAGTGGTGCATGTGGACCAAAACAAACGTGGTGGTCCGCGTCGCACTTAGCAGCAAGTTGAAATCTCTCGGTTTAATACTACAGCAGTTCTGCATTACTTATCGGAAGTGTATTTTTTTCTTTTAAACTCAGATATAGCCGATACCGTCCTTAACCGGGGAGAACCTAGACTGTATGGACTTGCCTTTATTAAAATTAATAATTAAAGCTTAAAGATAAAATGGCTGCTTTGAACATACAAAAATGTTAAAATCGGCAATTCTCATGATGTCATATACATCACATATACATAAAGATTAACATTTTAGTACGTACGTAATATTTCTTGATTTCACAACTATTGACTAAAACTAAAGGCGATGTTGTGCTTGTACTTAAGAACTTAACAGAAAACTGCATGCAACTGCATCAGTTGGTTGGAAAGTTAAAGCTCGACTCACTCTGCGAACTTGATATAGTAACGTCCATACGACTTCCAAGTTTTTTGCAATCGATTTGTTATTTTTAAAGCTGACATCTGACATAAAGTCAGGTATATCTTGTATCACAAGATATACCCGACTTCAACATACAAATTATAAAAATTAACAAAATGGATTTACTGGTTTAAATATAATGCTTTTTCCTTTAACAATGTTATTACTTTTAGTATTTTACTCAAAACGGTAAGACACTTTTTTTTATTTATATTTTATATTTGGCTAAAATACCGAAAATATACAGGAATATTTTTATATTCTTCAATTTAATATTTTTTCGCTATAAAAAGTTCTAATATCTAGAATTCCTTGACAAATTCCGATATTATTATATTCTTTTTTTTTTCGATTGGCTAAGACTGTTGTTAAGAACTAAAAATACAATATTACGATACTATCTATATAATATTATATTTCTGTGAACAAGTTCTACGATGAGAAACGGAGATTTTTTGATTAAAGTCTTCCATTGAAGAGGATAGTAAAATCCAAGAGGTATGTAGACAATCTAAGAGGTGTGAAACCAAGTTCCACATTAATAAAACTAGCGAGCTACTGTGCGCTAGTTACAACTGATTCATGTAATATAACATAGGATACTTCGTATGTTATATTACACGAATTAGTTGGAGTCGGAAGAATGAAATAAGAAATTACAGCTATTTGCTGGTAGAAAGTAAGCATTATTAAACAACATACTTTCGAAGAAATTGGAGGGAGAACAGGCGGGTACTAGTGAATCCGACGTATGCTGTCCTGTGCACTCGTATTAAATCTGAAAATTTCATTTTTAATCAAAATTATTTTATTATTAAAACTTATTATTAAAACATCGACTGCATCTGAACATACAACGCAAATTATAATTGGACTAGTCATTTAGGAGGAGTTTAATCACATATATACTTACTTAAATATATACAATGATGTACATAGAAAAATTGAACTTGTCCATGGAGTAGATGGTATAATTAAACCTAAAGATTGTTTCTAAATATGAATAAGAAAATCTAAAAATGAGGGGACGCAAAAGACGCGAAGATTTCTCTTTATCTTTTAATTTTAAATGTTTCCATGGTTACTATAGCTAAAATGATGACGGTGATGCAAATAATTTTGTATTTTCCATCATTATTTTAGCCACAAAACGCCCACTGCTGGATATGGGTCTCCTCCAAGGAGTAGGTAACTAGAATCCATACTACACTGTAAGTGTCAAACATCTTTCTGCAATCTTCACTAAAATCGGGGGTATATCTTGTGGAAGGCCTGCTAACGCTGCTGGGGTTCGGTATCTATGTCTGTCATTCACACACCGAGGGTCAGTCCTGTGAGAAATATGCCCTTTTCACTAACTCCATTTCCCTTTAGATAACTTTAAGTCTGTTTATAGGACCTATTGTAAAAACTCAATATTAAAATATTGTATTAATATATTTAATAAACATAAGAAATGTTGTTAACCGATTAACATAATATGATCATATTATCTTACTTGTTAAAAAATAAATATATCATAAATTAATTATTTATTGAGTTATAAGCAAAAACATTATTTTGACTTTAAAGAAATTTAATCAAAATTGACAATGTAGAAGATGCATTGTATACGTCAAACACCACTCAAAAAATACGTCTGTTTCACAGCAGTAATATATAGATTACAGTTGTGCGCAACGTATTCTTCGCCTACCGTAAGAAATATTAGTTCGGTAATCTTATAGATTATTAACGCACTATTTGATCCGCTCACGTTAAACTCAGACAGATTCTTTCCTAATCTGACTGTAGACAATTCAAAATGGATTATGCCGTGTTTCACTCGGAGCTTACCTTGGCAAATAATGTAATTGCGCTCGAATCCCTTTGTAAGCTTCTATCACGTTCTTGGAAGGATATTATCTTAGTCTTTGTCCATGACGCGGATTATAAACGTATCTACAGTATTCACATTTTCAATTTGAAACATGAAATTTTCTTGTAAATATTTAGTGATAAAGTATTTTTGGTAGTTTTTTACGCTATCGATACTAAAGACCTCTTGTTATATTACGTTGAAGAATAATTATCCTACTATTTCATTCGACGAATATCTACTTTATTACACATAAAGAACCAACAGGAAAATATACAAATAAAGTCACGTACAAAGGTTGAATTGTTTCTAAAATATATTAGAGAAATGTCTTTCAGCCATCAGGACATATTTTAATTTGCGGACACACTTAAAAAGCAACTAACGTTAAAAAAGCATTTTAATATATACCTCTACATAAATATATAAAATTATATACAAATTAAATATAAGGTGACAAGGTATCTCTTCATTTTATATGAAAACTAAAATCACAGAAATTTTGGAATAGTTGGTTTTTGGTATTAAGTCAGTAAGATTATTGTTAACATTTCTAATAGATCTTTAGACCACCACACAATGATCATGTTACTTTTGTAACGGTAAAATATAAACACAGTGAATAATTTTTGAATAGGATTTATGGGATTTTGGATTGATGGGGTTAAATGATAAAATTAATAGTTCGCTTTTCTTAATACTTTCATTTAATAATTTACATCAAAAGCCGTCTTGTTACAAATCTTAAGCTAACAGTCATTTTACTTACATGCAATCTTACTTGTGATAGCACAAATAGTAACAAAATTCACTACGTAGGTTGTAACAAAAAGGACAAATGATATAAAAACATATTACGTATATACATATACACAAAAAGGCCATATACATACCTATATACACTGAAACTAAGAAGTTTATACAATAGATTGGAGTTATGTAAAGATAAGTGTACATTTATTCACCTATTAAACTAGGAATTGCTGTGAAGATGTACATACCTTTACATAATTATCAGGCTGTAAATTGATCGTGTTTGTATACAAAAATGCTGTGGGTCGATATATTGCAGCAGCAGTTGTATAATTGTGTAATATAATGGAAATATATAACGAATACGATATCTACACAAAATATATTATAAAGCTTCTTAAAATTTTCTACCTATTTGTTTTATTTTGTTACAACCTCTTACAGTGACAATACAGTGCAGGGGTGAATGTACTTATAAGTTTATAAATTATTAAAGAAACAAAGCGATGTTTATGAAGTTTATGTAATTTATCTCACAACAATTATTACTTATAATAATTTGTATCGCAACATATGTCATTGAATTTTACTTAAATCTTACATAATACAGTTCTATTACATACATTATTCCGAAAGTTAAAAATAATACAAATGTAATGATGGCGGTCATGTCAATATCTTATTTATAACTTTAATTTCTTTTTTTTAATATTGTAAGGATTATTTGTTACACTCTAGTTTGAAAACGAATCAACAACGTATAGTAACTTTTATATGAAAATTCCAAATGACATGTTAATCAGCATCGAAGTACCGGCTAAACAATAAAGAGCAGAGACAATTTGAATTTAAATAGATATTATACTAAAGTAAAATACAAATGACTATTCTATTTCATCAAATGTGAAAGAAGTAGGCAGCTAAATTTCGCGGCTCGGTAGACGCATTATTCGCTATATACCAAAATCAAGGAAGGAAAATATCTTGTCAGATACATTTATTGTTCCCTAATAAAGTATCAATAAAATATCTTTAACAATTCACTGGGTCGCAATTCGATAGTTGATATCGAAAAGGTCAAGTGAAGCTTGCTAAAAGTTCATCAATATAGCAAGACAAAAGTGACCATTTTAGTTCATAGGAAGTAGAAGTAATTGGTGCCTTAATTTGCTTCTAGTGTCGGAAACTTTTAAGATTATTTACATGATATAAAAAAAATAAAAAATTAACTAACAGTTGTATACAGATTATAGAACTGTTGAAATTATTGAAACATTATGATTTTCATTTGAGGTATTTATGTAAAATTATATGTCTAGTTTGTGGACCATCTTCATTTCAAAAATGTTTACTTTTTGTATGTTTGGTAGACAATTTTAAACAATTTTAGTTCTATACATTTTCCGTCCATTTTAGGAGAGAAGCTGGTGTTATTTTGCTTTTCGTGTATTCTACTTTGTTTATGGACTGTCTCTAATTCGCAATTTGTTTTTGGTAATCTGTGTCTGGTTAAGTGAAAAAAAATTATTGTAAAAATTAATTTTGTAGTTTAATTTTGACTGAGATTTGAATTAAATTGGTAATTTGAACAATTTCTAGTGACAAGGAATATTTGTTTTGATTACTAAGTTGGCCTGCTCGTACTAAAAGTAAAATTGTTAGCTACACATTTTTTAATGTGGAGCCATAATAGACAAATCATTCGGGTACATATTGGCTTTATTTGATTCCTCGTCTTTAACATTAGCTGAAGTAAAGCAAAGATGCGGGTACGATGCTTACTTGCTTATTTTAAACTGATTATGTGAATTAACGTAGAAATGTTCATGTACTTTTGCATTCTTTTTTCGCAGGAAACGTAAGCTGCAGCTAAAATAACCTTTGAATACGAAATATATTAAGAAATAAGCATATCACAGATTACTTTTCAAGTATATTCAATAGTTAACAAAGCTCATAGCGCTGTTATAACAATAATTATCATTATACGCAGAATTATTCCCAAAATCTTACGCATACACAGTTATGTACAGTGTAACTTTACATTTTCACAACATAAAGTTTCAAGATTTAGTATGTAAAGTCTGATGTATTGCTGTGTGTACTTACATTTCAATCAAGAGCCAATCCAAATTAACATTACAAACTAGTTGCCACGGCTGAAAGAATTTTAGGATGAGTAAAGTCAATGAATAGATACTACTTTTAGCTGTGCTTTTTGTTAATTTAGCATGTTATTCTAATCTGAATATACAATTTAAATTTGTTGTGACATCCTTAATTCAATAACGGCTAAGCTTTCGTCTATGAATTTAGATAATTAAATAAAGTAATATAATTAATAAAAAATATGGAATGAAAGTAATTTTCGTGTACTAACAATATGACAGTAAAACTATACATTTCTCGGCCTCGTGTCCGCTCGTGCGTTAGCATAACGCGCCTTAGGTGCGATTTCTATAGCACCTCGCGGCTACAAAATATATTGCATATTGTAAATTAAGAACTTTGGAAGTATTTGTTAAGAAAACTATTTTTTTCCTTTGATGGCACTTTGGAATAAAATAAAAATAAAATACGTGTCCATCAGTTTAGTAAAAAAGCTTGGAAATAAAATTGTAACGTTAACAGACTGTTAATAGCTTGGCAATTGTTAATATTCCAGCCATTTTCTAGAAAATAAAAATGATACTGATGATGGGAGGAAAATGCGAGTCTCGGCTTCGGTAGCGGTCAAAATTATTCATTATTATCTATGGAAATAAATAAATTTGATATAATTATGCGTAATATTTTTTTTGTGGATTAGTTACAATACATTTTGTATATTTCTTTTATATTGGCTCTCAATTCGAATGTAACTGGGTATATTCTTGTTTGCAATATGGTAATTATTTTAATGGAATCTTAGAAATATAGGACGTTTCAACAATTTTCCATAGTTCGAATCAGCATAAATATATGAATATTTACTTAATTTAACATTATAATTGAAGCACGCAGGAATTAATTTCTTTGCGTATTTAGTAAAATTCGAAAGTTCGACGGATTAATGATGCTTTATATTTTATTTGATTAAACTTAATTAATTATGTGTATATGAAGAAATAAGCTATGTTTATCAACAACAACCAATATAATAAGGAAACAACGCTCGACGATATCTTTCTGCATCCTGTGAAAAGAAAACAATTAACGATATAGAAGAATAGTTATAAAAATTAATTGACATTCGATATAAATAAATAACTAATTTGAATTTAATGTAAATCAAAGTTGAATTTGTAATTTTTTGTATCTTAAGATGATATGAATGATAAAAAAATAAATTGTGATATACAAGAAATGTTCTTCTATTCGTCACATCATATTACTATTAATATGATGTGATGAATAGAGCAGCTATCAGCATGATATGTAGTCGGCGGTCGTTCCAACTTGGAACGAGTCGTATATAACATTTCATTAACAGAACAATAACTGACTTTTACCATTAACGGATATTTAAGACTTAACGGGGTAAAAACTTGTGCTTGAATATCCAATGAACAGTTTGTCATAGGATAATTTTATAATTCATTAATAATTAATATATGTTTAACAACATATGTTTAATAACTGTTCGTAGTGAACGAACAACAAAATATTTGGTACCTCATATGTTAAATAGTATGAAGTGATCTTAAAAAATATATTATCAAAAATAATATATTTTTACTGAAAAAAAACATTATTTTAAATATCCTATAGCAGCTTTTTACATATAGCGCTTTCTCTTTTCCGTCGAGAACAAACTTGGGTAGAACAAACGTCATCTTGCGCCCATTCTTGCGTAAACTATAGTATTTTATTGTCAAAATCAAAATCAAATCAAAGTCAAAATAATATTTATTCAACATAGACCTTTACAGGCACTTATTGACGTCAACAAACAAAACAAAAAAAAAAGCTTAAATAAAAAAAAAAACAAAAACCTTGTCCGTACGTACGAATAAGGAAAAAAAAAAAGAAAAAAATATATTGACTCGACACCTGTTCGGAAATTGGGAGAGCCTTCTCGAGAAGAACAGGCAAGAAACTCTGAAGGTCTATTTTTTATCTCCTCTTTTCAATGTTAACAATAACAATAATACAATACAAAAATACAATATAGTACAAGATACAATCACACCTAACACGATTACAGTCGTATGTATGTTTACATACTTTAATATTATAAATAATGTTGTTACCAAACATGGCTCCATGAATAGTGTCCCTATTCCCAAACAGTGTGATCATTAAGATAGTCACTTACTTTATAATAACCTTTACCCATGAGTGTCTTTTTGATATGGTTTTTAAATTTATATAAAGGCAAATCAATGACACCTTGCGGAAGTTTGTTAAACATAGATATACATTTCCCCAAGAACGAACAGCTAGTTTTATGGAGTCTGAACATTGGAACGGCAAGTTTATTTTTGTTTCTAGTATTCACATTATGTAGATCACTGTTTTTATTGAATTTATTATAGTTTCTATATACAAAAACTAAATTATCATATATATATTGACTAGCTAAAGTTAAAATATTAATTTCTTTGAACAATTCTTTTAGGGATTCTCTAGCCCGTAAACAGTAAATAGCACGAATCGCTCTTTTTTGTAAAAGGAAAATACTTTCAATGTTAGCCGCTGATCCCCATAGCAGCAGTCCATAGGACATAACACTATGAAAGTAGCTGAAATAAACAATTCTTGCCGTTTCAACATTAGTTAAAAGTCTAATCTTTTTTACTGCGTACGCCGCTGAACTAAGTTTGATTGCCAAAGTTTCAATATGTGGATCCCACTGTAGTCGTGAATCTAACGTAATGCCTAAGAATTTAGTATTATTTACCAAGTCAATGACATCACCATTCATATTTAAACGAGTATCAACCTGCCTTACATTGAGCAAAGAGAATTTGATACATTTTGTTTTCTTAGAATTTAAAGACAAATTATTAGTTGTGAACTAATACAGAACTCTCGAGAGAGCACTATTTACATCGTCATAACATTCCTTTTGTCTATCAACTTTGAATAGTAAAGAAATATCATCTGCAAACAATACTATCTCACACGATTCTGTAATGTAGTAAGGAAGGTCATTTATTATATATATTAGAAACAGTAGAGGACCCAATATTGATCCCTGGGGAACCCCCATAGTTATAGGCGAGCTAGCAGATTCTGATCTATTAATAACGACTTTCTGCAATCTGTCTGATAAATAAGATTTTAAAAGGCTAACAGCTCCATCCGAGACACCATAATGTCTAAGTTTACTTAAAAGCGTTTCATGACTCACACAGTCAAACGCTTTGGAAAGGTCGCAAAACACTCCATTGTATATATATATATATATATATCCTTTACTTTTCTACGTTCTGTTTCCTTTACTTATAATGTCACAAAAAAAAGTAAAATATCAAAAAATTATATATATATATATATATACATATATAGAACATAGATAAAGTAAAGGACGGTATAAGTAGATAGCGTTGCGCTAGCTAAACAAAACATCGAAGCGACAGATGATCTCCTTCGCAATTACTATAAAACTAAATGAACTTAAAATAATTGACCGAATTTGACCATGAACCATAGTTTCGACACGCTATTGCGGAACCTAAAAAAATATTTTATAGTGTGTTCATTTTCATTAATTGAATTATTAAATATTACTTAAACGAATAAATAAAATAAATATATATAAAAAATAATCCTAATTTCGATTTACACGTAAAAGTACAAAATTAAGTTTGAATAATTTAGGCTTAGTTTTAAAAGTTTTCATTACGAACAATTAGTATACACTGATTCCAGAGAACTAAGTAAGCTTTGCGTTATAATGAAATAATAATTAATATTTAAACGAATAAATTTCTCGATTTCATAATGATTGAAGAACTATACATATAAAAACTAATTATAATTTTAAAATGTTTGAAAATATTTTTACTTGTTTTGTAATTTATTTAATATCAAACCAAGTTCTAAAAATTAAGAAAGAAATGTCTTGTCTAGAGAATATATATAGAATATTCCCTAGAGGAGGAAAACTGGTGATAAAGATTCAAGAGTGTCGGCCTGAAGATCTAAAATGCCGTATTTATTTTGCAACTTCTCTAGTTTTTCAACTTGGTGACTTATCTAGTTTCTCCCATATTCAGTGTTCAGCCTGCTCTACTCTTGGATCACTTATCCACCATAATGGTGACAGACACAGGCTGGATGAAATAACGACAGGTATGAGGAACTGCAACATTATAAAATTAAATTTAAAAAAAATTAAATTTAAAATATTTATTTACTTACATTACAGCTAGTGTATAACATAACATTTTTGGGATCTTCTTTTAAGTAAAATATTACCTGTACCAGAAGGCCCAACTCTTCCAATAACATACATATTTAATTATTATTATAATTAATTTGACACTAGAACAAGGTAGAGGGACAACACAGCAATGTCCTACAAATAGTGTTACACAAATACGTGACAAATATGCAACGAAATAGAATATTATATAATATATAGTAGTATAAACAAATACAATAAATAAAGCGAATAATTATCATTCAATTATATTTATATGTTATATTTATATATTATTCAGTCAAATCCGAAACCGAGACTACACAGCCCGAGAAATAAGCATTTCAGTATCATCATAATTCAAAGTTTTAAGCCAAGATGTTAAAGATTTCTTACACTCAATGTTAGATTTACCGTAAATATACAGTTTTTTATTTACAATGTTATAAAGATGGGTCACTTGATTTGCATATTGTCGTCTAGCAAACGCTGTTTCAACATGTTTAGCAACAACAGCAATGTCTTTTCTTCTTTTAAGTAAAGTGGTAGGATTGAATACTAAGCCTGCATCAAAGGATTGGATAGAAATAAGAATGTATAATTTTCTTATAGTTAATAGATCACATAATTTATATAGTTGCTCTGTCGATAAGCGATAAGATTTAAAAAACATAGTTTTCAATAGAGCTCTTTGTGCTCTTTCAACTTCTAAAAACTTTGTTTTGGCTGCTCCACCCCAAATTGGAATACAGTAAGTAATAACTGATTGAACTAGAGACAAATATATTTGTTTAAGTAGATCTTTTGAAGCTATATGTCTTAATTGTTTAAATATCCAAATAAGTTTCCTTACTCGTGCAGAAACCAGCTCAATCTGATAAAACCAACCCAGAATCTGACCGAGCATGACACCCAGATACTTAGTTTTATCAACTTTTTCTATTACTGGGCATGTACCCTCACATTTTTCTAAATCAATACAAGTGTGGATGCTTAAATTAAAGTTAGCAGGTTGTGTTTTGTTTGTAAGAGAAAAACACATAAAATTTGTCTTTTGTGTGTTCAACGTAAGCAAGTTAGAGCTAAGCCAGTAAGCAACTTTGGACATAACGAATTCAACGTCTGTACGAAGTACAATCCAGTTACTACCAGTAAAAACTATCGCAGTATCATCTGCATAAGAAAACACATGGGCACCTCTGTCAGTTATATTACAAAGTTCATTTATGTAGATGAGGAATAGTGTTGGTCCCAGCACGCTTCCTTGTGGGACGCCATAACTTATATTTAAATCACTACTGGTGCAATGTCCTATTTTAACTCTTTGAGTTCGACAAGTGAGGTAGCTGGTAAGTAGTTTTAAAGGTATTCCTCTTATACCAATATATTCCAGTTTACGTATAAGAATGGGGATCGAGACGGTGTCAAAAGCTTTTTTTAAATCGAGAAAGACTGCTAGACATTTTTTACCACGATCAAGGCTATCAGTTAAGAGAGAGGTTATTTTAGATATAGCATCCTGAGTGGATTTACCTTTGCGAAAACCAAATTGTGAATCTGACAACAATTTATATTTTCCTATGTAATTAACTAACCGGCTATTAAGTAATTTTTCCAATGTATCAATACTTATCAATTTCGGAAAGGGTAAGAGAGGTAACCAAATTTGTACAAATAAATAATATTGGAGTGTCTGTTTGTAATATTAAAATAACTGCTTTCTACTACATACATATTAATGTATATACGGTACACATACCAAAATACATATTTTAAAAATTTTTGTCTCTCTGTCTGTCTGTCTGTTTGTTCCGGCTAATCTCTGGAACGGCTTGACCGATTTGGACGGGACTTTCACTACCAGATAGCTTATGTAATAACGAGTAACTTAAACTTTTATTTTAGAAAAAAAAATAATCATAAATAAATAATCAATAAACTATTTCTTTTTTAATACATTCCACGCGGACGAAGTCGCGGTCACAGCTAGTTATGAATACGATTATGGATGAAAAGTATAGAGGAAGATTTAAAAAAGTATGAACGTATTGCGTGAAGATAAGCATGTGAAGAATGATTTTTTTTTGGACGGAGCTATGCTAATGCCTCAGATGGCTATGTTCAGCTTTGCAATGAGTATGTTTGTGGAAGGCGGAGTCGTTACGGTCGAAACTAGAAGAATATGAAAGCTTCAATGACGTATAATAAAGAGGAATGAAAAAGGAAGACTTGCCACGCCAATCTCGTGCGTGAGATAAGGACAGAATGATGATAATTAGTAATATTATGAACTAATAAAAGTTAACTTAAAAACTTTTGGTATTTGAATAAATGGTTAAGTTGGAATCTTTCGGAATAGCTTTTTTTTCACTACTCCGATTTAATAAATACCTAGATCAGTAAATATTTATCACTTTATTGATCTCAAATTTAAATCTACTCAAGAAAATTCGATTCGAATGACACAGCAACTCGATACTCTAAAGTTCGGCTTTATCTGAGAAAAGTGTTTACAGCGTATTAACTTTTTACGATAATTGAATTCTGCTAACTGCTGCTTAAGGCATTGACTTCAACTTTTAAAGTGAGAATCGTGTTTCGATTTTGATGAAAGAAAATATACTTTACCTTTCACTTGAGTATGTAGCTTAAATCTGAAGAGTAACAAACTCCATTTGGGTTTTTGAAAATGACACAACCATAATTTTATGTGATTTTTAGAGATTTTAATATTTCTTGTATTGATACAATATATTATCAGTCAGTAGCATTATTTATATTATAATTTGAGAAATTGGTCAAACTTTGATCGAACTGCTACATAGATATAAAAATAAATATTTGCCAAACCTTCCGAAACGAAAAATCATGATTAATTAATAAATTCAAACAACTTTTTTATCATTTGGAACACATAGAAGAAAAAAAACACCGATTCATTTCATTTCTTTCAACGCTCAAACTATAGGCAATTGGACTAAATGTGAAGTGTCGTGTATTTTGAGATAGCCCAGGCGACACGAGTTACAGTAATTTAACGAATTATGAGTAGTTTAGTATAGCCCTAGTTCGACAATTCAGTTAAGCAATAATTTGTTTTAGAACGACATTTACGTGTAAATCTAGTATCAAGTGAATCGTAAAACGTTTGATCTTCGATCACATAAATCTAATTGATAATATTTGCGCAACTGAGATATGTCAATTTATACTTGAGATTTCAAAACACGATTTTGGAATTCATAACGCATTTTGACGGATTATAACCAGCTGACTTTAACTCCATTAATTTTCCATAAAAAAGAACTTTGACTATATTTTGATATCCACCTTGAAGTCGAACCCAATTGTTATAAATTTTACCGTGTTTAATGTTACAGCGAAACGCTGCAAAATTTAATAACTAGTTATAAAATTTACTTCTTAAGTAAAGACTCAGCACTAAACAAATTTGCGTGATTTATAGTAAAATATGACTTTCTCTACTAAGCCTAATATTGGTGTTTGGTTGAGTGGTTATTCGTTATACGAGTTTGAATTTGCCTACAATACCACCCCATCTATTCTATATCTTCGCAGTGGTAGTAATAAATAACTTGACCAAGTTAAGGAATGGCGGTCGTGATAAATATTCTTCTTCTTCTCTTCTAAAGACTACTTTTCTTCTGATATTGATAAAGAACGTTTCCACCGACGAGTTACGGGACCTATGTTATGTTAGTGCGATAGGCGACTGACTTATGTTCGAATTATGACTACTCTGGCGTCTTCTTCTTCTTGGCAAAGAGACAGAGCGACAGATATTTCATATCCGTCACGGAGTTCTTACTATAATGTCCTTATAATAAACAAATGCAGGAACATTATAGTTTGATAAACTATGTAGAAATATCATTGGCCTCCGACATACACATTGCTTCACGGCGCAATAATTAACAAGTTAGTCTACTACAGCATATTTAACTTTCGAGTTATAAATACAAATAAAAAACAACAAAAAAATGAATGTGACTATTCATTAGACAAAGATTATATCTATAGTTTCTTTGACGATAGTATTGCGTTAGTTAGTTCCACAGTTCTTAACTACCATAATCAATTTTTATTGTTTGTCTCAGAAATATTCATTTTAATTTTTTTGTAGTTTAACGTCTGATATCTACGGAAATAGGACGTCAAATATATTTGAACAGTAAACAGAGTCAAACTTAAGTAAAGCGAAGTTTTCTAATAAACTATACCTTTATTTGAAGAAGAAAAGATGCTTCAATACTCTATAACTTCCGCTTCCCGTGATTTATGTTGTGGTGATAAATATGTGCTAGCTTCTGGCTTTCAGTAATTAAATAGAACATTTTTATTCATATATGTTTTTAAAAATTATGTGTTGATAAGCAAGCAGACGGATTATCTGATAGCAACTAGTTACAGTGGTCAAGATTCGCAGCAAACTTGTAACGCTCACAAAAACCATGGTGCATGTTGCCAACAAATGACAGATATAAATATATTTCGTTTCATTATTTGATGATGTTTACTATAATAATATTTATTTATTACAATAACACCTTATCAAAAATGAGCTAGAAAAGTGACTAGTGGTAATATGTTTCTAGAGGCATACATAGCTGCGAACAAATTGCTACATGAACAGAATTACCAGTCCCCTTTCACAACTGCCGGATCGCAAATTCGATTTGAAATGTCACGTTGTATCTCGCTTTCATGCGCCGCAACAAGTCTTCTCTCTAGCAGGAATCACGGTAAACAGTTATATATATATATATATTGCAACAGTTGTGAATACGGTAGCAGGCTGTTCAAAATAGATAGGGATCTATGTATTACAAGCGTGCTGCTAAGGCTCAGATAACCATGTTCGCTGTATAAGGAAAGATGGTGCAAACAATACTATTAATACTAACAAATAATTATTTGTAAATTGCACCGATGGACTACACATATTGGCTTGCTTCGACTCACTATTTGCATTCGCATGACGCTCTTGGGGCTTATCAACTTCGATGGCGGCAATGTGAGCAGTTGGCATTAGACCTGTAATAGCAAAATATATATATATTTACAATTTTCAATGAAGTATAAATTTTTATGTTGTTATTTATGTACTCCGACAAATACCGTTTATTAATTATCGTTTTGATTTTGCTTTTTTAATAATCTTATGTAATACTATCTACATGACATATGCTACTTTTGCATGAAATTTAGTAACTTTATTGAAATATACCATAAGTTTATATATAAAAAAATATTACTTACACCCAACAAACTTCTTTAAAAAAATAAATTCTAGATAGCTAACGTTTTTTAGGGAATATTTTTAGTCCTAATTATATTAAGTGGGTGTCTGGTGTCTATAAGGGTTAATAACTGTCTGTATAAATAAGTAAATTTGTGTATGTGAAATTTACTTATTAAGAAAACCGTTATTAATTTAAGTATATAAACTACGTATATATTGTATTTACGAATGGTTTTTCCTTTAGTGTCAATATATGTTTATTCCTCCAGCTTTAGTAGATGTTTATCCATATTTATACAACTTTATATTATACGTCACCGCCAGACATTTTCCCGACAAGATTAAAGTATTCCTGAGTTTCGAATAACGAGCACTTTTTATTATTTACAAACAAGTCTTTAATACAGAAAAGAAAATGTACAGAAACTTGTGAGTGGAGTTAGGTGTCCACGTAAAGTTTTTGTATATAAATCTTACAATGTATTCCTTTGAGGGCATCATGCCTTTTGTGTTTTGAGAAGTCTTCAGTAGGCGCACAGCTCTCAATTATTTATGGCGTCAAGCGTCTTCAGTCTTATTGTTGTTTTTATGTCAAGGGTGTCTCGATTTCGTAATTATAAGACTTCTTGATCTACAAAGTCGAAGATATCTTATGACGAGTCGTTGAAGAGCTTTTCATTCAAAATTCACAAATACCTTTAAATTCACTACCTAATGGAACACCAGTTAAAGACGCACATACTTAATTAGACTTTTACTTAAGGAAAATTTATGAAAAAATTAATTAATGAAAAAACCTGCTTTCGTTATATTTTTGCATATAGCATATTGAGAATTTTCGTTCGCAGATAGAATTGTTTTAGGGCAACCAGCAGCCAGGCTCCGTAATGTGTGTAGTTATCGCCAAGTATCGGGTTTTGTAGGGTGTACACCAAACTAAACACTTACCAGGATAGTAAACAGTAGTTCTATTAGCCGTGTAATTAGCTGGTGACAAATCGAGTAGGCAGACGAACTCCTCCCATGGCGTCTCCACGTCATCGTCGTGTACCACCGCCTTGGTCTCCACAGTATACAGCCCCCATGAGTCCATTTTCATTTCAGTCACGGCTTGTTTCAAAGGCTTCCTAAAAACAAATGTTCCATCGCCCGTAATTGAACAAAGCGCGTGTGTACGAAAATATGAAGCAAAATCCAACGCTTATGGATTTTCTGTCGCCACGTCGACAATATTGTATGTTGACGCGAAACTCTATTAAATGGATTTTATCTATTAAAACATTTAAAATAACAATGTTATGGAAATTATATGTTTCATGTGATATGAAGAAACAGAAACCTTACATTATATTATGCTTTAATTGTGAACGCAATGCATTTTAAAACACATTTCAATATAAGTTAAAATATTTGATCTCGATTGCCCCGGTAATGACCCCCATTCAACTTGCATCTCTTGATTAACCTGAATCGGTTGCCAAAAAGCTGTTAGATCTTTAGTGAGATCTTCGCTGCGTAATGTCTAACAATATTTCAGATAGAAAAATTGCATTTACCCGTTTTATATTAAGAACTAGATGCTTTTACATTCTCAAAAAGAATAATGCCTTACGCCTTTGATCTCAAAAGTCTGATTGATTTCACATTGATTGTAAAAATACCTTGAGTGCAAATAACAAATTAAACCGAAGCGCCATTTTGAACGTTCAGCTCATTAACCTCGACTCTCCATTATTTTCCACGTGCGTGCATTTCGTAATTAAGGGAAAATTGATTAAATAAATTTGTACAAAATCATTTTCAGGGCGCAAAAGGCTGAGATTATAATTTTAAATATAGTTAGTTGTCCTGTCAAATGTCTCAAATGTCAAATGTCTCAAATGTCACGTTGTCTCACGTTGTCTCAAATGTTTTTAAATAAATAATTTAGCTGAAAAACAATATCTATATGACCGTATTGTGAATCTAAACCATTCTCAAGCCCCCTGGAATACACACAAAAAATTTCATCAAAATTGGTCCAGTCGTTTAGGAGGAGTTCAGTCACATATACACGCACACAAGAAATATATATATTAAGATATATACGTATTTATACGTAATTATCTATACCTTCGCTTTATTGTAGTATTCTGCATTGTATCGCTTCCCCGCGGCTTACAATGCGTTGACGATACCTTTGAATTTCTTCTATACGATACTTAGCTTTAATGTCTTATTTAACCTATTTTTTTTTTGTTTTCAATCTGTTCATATACAGGATACAAATATACCAAATTTTACTTTTCATTATCCAGGAATCGGTACGATTCGATCGAACCGGTATAATTCGAAACAGTTAGATACATATATTTTTTTCTTATAGGAAATAAATATATTTCCCGTAGTTGTTAAGAGGGTGTTGTTGTGATATTCAAAAGAAATGAGGTCCAGTGATCTCACAGTCTAACGGATTGTATTATTGTGCGGAGATATCAAACAGTGGTGATTCTACTGTTATGCTCTGGAGGAATTATACTGTTTCGCTCGCCCTCGGGCAAAACATTCAACTCGTTATTTTAAAAGGTACAGTATTAACAAATATTTATCCAGTTTTTCTTTCATTTTATTTAGCATATATTTTAGTCAGTTTTAATCTTTTTGATTAACCCTATCGGTCAATACCACAAAAGTAAAACGCCAAAAGAGAAATGTATTTTTAAAATTCTTTCACCGCAGCATAGTTCCTCTTACAAAAATAAAATAAATGTTTTATTTGAGTCAAATTTGCTATACTTATTATATACACTACTTTTTCTCCCGATGGCATAAATCTCCAACTTTTATTTATGAATGATGTACTTATATTTGACATTAAGACAAACATTTTACTATGTTATTCTGTAATTATTTCGGGTAGGTTAAATTATCAATTAATAAATATTGGCATAAATGTCACCGTTCTATTATAAACTTACCACTTACCTACAATTTACATGAAATAAATTATTGATGCCAAATATACTATAACTGTTTACGATATACCACATTAGTTTCTTTAATTCACAGTGTATCCGAGAATAAACATCATAATTGGGAAACTACGTCCCTGATTGGTTCATCTTGGGACAGCGATCTCCTAATAAAATCGAAACATTTATCCTGTCGCACTATTTTTAGCTATTTGTTCCAAACCTCTCAGTTTATAAGTTTTACTGGTTGTGTGCGTCGAATAACAATCATATTACATAAAGTTTCACTATTACGCTATAAGTTATTGTTTTTAAATTAATACTGCCGAAGTAGGTACATCCATTTTCGCCTGTTATTTTGAAATTCATTTCTATTCTTAAATGGTCGCATATGTGGATTTTATGTAGTCAAATAATATGCTATGATGTTTTTAACTTTACTGATAGATGACAAGAGATTGGGCACATTCTTATCTTTGTATATTATGTATCTTATACAATATCTTAAATATAAATTGTATATTTTACATCTTTAGTACGCCATTTATCATAATAATTATTTGTAACCTGAGTGTTTTATATTTTAGTATAAAATAATAAAGGGCCTCTGCGGCCTTTGAATTGACTTTGCTGCAATCCTAAATAGATTATTGTTTCTAGACTAGATACTACAGATGATTAAAGCCTTTACAGATTGACTTAAAACAAGTCGGTCGGTTAACACTTATAATCAATTAAAAAACATTAAATTTCGATGTGATAAAACGTTCTTTCGTTTTAACATTACGATATTTCATTGGCAATCAAATAACGATCGATGTTTTAAAGTTCGATATGTGGACCAATGTGAAAAGAGAAAAAAAATCATAACGCTTCGATAGTTTATTATTTCGCAAGATATATTAAACAATAAACTAAAGATCATAAACATTGTTTTTCTAAAGTTATAACTTAAACAGTGACCTCGCACTTGCTAAAAGTCAGAAGCCAGCCAAAGCGAGAACGTTGCAAGAAGATGGAAAAAATAATTAAAAAGTCTGAAATGGACGAGTCTGGTTAGATCATAGGATTTAAGAAAAATATGAGAAAGATGAGAGGATGAATTCACATTAGAGGGGGTGATATAAAATAAAGATAAGATGTTCGAAATGGGAAAAGACTGCTGGGTATGATAGGATATCTGCTGAAACGCTGAAGGCAGAATAGCTGCGTGGCAACTCTTCTGTACTATTTTTTAAACTTTTGATGAAGGAAAGGCCAGGCACCGGAGGACTAGTGCAAATACAAAATTGTGTATGTGCAAGAGGATATTAGGAATGAAAAGGGATGTTGGGACCAGGTCTTTTACTTACGGTACATAGTCAAAAATGTTTGGCAAAAACCAACATGTCTATTGGATTTGGAAAAGGCCTACGATACAATGAGGAGGGATGAGTTGTAAAAAACATTATCCATGTATGGAATGCGTGATAGCCTGACGTAAGACTCGCCGTTCAATCAATTCATAGATGGCTGTTTGTAATATATGAAAAATTATAACAGAGAATTGAGAATGAAGGATTTTATTATCAAGTGCCTCCTATATTCTAACGATCAATTAATATTGGCTACAACGAGGACGAATTTCAAGACATAATTTAATGCAAGCATGGTGGTTTCATTAGATACCTCGTCAAAAAGGCATTCTGACTGTGAATAGAGGTATGCTAAGTGTGGCAAAAAAAAGGTAAAAGTAGAATTACATGCGGTGGAAGGTAGAAGGAAGAGCTTCGACAGGAATAACTAGAATGGCAAAGAAAGATAAATTCCGAAATAGTGTAATAAGGGTAACGATGAGTTACAAGTAGAGTAACGGTTTTTCAATAACGTAATATAATTCTTTTTTCACAATGATACATGAAAATGTGATGAAACTATATATGTATGGATTTAACGACAACAAAATTAAAATAACAATGTAATAACAATATTAAAAAATTACCCCTTTGATAAAATTGTAAGTTCTGGCTTTGGGTATAAGTCTTCAGCGACACATATAAAGGTCACAAGGAAAACATACTTCTTCTCTTGTATGAAATGAAAGCTCTTGCCAGGACCTGTAAGGAAAAGTACTTGATGAACAGTGTTTTACTTCATATAAAATTAAAAGGACTAATGCCCTAGAGAAAGTAAATACAAAAATGAAAAGCATACATTATGTAAGTACATCTAGTAATGGAATACGAAGAACAACATAAGATAAATCAATAATTATTATTCATTACATTAGTGAAGCGGACTAATATTGGAAGAAATTGCTTACACGTATCGTTCAGATTTCATATTAAGACACTCTGAGAATCAGTAAGTTTTGTGTTGGTACGATAGAATAGATTGTGTTTTAGACAATATTAGGATGATACATAAATATTTAATAAGACAATATCATGTAAATAAATAGATAGTTTAACTATGTATTATTCATTAAACAACGCTGCTGAGATATTATAATTTTACATTATCCAGTTGCTAAGTAGGTAAAAAAATTTTCATATGAAGATATATGAAACTGATCTCTATTAATTTGTGGTTGAAAAGGCCTCAATTACTTTATGTGTGAATAGTACAAAATACCTCTATATAAATATTATTTTACCCACTTGACAACTGATAATAATTTTCCCAATAAACTTTTGGGATACTCGCCTGTTACATAATGTAACAAGTTTGTTTGCAAGTAACAAATGTATTTCAATCTGTAATTTCTCCCAATTTAGGTTTGCGGGAAAAGTACCAAACATTTCCATAACACACATCAATTAAGCCGTACACAATGAAGACATACAGAACGATTAATCATTTTCCTTCTTCATTAGTTACTTTTGTATATGGGCAATAAATGTAGCAGCATTTTATCGTGACTTTCGCTTCGTCAATCAAATTATTCTTTCCACCAGCTAAAATTGATATATCTTTATTTATCCTAGCGCTGCCTGCAACCCAACTGGCTGAAAGATATATACACGAAAATATAAAAGAAATTGCATTTTTAATATATATTTCGGGACGTAATACAAATTATATAACTGCATATAACCTTCAGTGTCTGTATTTCTCGAGAAAGTTCGCCAAATGTTTGAAGATGTGTAGAGTCATTTTCTACCATTGTACAGTTAGCAACACGTCTCGTGTAAAATTTGCGCTACGCAAACTGTCACCATTGCAAACAACAAAAGAGATGTATCGCAGTCAAATTGTCGTGATGGTTTGTGTACCTGTATCGGTAAGATAGCTGTTGCTAGGTTTTCGTAGTGAAATGTAAAGCTTAACGTGTTGCTGACCGTACAATAATAACGTTAATAGCATTGCTGTGTTACGGCAACTGGATGCGAGATAGTCAATATCCTCTAGGTTGATAAACTTGTGTTTACCTCCGGCTATTACGTATTGCCAATAGTTCAGTGAGAGAGTTTTATAAATAATAAAAATAAAAACGAGTCAGAGTTGTATATAAATAAATTAACAGATATTTATTTTAAATAAGGCGAGTAAATCTCAAAAGTGTGCTATAAAGCACCTTACTTTATTTCAAACAGTCAATGATATACTTGGAATACATGTCTTGTAATACATAGCGATCATAATAATTTTGGAAATTATACCAATATCAAAGAAATAAAGCGGAAATTGTGTATCGATATTAAGTAGATACATACCAAAAAGGTTGAAAACTTTACATACATTGATACGCAATTATGAAAAGTATTTTGGCATACTATATTGACATAATAAAAGGTAAAGATTAAAAGTGAGAAAAGATATAAAAAAGTAATACTCAGTATTCAGTATTACTCGACACAGCATTTTTCGAGTTCGACGCAAATTCGAGTCCTGTCTGAATTGAACAAATTTTGTTTAAGTTAACTTAATGTTTCACAAGCAAACTGCATGAATAGCTTAAGAGAAAGTCGCGCCAATTATTTACCAAACATATTCCCCTATTTTCTCTCTAGAAAATAACACTAGCACATTTTTTCTTAATAATGTAATGCTTTCTGTCCCGATGTTTCCTATTTTGTGTATTATTTAATAAATTTATGTGCATGTTCATGTAACTATAAAGTAGACAGTTTTTTCTGTGTGTATCAAATAAATGTGACCAATCACATGGCCAAGTAAAACACGGTTAAAAAAAGTAATCGGTTCTTTATTTCTTACTAATGAAACCAATTCAGTTTTGGAGTAGTAAAAAGGGGACTACGAAACGTTGAGTTTAGCTTAATATTTGTACGTGTTCTACTACTGTGCTAAATCGCCCATAGATTACGATAGGGATAACCCTATTACAATCTAGTTAAAGTTCAACGCGACATTATATATTTTTTTTTAATCGACGCGTCTTTGATGTTTCCTTTTAAGAGTTTTAAATATTTAACATCATTAAATACTTATGGGCTTGTATTTTTGGTATTGTTAGTTTTAATATAGATATACGATTATATTTTTATTTTGTGTGTGTTGTACCTTTTGATGATATAATACAGTACTTCTGGCAAATAAATATTATTAAATACATAATATATAAATAAATCTTACTATATACGCAAAATAAAATTTCTTATGAATTAAAAAATATTGACGAAGTAAATTCCATATGTTCTTTATAATAATAGAGTATAGAAGTGTCGACCACATTCCTCACTGGTGCTTATTTATTAACGTCCCACCAGTGCAGTCGGGTACTTTTTAATAGCGACACCGATGGTTCTCAATGGGGATCAACAACTCTCCGCCTCTATTTTCCCTTAATCACTCAGCCAGAATGGTGACTATGGAGCAGATGCTGGTAGGGTGGAAATCTAATAGCGTTATAATTAGAGATCGGATAATCGAATGCATATTTACCTAAAGTTAGTTTAAGACAAAGTATGGAAACTGCTTTTTATTGTTTTGTTAAATAAAATTTTTCACCATTTCTGTTTTTTTATTCAATTATTTAATTGATTATTGTTTTAGTCAAACTGTAGTAAAAGTGTAAAAGTGAGTACTGAGTACTGAGTGAGTAGTGAGTACTTTCGTATTACACCCTTCATGTAATAAATCGTACATTCATAAATCGCACGGGGAACTGAAACTAAACTTCATGTAAATACGTATGCATAGTTGTATAAATGAACACGGAGTCTCGGTCTTTTGAAAATAAATACCACGTGCTAATTTAGTAATTTTCAAACAATATCACTACGTTAAATTTGCAGTCCCGTATTTTCCGGGATTTTTATTTAACAAAATGTATTTTAAAAAGCCGCTTACATAATTTGTGAGCCAAAAATTTACTTTAGGTAAATATGCATCCGATTATCCGATCTCTAGTTATAATACCGTCGGCGGCTGCCGCAGACACACCTCTTTAAATCCTTCACCGTTCACACTAACGTTTACACTATTTATACTAATATTGCGTAACTTTTTTCATCAATCAATTAATCATCGGGATTATTTAGTGAGTGGCGAGTTATAACTAGCCATGTTTAAATTAATAAAGAAACTTGGAAAAGGCGTGTTACCGTAGTTTCTTATTACTATCAGCCAAAAGCGTTTAGCCTTTAATCACAATAGTTTCTGTGGATTTAGCTAGGTATAGACTTCAGCTGCATTTCCAAATGTGTAAATAGATTTGGCCTGGTTTGTACATTGCATGCACATTTTTATTAAATACGCTAAAATGGTATTTACGTGTTAATTTTATATCTCTATGTACGCCTTATCTAGGTCTAGGTCTTCAGAACCGTCATAAACGAACACAACATAATAATTCAAACAATAAGGTATCCGCTAATGCAAAACTTTCTAATACAATAAAAACATGCCCAAGAACTTATTACGTAGTAAACTGCTAATACAGATCCAAGAAGATTTTGGCTAAAAATTGGTGAACCGAAATTTATTACATTGAATTTGTCAAATTCACTTTTTGATCCTTGAACCAAAAGTAACGACGACTTACTTTATATCTTGTGGAAAAATAGTATCCGTAAAAGAAGGATGTGCTCGATGTTTAAAAGCTTATCTGTCTATGATTTTAATATCAAAAAACAGTACAAAGGGCGAGTGTAATAAAAATAAACCTTTGAAAGAAAATAGGAAATACTACATACCTACAGGCGAGATTTTAAATAAGACTTATGAGCATCCATTTCCACCTAAGGAATAGCAATGATAGCGTAAGTTATCAACGCAGGATTTTTAATGATTTAATTTTAAATTCTGTGTAATTAAATGGAACCAACACTATGTTTTTAAATCAATTATAACTATTCTGAATCATATGAATCTCACAACATTTTAAATATTAACATTTAATTTTAGGTATGTTTATTATAGAAGCAGTATTTGTTTTTTAAGCAGTGAGTATATGTTTCTTACCGGCAATATATTTACAAAAATGTTAGCATAGATATAATATACAATAAGAGTAAATAAAGCGACTGCTCGATAATTTAGATTCATTATTCTAGGCAGAATCATCATCATCACGATTACTTCAAGGTTTGTGATCATAGTTCACAGACAATTACTAATTAGATCGGTATATTGTTGATTGTTTTTCATTCTCCAATTCTTTGATGAAATCGTTCATTCTACGTAAAATATCTTCGAAGTACCAATATATGTATTTTATCATTAATACGACCCACTTTATGTATAAAACTATAGAGGAACAGGATGATCTGACTTTCCTTTTTATTACAGTGGTTTATAAAAATTATATTTCCATTACTAGATTTCAATTTGCTTCATTTTTATTACATATTCAAAAATTTTTTATTACTTTCTTCTCAGCTTCCTTCTAAAAACGGTGAAAGGATATTCTTAATATTATTCTAAATACTTCGGAAGGTGAAAGGACGCATTAATGATTCCTATGAATGACATGACGCAATTTCTAATTAGTTATGGTCTGGCCTGTAATTGGCATTTATTGATTAATTGAAAGTAGAATTAATTGAAGAAAGGATATAATGAAACGATTGTTTCACATAAAAATAAACAATTTTGAAAGGTCTCACTGACATGTGGCTTTAATCTCTGATTACTTGGTGACTATGAATACAGATCTAATTTAAGCACGCAAGGATCTTTTGTTTAATTATGTGCTCGTGGCTCTATCATGAGTTTATTATCGTTTTCGTTACCGCAAGGGCCAACAGTTCCTATACAAACTTTTACGCTATCGATATCGACTACGAACGAATGCAAACTGTTTAGCTATAAAACAGTGGTTTTATAGCACTAGCTAGAAAACTCAGTATGGGCTTTTGTTTCAAGTCTTTTGTCTCTTCGCAGTAATTTGAAGTAAATTGGAATAGTCGGCTGTTACGAGGATATAAAGCTTATCATTTAACGCCTATATCTTCTATGCTAATATTGTATATAAGGTATAACTCACATTATGAATAGAATAAACACTTACTGTAAACCAGCATGGGTCTTGTCTGACGATCTTCTTTTAAGAAAGTCGATACAACACACGTATAATTCCCACTGAGGTCTGTAGTTGGCCGCAGTATTTTTATCGCTCTATACGCCTGCAGTGGCTCCTCTAGAACAAATGTAATAAAAATAAACAAATAATATTACAAAAAAAAAGAAAAGGGGCGAATTTCTTGATCGTTGTACAACTTATATCAAATATAAAACAATATTTATGTTGAGTTAATCAAATGTGGCAATATATTTTTTAAATCTTATGTACTAAAAGTATGACAATATAGTTTTACGGAGTGAGGCTAAAGTGGCTGCTTTAGTTCCTAGGGAATTAAAAGAAATTTATTGCTTAATTTACCACTAGTGGCAAAAATTTGTTTATACTATGTGTACTTTTAACATTTATTACACAAAATAAAATATGATAATAGAACAATAATATATTTGGACTGGAAGATAATGAAATTGTAAAATCACTTCGTCAACGCGATGGAAATGTAAAATAACTGAACAACTTATAGAATTCCCGTTGACTTTAAAGAGCTCTCCCTAGTATGCAGTAGTATTAGTAGTTAGTAAGTTATACTGAGATTCTATCTAATCGCCTTACAGATGACTCACTACCCTAGACTGCCAAAATGACTAATATCTTAGATGTGGCGTGGCAGTGGTGGCGGTGGTATAAAGCGCGTCATACATACATGCAAGAAACGGTAAGTCTTGTTGTCGCGACAGCTTCACAATACTCAGAGAAATCAAATTACAAACCGGACTCAATTTTAGAAGCTAATCCAAACTAGACTCTTCTGATGAACGTGTAAAAGAACCACTAGAGCGATCATAAGAATATGAGATGATTTAGCGTATAGCGTTGGCTGAACTGACTTGGACAAACATGCTCAAAGACCACATGATAAACACCAATAAATACTTTATTTATTTAAACAAGCAATAGCTACGTTCTCGGTTTGTACAGTGACATGGGCGTGAGGATATCCGATTGCCCAGAGCTTCTGTAAATTCTCCTTTAATGCTCTTTTCTTTATAACGTAGCGCAACGAATGCTACGAGTTGCACTTACAGTAATTAATATAAATAAATATTCTAAATGGGGAATATACGAAACCAGTATTTAATTATATAATATTAAAATTAAAAATATATTTTTAACACTATTCTGAATTTAACTTAGCCGTTACGCATGGAACCTTACAATATGATAGCAGTTAAAACAGAATGTATAATGTAACGTGCGCAAAAAATAATATGACCTGTATATATACTAACAGGTTTGCAGTGATAACACATTTAAGAATTACTTTGATGTCATATAAACTATACAAACAGATAATTTGAATAATCGAGAATTAATTATACATTTCTCATCTCAGACACGTGATATGGTCCGGCTAATGCAATAATTTCTCTATATATATTATACATTACCATTACCTTCCACTTGAATCACTCTATCTATTATTAGAATTTTTCCTTGGTGTACTTTTCTTAAAATTTATTACTTTTAATGAGTTATTTATGTATGTATGAGTTTTACTAATTATCTGTTCTATTTTATTATATTTTTTTTTTATAAATGATCATCATTCCGTCAATTATTTATGATTAACAGTAATTGAATAAGAGTGAATAGGCGCTATCTGGACAGGCATGGACATGATGATCTTCGGCGTCATCGTCACTTACCAGGTGAGATCGAGGCCAAATACCTATCCTTAATACATAAAAAAAAAGAAATTGAAATTAATTCAAAAGTTTTTAATAATATTTACCGCGAGCAAATAACATAGTTTTATGATAATTATCTATAGCCACTGTATTAACTATATTTATTTTAATATATATAATACAGAAATACATAAATAATCTTTCAAGCTAGTTGACATATTTTAAAATAAATTATCAATAATCATTTATTACATTTAGCAATGGGGCCTGATAATTATTTATGATAAATGGCAATTGTGATTAATTCAAAACATTTCAATCATATTTATAGCGAGCTAATACTAATACATAGTTTTACGGTAGTTAGCTATTATTACTCCGGGACACATGGCGGTCGAATCGCGAGAGCGCACCCCGCCATGTGCCCCGTATGGGCCCAGATAACTCGGGGGGGTTTTAGTGGGTAGGCCGGTCCTCTTGACCGGAGAGCCCCACACACGGCCGCGTCTTGCCATCGCGGTGTCATGGTGCAGAAGGTCGCATATCCCCCCCTCAAAAAAAAAAGTTAGCTATTATTACTAAAATAACTACATTTAATACAATATATAAAGTACAGAAGTACATTAATACATTTTTAAGCTAATTTATTTGAATAATAAACGGGATTAACTAAGTATAGGTACCTACTTGCTCCATTTGGAACACAACTCTTCCGTACTATAAAACGTATATCAGCGATCCCAATAAATGAGACAAAACAATTCTCCGATAACAAAGTGTGTATTGGGAGTTAAGCCTGGCACAATCAATCAATTAGTTAGCTTGGCCCTGGCTTAGTTTGATCAAATGATTACTGGCTTGCATTATTTACATAAATATTTGAATAAGGTCATGATCTATTTTTATTTTGAACTAGTTTATAGCCGTAGAGTCACCCTCTCGGTTACCAATTAACAAACGTTAAACTTCTATTATGTGGTATAATTAGGTTTAGGAAAAATACATATTTCTTTAATATAATAGGTATAAAAATTCTACTCGATTTCGAACAGTTATCGTTTTTGCTTGAAAACGGTCTTTCATAATATTTCCTAACATCAGATATGTATTAACATAAAAATATTATATTTTTTAAATACTCAATAGAGATATTTTTTATCATTCAATTAGTGCACGAAAAGATGGGTTATGTTGTAGGTACGTAAAATTACTGGTCTAAATATAAAAATAAGATAAATTGTTCAGACGTGTATTTCATGTTAATGGATCTTTCTTTGATTGTAGCACTAGTTCTAGTCATTTAAGAGCTTACTTTGCAAACATTAAATAAAGCTTTAAGGCCTGCAATAGTACATTATATAACGAGGAATTAAATACAGAAACTACCTGAATATTTCTATGTCGACTCTGATAAATTATACAATGAGAATTATTATTTTCAATATAATTAATATTTATATACGATTTAAGGAAATCTTTATTCATACGTTTATTATTTCATTTTTCAGCGCCTACTAAATCTTGAAGATCCTTTCAGGTTAACTGGTCGAGAACGTCTGGCGGCGTTAACGCCGCTTTGCTTCACTTTATCTTATATTCTACATGATAGTTTGCAAAGTGGTACAAAAAAGAACCAATATGTAATGTATAGATACCTAGCTAATATATAACTATACTTAGGGCATAGTCTATTAATACGATGGGATAAATTTGATTTTTTAGTCTCGCAATGACAACTGTAACTGCACTTCAAGTGCGAGAAAAAATAATAAATTTAATCATCAAAACAAATCTGTATATTGTTCAATTAACCAATTTACTTTCAACTACACTCGACTTCAAACTTCATAAAATAAAAATTGTGCGGCGACTTTGTTTAATTAGACAAAAATAAATTGCCAAGGCAGTCCATAATCAAAGTAGTGTAAAATATATCGTATAATGTCGCACTCACTGTGAACAACAGAAAAAACATAACTATTTAGACCACAACGTTCTCATAATGAAGGCAATAAAGATATCTTTTATTGTTATCAACTATAAATATTTTAAATATTTTTTGTATGATGCCTAGGGATTAAAGTGGTAAAGCTTTATTTTCTCCCCGTAAGGCTGAAATATTGATGTACATACATTTAGAAAATGAGCAGTAAAAATTAATAATTGGTGTTTATTAATTTAAGTTATTCTACTTTTTTTTTGTAAATATGTCATGTAGTGAAGCAACTCTCATATTTTCGGTGGGCAAGTTTCATTTTACGAGGCTAGGAAAGGAGTAGCAGGACCGCAGGAGTCCCTTTTTATCTCAATCAGTTGGGGTTATAGAACTGCTCTGACATGTTTGCTAGATGCAGAACTATTATTGTACCAAAAATAAAAATATATATATATATAAAAGGCCTTACCAGATATTTTGTAATTCATGTCAACCTTGCCCTTGAGGAGGCCAATGACTTGCGGCCGCATTGGTGGTATCCACTGGTACACGAGGTTGGCGGAGCCGTTGAAGAACCATTTCATTACTAGCCCCGCGCCAGGATTGACTGCTCCGGGGCTGAAGTCGCAGTCCAGGATAACTGACTCCGTGCCAAGCTCCACAAGAGCTGGCACTTGTATGCGTGTAATGTTCACAGCAACGCATTCTGTGAAAAAATCTTGGTATTTACCTGTATTTTAAATGTATATAAATAGATTTAGAAGGGCGGCATCTACCCAGGGCCTCCCTAATTATTCGGTTCATAGACCATAGCCAAGACCACAGGGCCACCGATGCTCGATATTTACTACAGCAGCTTGGGTCTTTTTCGTTTTAGAAGATTTAGACTTTGATGGTAATTCGTTCTTACTCTGACTACTACTTCTTTTCGTTAGTAACTATAGTTTGACCAATATTGCTGTACCATTCCATGAGTATGTATACGGCGAAACGAGGGCACCGCAAGCTGTCAATCGCGAGATTCCAGCTATCTATACATGCAGCATCTATCGATTAATGAATAAAATCTAGCATTCAAGTTGTTATGCAGCTGTATCTCCACACACAATAATCAAAGCACTATGTGAGATCTGATTGGCTTAAAATAGTTTCATTTTAATAAAATTCTGCATACCAAGTTCAAAGTTCAAACGATATACGATATTTCGAAGTAAAATTCATTGAATTTATCTGTAAAAATAGATGAATCCATACAATTTCGCTATTTCATGAATTGTATAAGTCAAAAAATATCTTCCGAGCCAATAGGCCAATCCTATAGACCAAAATCCGCCCAATTTCCATATACCTACAAAATGATGGTGACACGATGTATCCAACCCAAGTGAAATTTCATTCATTCGGCACGTATATCGTGAAAGCATTAAACTTTTTATCCGAGTTGTATATGTCTATTTGTGGTGACGTATTTTTATCCGAGTTGTATATGTCTATTTGTGGTGACGTATTTTTATCCGAGCTGTATATGTCTATTTGTGGTGATGTATTTTTATCCGAGCTGTATATGTCTATTTGTGGTGACGTATTTTTATCCGAGCTGTATATGTCTATTTGTGGTGACGTATTTTTATCCGAGCTGTATATGTCTATTTCTGGTGACGTAATTTTATCCGAGCTGTATATGTCTATTTGTGGTGACGTATTTTTATCCGAGCTGTATATGTCTATTTCTGGTGACGTATTTTTATCCGAGTTGTATATGTCTATTTGTGGTGACGTATTTTTATCCGAGCTGTATATGTCTATTTGTGGTGATGTATTTTTATCCGAGCTGTATATGTCTATTTGTGGTGACGTATTTTTATCCGAGCTGTATATGTCTATTTGTGGTGATGTATTTTTATCCGAGCTGTATATGTCTATTTGTGGTGACGTATTTTTATCCGAGTTGTATATGTCTATTTGTGGTGACGTATTTTTATCCGAGCTGTATATGTCTATTTGTGGTGATGTATTTTTATCCGAGCTGTATATGTCTATTTGTGGTGATGTATTTTTATCCGAGCTGTATATGTCTATTTGTGGTGACGTATTTTTATCCGAGCTGTATATGTCTATTTGTGGTGATGTATTATTATCCGAGCTGTATATGTCTATTTGTGGTGACGTATTTTTATCCGAGCTGTATATGTCTATTTGTGGTGATGTATTTTTATCCGAGCTGTATATGTCTATTTGTGGTGACGTATTTTTATCCGAGCTGTATATGTCTATTTGTGGTGACGTATTTTTATCCGAGCTGTATATGTCTATTTCTGGTGACGTAATTTTATCCGAGCTGTATATGTCTATTTGTGGTGACGTATTTTTATCCGAGCTGTATATGTCTATTTCTGGTGACGTATTTTTATCCGAGCTGTATATGTCTATTTGTGGTGACGTATTTTCAATACAATATGAATACATCTACTGTTTATATTGCCATATATTGCAATAAGGTGAGATCTGCAGTCAGTATTAAGACGTCCACAATTTGAAGCGATTTATGAGTAGCTAGGGATGTTTATCTTATCTTATTACCGAATAGAAATTTACTCAGTTTTCTGAAAATGTAAATCAGAATAAATATAATAAATCAGTCGAATTTCACGAAATTTATATTTGTGTACTCATATAACGTTTTTGGTTTCCATTTAAGTAACTTGTACCGTGTAAAATATCACTGCTCTGACTGTAAAAAAAGATTTTGTATTCAGTGTGAAAACGTGTCATGGGAAAGATTTAAAATAATGGGCCCTAGTAGGAAAAATACCTGGACATGTAAAAATTGCAAGCAGTTAGCTCTGCCAGCACCCACACCTGGAATTAGTACAAACAACGAAGGTACCTCAAGTCTCACTGACAATGTCACAGTCCGTTCAAAGAAAGCTGTATATAGTAGTCCTGTAATTCAAAAAAGCAAATGTATTACAAAATCTTTTTCAAAGGAATCAATACACAACCTTTCACTTAGTCCTACTAATACAGATATAGTATCGAGAAGCTACGACCTTTCTACTAACATGTCACTGGATATCTTAGAGGAACTAAGGGCTGAAATAATAGAACTAAAATCCCAACTACAAATTACAAATAATGAAATGGAAAATATAATATTGGAAAATAATAGTTTAAGGAGACAAATAATACAAGTAGAAAAACAAAATAAAATTCTTAAAGAAATATGTACTAATCCAGTTCCAATATCATCAGCAAAAGTTTTATACAAAAAACAAAGAAGATAGACCGTAGGCATTCATTATATGTTACTGATAACTCACAAAGCCTCAACAGTAATACGGCTATTAATGATAATATGAATATTGATGGCAAATGTGACTACGATGAATATGAAAACAACAGAAATGGGAAAAAAATAAATAGTAATATTAGTAAAGATGAGCACCCGGATAATATAATAAAGTCGCGAATCAACCATGCACAGATACGGACAGATAATAAAATAAATAAAAAATGTGAAAACCAACAAAGAAAGACGATTTATATAATAGGTGGGAAGCAAACTAAATATTTACGACAGAAGTTAGACGATTATAGAAATAACACCCCATATGAACAATATAGTATTGTCTCTTTCATCAAACCAAATGCGGATACGGAAGAAATAATCAAATGTGTGAAATGGTGTAAGACCACATCTAACGATAAACTTATATTATCTATTGGTGAACATGACTACGACCACACAAAATTTCTAATGGAACTTTCTAACGTATTCAGAACATTGCATTTGTGTCAAATCATTGTTTTAAATGCCAATAATACTAATTCTTATCGTAACAATTGTATTAAAAGTGTATGTGATAAATTCAAACACTGTACTTATGTTGACGCTTTAAATGTTCATAGCCAAGTATTGCATAGAAAAATTAACTTTATAATAGATCAGTACGACTATGATATGACATATAATATTAGCTATAATAAGAATCTATTTGAAAACGTGATAAAGCCATATAAAGAAAAATTTATGAATGTTTCTCGTAGGATTTATAAAAAAGGAACGATTCCTTACTATTTCAAAAAAATTGAAACAGATACCAACAATATAAAATTTGTAAAACCACATAGCAAGGGCACAATACCATACTATTTTGACAAAATGAATCGTATTAATATGACAAAGGGACACGGAAGCATACCGAAAGAAACAACACCCCAGGAGAAGTTTTTTCGTAAGCAACGACAATAACAATTTAAAAATAATGCATCAGAATATAGCAGGGTTCCTTTCGATGTATTAAATATTACTTTGTTAGAATTAGAAGAAACAAATCTAAAGCCAGACATTTTATGCTTGTCAGAGACTTTTATAAATAACAATAATAAAAGCAATGTGCATTTGCCTAACTTTGATTTAGCAGCTATATATTGTAGGAAAAATGGCAAAAATAGGGGAGGTGTGTGTATATTAATAAATAAAATATTCTCTTATAAGCAGGTGCATGTGATTGATAAATATGTTACGGATATGGACTTTGAGTGTTGTGGTATAGAAATATTATCACTAAACATTATTGTTCTTTGCTTGTATAGAATTCCATCATCAAATGCAAACACTTTCCTTACACGATTTTAATATTGACATATTAACAGAAACAAAAAATTCTGATTATTTAAATGACATTATAAAAAATTACAACTTGACATTACACATAACGGAACCAACTAGGCAGAAATCATGTATTGACCATATAATTAGCAACATCGAATATGCAAAGGGGGAGTTGCTGCATCTTGGATTGTCTGACCATAACACGGTGCAAATGTTACATGTACCCATAGCAATTAAAGTTGATTCTCCTCCTACTTATCGCAAAAAGCTGAGAGACTTAAGTGATGAAAATATAAACATATTTCGTAACTATTTGCGTCAGTTAACTTTCAGTGAAACTCTGCAGGAACAGGATTTAAATAAAGCAATGACCGTCTTTTTTGAGTGGATAATGCTTTTATATGATCTTTGTTTTCCGTTCAAGATAGTTACAGTAAATAACAAGCAAAGAAAGGCAAAATGGATAACAAAAGGCTTAGTAAAATGTTGCAAAACAAAAAGACAATTACGTTTTAAATGTTATAAGAACAAAACTGTATTTACAAAAATGAAGTATCAAAATTATTCTAAATTATTGCGTCGCTGTCTAAACATGTCACAAAAATTATATAACGACAAAAATATACAAGCTGCAAAAAATAAATGTAAAGCAGCGTGCAATTTAATTAAACAAGAAACAAATATTAGAAACGAATACAACTACATTGATACAATTAATGTTAATGATACGGAAATTTCAGATGGATATACTATTGCCGAAGTATTTAATAAATACTATATAAAATCAGAATTTAATAATACAACGGAAAACACAAATAGAAAAATTATATCAAATAGTCTGTTCTTGGAACCATGTAATAGAAACGAGATTGTATCAATTATATTATCGCTTAACAATACAAAAGCAGTTGGGTATGATGACTTGTCCACAAAAGTGGTAAAGAGTTGTGCTCGTGAATTGTCGGGGCCACTTGAATATTTAGTAAATCTATCTCTAGAAAATGGCGAGGTCCCCGAATCGCTAAAGAGAACGGTTATTAATCCGTTACATAAAAAAGGAAATATTACTCACGTGGAAAATTACCGTCCAATAGCAATAAGTTCCGTTATTTCCAAAATTTTTGAAAAAGTTGTTAAAAATAGGCTGACCGCATTTTCACAAAAATACAAAATTTTGAACAATAATCAACATGGCTTCACTAAAAATAAATCCACTACAACGGCAGTATATGACGTGGTAAAGAAAATTGCGGAAAACCTAAATAATAAACAACCCACTGTGGGTATATTCTTTGATTTACGATCGACCGGAGTGATACCACGGCCTCACAGAAAACCGGCGTAAAATAGCGCTTGCGCTGTGTTTCGCCGAGTGATAACTCGCGTGATCGCTTATTTGCGATTTGCAGATCATGGACTTCTTTGCGCTTTACATAATTAATTTCAGTGCTTTCGTTATGTTTAGGGAGCTCCTATTAGCTT
The DNA here is from genome assembly GCA_036419045.1 of Scirpophaga incertulas. Lineage (NCBI taxonomy): Eukaryota > Metazoa > Arthropoda > Insecta > Lepidoptera > Crambidae > Scirpophaga > Scirpophaga incertulas. The sequence continues at coordinate 13,258,016 of CM071627.1, read as the reverse complement.
ACGATCGCTCTGTTTCAGAGGTGTAAATTGATCGACTTTTTACTTACAAGCGGAATCACTCCGACTCATCCGTGAGCGCTTCCCCAGGATCAGGATCAGCCAATATGGCTCTTATAGCCTAGGCAGAGCTTAGATAGATCATTTCAGTCGAGCCACCTCAATCGATTTAGAGTCTGACATAATAACTGTAACACTTGGTCGCACTGATTTTCCATGAGAATTCTCAGTGTTTTCTCGTCCGAGAGAACAAAAATTGCTTTTTCACTTCAACTTTTGAAAGTGGGTGGAGTACCAATCCTAAGTGCTCTTCAGAAACTTCATATTTTTCATACTCGTAGACAAAACACACAGTAAATATGTCATTGCAAAAAATAATATAAATATAACTGGATAAATTAAAACGTTACGTTACTACACTAAGCTAATCGCTAATATTAATACAGCTTTTCAAATAAAAAATTCAAGAAATATTTTCCTAAATATATTTATCGGTAGTATCTAACTATCCAGAATCTATCACCAACCATCAAGCATCAAGAATTTATTACAAATCTTAATTGCCGTTATACATGCCTAGAAACTATCTCAGAATTTGTAAAAATACATGAATTCTGAAATAGCTTCCAGGTGTGTATGAATATCTTGTCCATTATTTAACATCTTTGTTTAATTATAAATAAAAATTAAACCTTTTCACAAAATAGAATTTTCATGTTCTGCACTTCATCTACGATATTATTATAGAAATCCTAATATTACGTCACGGTTAAGTAGAATAAACAATTTTAGCGTAGTTAATTATTGTCACCTACGAATTTTTTGAAATGTGCGTATTTTTGTTGGACCCTGAACTAAAGAAAAACATAATTATATTATATGTATAGAGGCAAGACAGTTATTACTGTGCATTCTTGTAGCGCCCATACCAGAAATTATATAAGCTCAGACGTAAGGGCTTCATGTGTATTAATGATGTATACATTAAGTGAGAATTAAACTCAACAGGTCCCCTGGAACTCAAAAAGCAAAATGGCAAAGGATTAAAGATTGCAGCTTTGTTACCAATTACATATCACCAATCATCTGCGTTCCACTGCGGTCCATTGAGATTATAGCGGGGAGTTTGTATTTACTCGTATCACCGCTATATCATAAGTATTCTATTCATCTGCTCAGATGTGCAAAATGAGGCTACATAGTAAGGATAAATGACTTAATGCACATACATTTTTATCAAACAGGAATACTGATTGTGAACTCTGACAGGTGAAATTAAGCTGAACAAACGATATTAAAATTTTCGTCAGCGTACAAAAAGTTGTTTTGGCAGTTTATCTCTCCTGAATAGTCCATGAATAATGCATTGTTGTCGTGACGGACGTTATATCGTTATAAGCTTTCAAGAAGATTGAAATACGATTGTTAAGAAAAGAATATGATAATGTTATGTGTATGGGCATTATAATATTTTATGTGTTAATCGTTGATTACTACAGTGATATAATTGATAATAAGTACTTAAGTAAATGGATTCAACTATTAAAATACGTAGCTGCTACATTTTCGTCATTTTATTTAGGTAACACTAATCACAGACATATTTTACATGTTCTGTGAATGTGTTAATGACACTTTAATAACTAATTTGAATCTGACTTTTCATAAATCATCTGTTATTTATGATTTACATACATTAATAGATCTGTCACAATCATTTTTTGAGTTGATGACGTCTAGTTGCCATTAGTTCTGTTTCTGCCCCACATTACTAAACTATTTTTTCTAACCGAAGATAAATATAAAATATAAAAAGAGGGTTTACTGTTCTTCAGGCGGTGATAATTGTGTACCATCAGGTGATCAGTTTGCTGATTTGCTTAGTATAATCTTTCAGACATAAATGCGTTAAAATTATATCCATAAAAATTTTAATTGAGTTTCACCATCGGCTTTTACCTTTGTCCTCTGCTTGAATTTACTAACCAAGTCTATAACATAGTACTTACTAAATACGCCATCTTAATAAGCTAGATATTTTAGCTTTAGATATGTTAAATATAGGACACATAGTATTGAGATCATTGTCTCAAATCTATTTATGCACAATTAAATAACTATTTGTCGAATAAAGTAGTAGATATAAGTATTTTATAATATAGGTTTTAACTACACCAAGCTATTAATGCTGACAGGTGTTTGGTGCTTTTGGTGCTCGACGGCATTAATAGCTCTTTTTTTTTTCTTTTTTGTTCCCCTGAGGAAAATGCATTAAATTGCATACCCCGGCTGTGGCGAGCTGGCGGTTATGTGGGGCTCTCCTCCCCAGAAGGGGGAGGCCTACCCACTAAAAACCTCAGTGATGGCCTTCCTCAGGCATGTAGGGAGCTCCCAGGAACTACCAAGCTACTTCCGGAAACTCCGGGAGGTCTTCTCCACCGACGACGCCCCCGGCCACGGAAGGGGCGTGGTCCATCCCGGGTTGCCGTAGCAGTCGCGACTTCCTCGCGCCCGCCGGCGACCCGCGGCGGCGCCGCCTCCTTCGAACGGGATCGGCCATCTCCCGACCCCGCTCGGCGGCCTCCTTCTGGAGCATCACTGCTTCACAGGAGGAGGCCACAGCCCTCCAACCTCCGTCGTCCGCCAGCATTGCCGCAATCAATGCCGGCTGAGACAGATCTCGCCCAATCTCTGCGACCAAGACTCGGCGCTCGGAGACCCACGCGGGGCACTCCGCCAGCGTGTGCTGGGCCGAGTCGAGGTCGGATGCATAGTGATGGCAATGTGTCGATCCCTCCCGTCCTATTCGACACAGATATTCACCGAAGCAGGCGTGCCCAGTGAGTATCTGAGTCAATCGGTAGGTGACCTCCTCCTTCCTGTGGAGCCAAGCTTCGAGGTGCGGGAGTACGGCACCGACGACCCGCTGGCGCGCGCAGATCCGTAATTCGAGCTGCGCACGCCAGGCCGCCACAATCCGTCGGTGCAACTCCCGCCACAATTCGTCGGTGCCACTCCCGCTTAGGCACTTCGTGCGCGGGTTCCAGGGCGCTCCCCCCATCGCTCCCCCGGTCGACACGCCGCGACGCATACATCGCCGCGTACACGTCGGCCAGGATGTCGAATGGGGGGGACCGTCCCAGAACTGTCGCCGCCTCGTACGAGACTGTACGGTAGCCTCGTACGATCCGTATGGCCATTATCCGCTGCAGGCTCCGTAGCAGAGCGCTGCAGCGGTGGGACCTCGCGCAGTTTTGCGACCACACGGGAGTCCCATACATGGCCACGGATCGCACGACGCCCTCGTACAGGCGGCGAACTCTATCCCTCGGTCCCCCGAGATTGGGCAGCAGGCGATGCAATACGCCCGCCACCCTTTTGGCTCGGGGGACCAAGGCATTAATAGCTCACTAACAAGATACGTTATCTGCTTTTATCTACGACATAATAAAATAATTTAAACTCGGAAACTGATTTCCTCTCAAACATAATAATAATAAATTTATCAAATGTTTCTGGAATATTAAATATTAAACCAAAGTCGTAGGTTTAATAAACTGAAGCTGAACTATTATTTTTTATTAAGTTTTACTGAATCTTTTCTTATATAAAATGCGTCATGCACGCGAAAGTGACTGGTACACTTTTTTTGGGGTTGTAAAACTTTCTTATGAAATAGGTGCATCATCTTATACTCTTACAAGTATTGAAACCCCTTTGAAAAAATATATGAACCTTCTACACTATGTGTGAATTTTTGGTAAATTTGAAAAAAATCCGATCCAAAATTAATGTCATTAATTAAATGTCCTATAATATTACAGTCCTGAATACACGAGGGTACTAATATATTACTTAGAATTGCCTTGATGAAGGCTAAAGTTAATGAGTAGTAGGAAGAAAAATATCATAATTGGTTGTTTATCTTTCAGATGCTTTGACAACATGAACGGAAAGGCTTTGCTTATTACGTTACCAACCTGGCTCAATGGAGCGTATTTCTACTAAATATTTTATTTAATGTTTGGAATGATTTATGGAGTAGAATATTTTCTTCTTTATGTATAGGTAGCAATCGCAATTTCATAATCGTTGCTGTACAATTTTAGTGATAAGGTTAATAATTAGTAATTCTATTTTATTGTAATTGCTTTGAAGAACCAATTATACCTTTTTATATCAGCATACGAAAACCATTTTACGAGCAATCGGAACCAATATTATATATTCTCAAGTAACAGTTAAAATTCGCTTGAGGCATTTAGATCAAAATATACGAGGTTTTATTCTTAATTGATACAGCAGCTAAAATGCCTTCAACTCGATAGATAAAATAAACTTTTACAGGCATAATAACAAGTGTGAATTTTATTATTTTACTTTGGCAATTTGTATATGGACAAAGAAATATTATCAGAAGCTGAATGACAAGGTGACCCATTTGTCAATCTCCAGCTAAACAAAATCTAAACAAACAATTGGCTTAAGAGTAAGTTTACATTAATTCTGAATTTAAAAATTGTATGTAAGCAAGATATGTGTTTATTAGAATTTATCTTCGAAGAGTATTTTAGTTCGCTATTTAACAATCTTACATTATTAGTATCGATTTACCAAAATTAGTACACATATATCATTTATTCTATTTTTAGGCAGTATAAGGCAGTCGCAAACCCTGCTACGCAAACTTCACTTCCATAATATCTATATATAATTTAAAAGAATATTTAGCTAGAACGGTCTTTACATATAATTTCTAGCTGTAAGTTATATAAATTGGTACATTTAAATAGCAGCTACATACATATAAATAATTTATATTTGTGTATACAAACATAATATATCGAGCCTAAAACGTAATTAACCCAAAGGTACAGAAGAAGTTTATACAAATAAGCTTTTAATTACCTTAGAAAATTGCTGAAAAGGACTTTGAGTTTGGCCTGTGCTCCAATATCACTTATCAGGAGTGAAATTCGTTTTAACACTGACGTGAGCTGGATCTGACAGTACAAAAGTGGCCGGATAGAATGTTAAATAGAATTGTATACTTTGAAATACACGGCCTGCGAATTTCCCAGTGGATCATTTATAAAATAATACATAAAACAATATGTCTTAAATTAGGTAAACAGGTGTTTTGCCCTGTTTGTGAAGTGTAGAAACTTCACTTGTATATTAGTTTTTTTCTATATCACGTAGTAACAATAAATTTGTGCTAGTCGTAGTACCATTTAACAAATGTCTAATCTCAAACAAATACCAGTAAAGTAAGTCAGTACTGATATCATATCGTCACAATAGATCTGATACTTAATTGACCAACTATCGTCTTGTGTGATCTTTAGTGAATAAATCTATAAAATCTATAATAAATTATAAGTAGTTTATCTGAAAAGCAACCAGCATGAAAGTCCTGGTATTTGCGCATATTTCATTTTACCATGCAAGACTTATAAGATTGTATTATGCTAGATAAAATTAAAATCGAAACTATTATCAAACTAATCACAAGACCACGGCGGGATACCTCGTATTTGAAAGAAAGTAAGTTAACATTATATCACCTTTTATAACAATTTTACAAACTAATTTACTATTGATAGAACAATACACATTTGAATCAGTTAATATATAAAGATTTGTCACCTAACAAATATATTATTTCACTTTACACAATAGACATGGATATTTACAACTAAAGATTAATTATTAGCCAGTTTTAAATAGCTCTTTACAAATTGTTTTATCGACTAGAGTTGTATTCACATTTTGAATCGAGTCAGTGTTGTTAAATTTAATTTCCGCTACATTAATCGTAATAAACTAAACCAATTTCTGTCCTACTGTGTGTTCAATTTAATTTTCAGCTTCTTTGTTGATAGCTTTATAATTAGACCTACATTTTTCTTGCCTTCTTTTCTCTAAATTGATACATTGCTAATAAGAATGTTTAACGAACTTTTGTCACAACATGTATTTTTACTAATTAGCTACTAAGAAAAAACAATTAAAACCATTTGTTTCTTTAAAAGCTTTCCTACGTTTCGTTATGAATAATTTTTAAATTTCGACATCATTATTTAGTCAAACAATAATATAATTAACGTGAGATATTATAGTCTAATGATCGGCATCACAACAATTACTTCTGTGGTAAGTAATGGTTCTACGTCGACTTTCTCGTCCTCATCACTTTCAGTGTGCTGATTAGATTAATACGATATTAGATGTTTGTGTTCCCATAAACATAAATTGATATTTACGTCAATAAATGTCTGTAAAAGCTTATTTGCAATTATATAAATCAAATATATATATATATATATATATATATATATATATATATATATATATATATATATATAATATATATATATATATCTCGAAAAGAATTTATATGAAAATCAAATTTCACTATATAATTACTTCATATTAAAGGCTTGGTCAATATATATAATCATAATACATAGATTCTACTGTAATATGATTTCTGTAACTTAAGAAGTAAAGGCATATAAGGTGTACTGTATTAAAATATAAACAAATACGAAGTTAATCTAACTATACCTGGTTTATTTACATCACAGTTCAAATGACTGTACCAGTGACTTCTAAAAATCTAGATTTTAAATATGAAATCTTTTTTTTTTAATGAATTATGGGCCGCCTTAATATGACATAGTTATCGTAATGCATATGTCAATTTTGTAATGCTAATCTAATATAAAAGTTGTAACGTTGTTAATTATATTTACAACGCTGCTACGCGTTACAAAGTAATTAGATTTGATTTTCCTTACATCCAAATTGTAATCCACAAAAGTTGCTATATGTTACATAGTGACGATATTACACATATAAAATTCAAAGATAAAGTGTGACTTTTACGTCCTACGTCTTCTAGAAGTAATTTGAATACATTAACAATTCAGATGTGTGTTGAGAAAATGTAAATGCTTATCTAAATTCCTTTAGCTAACAAGAAGTGAAGTACAGCTGCGGATTGTACTTTTCCCTTATTCTATCGTAATATAAACATTTTCGTTTAGTAAATTTAAAAAAAAACTTATTCTAGTTATTTCAAAGATCCAGCAGATAAGTCTTGTAGTCTAAAAACATGTACCAAAGCACGGAAGTGACCTTATAAAATTTGAGCGTACTATTTATAATTATTATTAGTAACGAAGAGAGACAGTTATTATTATTCTATTTGCTTATTTTTAAATTAAAGATGATTATCTATTTTGTAGGAAATATAGCTGCAATTATAGCTAATATTTCTGTTAAGTACATAATAATAATATACATAATAATTTACAATTGTTCTATTAAATAAAAACAGCTTAATTGAGCAACAGATGAAATGATAAGCTATGAATAACATAATTATATACATTAAAGAAGCACTTCTTTTGCTTTGACTTCTTTACTTTTTTGTTGACAAAAATCGAATGGAACCGTAAATTGACCAAATTAACTTCTTTTTGGGTTCGGTTTAGTAGCCTGTGTTGATGTCCTGTATTACTGTATGATGATTAGTGATCAGTATTAATATTTACTAAATCGAATTAAAGTATATACAATATACATATTGATTATAATCAACAGAAAATTTACAAATTTATCTATTAACGTCTTAATATGTTATGTTGAAGCTAAAATATTTTTGAGACTATACGTTATTAAAAATTTTCTCATTAGTTTTATCAATACTTTTTTGTCGTCATTAACAATGAAGGCAATAAATATGCAAAGCATATTATGCAATGAATATCCAAATTTTAAGATAAGAAAGATGAATTTCATACATTCTAATCTCTAAACGCTATGAGGCGCATTCATACGAAGAATGCATTCAAATAACTTCAAGGTGGCCACCAACACCACACTAAATTTGTATAGGTAAGTCTAAACTAAGCCGCCCAACTAATTTCTCTTCGTCCCTTTCACCTCCCTATCCTCAATTTGTCCTGTCCTGACTTTTATATAAAGCTGTAATTAAAAGTATATTTGGTAGTGAATGTGAGACTGGAGACAAAATATAAAAAAAATATCGCGGTATTTGAAGCTCTTCACAGCATTGTATTGAACAGTAAAAGACTATCTCGGACGTCAACCTGAAATATGTCTTGTAAACAGCGGCAGAATATTTGAACAATTAACCGTTAAATTATAAACATAGTTAATCTATGTATTAATAATTGTTTGAAATAAGTACTTAATTCCTTAAGCAATTATTGCAAATATTTTGAATTCAACTTTTAAAAACGCCTAATCTATGGTATATTACGTAATTTACTACTGCTTATGTATTTACATTCATCATCACCGTTTTAGCTGAGAAATGCCCACTGCTCGACTAAAGCCTCCCCCAAGAATCTGTGCACCAATCAATCTCGTGTTGGTAGCATGCTAGGATCTTCCTACAATATTCACCAATGTATATTAACGCTGATTTATCTGCAGATTTCATCATCCTGGGTTGGATCACGCAAATATTCTCTAGGACAGCTCTATCCAATGCCATTTTGCTCACTTTCAGCGACCTTATAAGGCACATTGTATGTGGCCAGGTGTCAGTTCGATATGTCCTCACTGGCAACAAATACGAATCAAATATTTTCATCTTGAAACACTGCAATTCCTGCAAATTCGTATTTGATGCTCTTACTTTCTCTAGAGTGAGTGCTACATGGGATTCAGATATGATGAAAATCATTGAACAGTTAAAAAATCTAAAAGAAATTCTTCATGTTCATTTAAATACCCATTTGTTAGAAATATCTTCTGATTCCTTCGAGCATTGAGTCCCAGTCTGCCATGTTTTCATCTATGAATACCATATCATCTACATAACGAAAGACTAAAATATCCCGCTGGATAGAGAGAATTAGATCAGAGAGATAATCCAACCTAACCGAACGTATCTACTACCCGATTCTATTTGGGTGAATACTAACCTGTACATATCTATAACAAATTATACTTCGAAATCAGTTCGGTCTATGCCTCGCTAATTATGAGTTCAACTGGTTTATCACGCAAAGGATTAACTAATTTGCCATAAGACAGGCTAATTTGTACTAAAATAATAACAATTTGTACAATAATAATAACAAATCCTCCAAATATACATTAAAAGTTGTGGACTAATAATTTAAATACATGAAAAGCCTTTTATAAACATTGTTATATTAAAAAAGTGTAACAAATAATTATTAAATTAACGAACTAAAATAACAGCTGGCATAGTACAAAGCTCAGCTCTCACTGAACATAGGACGGTTGTCGTTAAAACTTTGTAGTCGTCAGTTTGGTTCATGAAATTAAAAATCACACTTCAGTTAATAATATATACTCTTAATAAATGAATATGATACATACATTTTATGTTATCGTCAGCACCATCATCACTTCAACTTAAGAACCACTGCAGAATATTTGTTTCCTTCAAGCATCGCCATGCCAATTATTCCTGTAACTAACATCCAGCGTTTTTCTATAAACTTTACCTAATCTGATAATTAGCTTATAGAAAGTCCATCTTCTGGGAGCTATCTCGCCGTAACCGTTATATTAAGTACGGGTAATATAACCTTCTTACTGCCCTTGCAGTTCGCAATTCTTTGGACTATGTCTGTTTGGTAAAACTGATGTAAAACCATATGTAGATATAAATGGAGAATTTAATGCCATTTTGTATTTTCTACCAGTACTTTATACGTTTATATTTTCGTTTGCAGCTAGCACCTCAGTAAGTTTTACTTTTCTTCTAATTTTGTCAATCATTTAGATTTTGTGGATATCTATACCGCTGACTGTGGTAACTAATAATGGTCAGTGTAGAAGTTTGATAGTTTCGTCTCCAGTTTTTCCTTTTCCGAAAACAGTTTTTTTTACATCTTGCGAAGAAACTGTGACGGTCTTTAATCACCTAAGTCCATTTCAAACAATAATTTTTGAAATTGACGCTGTTCTGACACTATAACCATAAAATAATTGTCACCTACTGTTTCTGTTGCTAATATAGTTCCCGGATGTGTAAACCATATTTTAACTTGATCCCTCCAAAATTTGATAATTGAAATATTATTAATGAGCTTTTACTTTTCTAGCTACGTAATACATTTATACTGAAATGTAATCCCATTATTTAGATGTGTTCCTTCATATTTTTTTATAACAATTAGTGGTACATCCGTAGATATGTAGTTAGTTACAGTCACTAAACTTATTCTTGTATGTATAACAACACTGAGCAACCAAGCTGAACATATCCCAACTAATATTATAAATGCGAAAGTGTGTTTGTTTGTTTATTTGTTTGTTTGTTTGTTACCTCTTCAGCTTAAACTACTGGACCGATTTCAAAAATTCTTTCACCTTTGGAAAGCTACATTCTCCCCGAGTAACATAGGCTCTTTTTATCCCGGAAAAATCGACAGATCCCACGGGATGCGCAATAAAGGCTTTCGCTCAAAAACTACTGCACAGATTTTTATGCGTTTTTATCAATAGATAGAGTGATTCTTGAGGAGTTTTGCGGCATTTTTTATCTCGGAAAAACGGATAGTCCCACGGGAAGCGCGATAAATCTTCGCACCATACCGACTTCCGCGTATATGTAGCCGTGGGCAAAAGCTATGACCCTTAACCTCTATACACCCAATCCCGAAATCCACGCGGGCGAAGCCGCGGGCAGAAAGCTATATTATAAACATTATCAATATTTAAGGAAAAAGATCCAGTGTCTTGCTAACTTTGCCAGTGTTTAGGCAATGGACATAATGAGACTCAGGTTATAGTCTGATATCGTCTATTATGGTCTCCATTATTAATAACTCACTTATTCAACTAAAACTAAGGCTTATATACTAATATGGTACATGCGTATTTCTAGCTTACTCAGCACCCTTGAGATGATTATCTCAAGGAATGTTTAACCTCAATACGTGCACGTTCTCATGACCGGCACACTAACTTTAGCAACCTTATATTGTTTGAATTTTATTTTATTCTTATTTACCCTTTTGATTGTTAGATGTACTCGGTGTTTGACATACACGATTTTAATTATTTTTTTAAGATATATTTGTTATTTCACGCTATATGTACATTATTTGGATCATTATGCAATCCGATTGTGTTAATGTTTGAAATCCGTTTTGTCTCAAGATGTACTATAATAATTATAACTGATATACAATAATAAGTATATAAAACAAACGGTTAAGCGTATATAAATAGTTTACTAAATATTTATAATACGGTTATACCCGAACTAGGTATCCGAATCCTTATTATTGTATGTTAAAAAAAGATTACGTACGTGTTAGTATGAATAGCGCCAGGACAAACATGTTAGTAGGCAGCACAAAATACACACAACATAACTAAAGCATAACACGGTTGTAATCAAAATTAAAGGATGACGAGAAAATTAGAAACGACCGAAGCTTGGATCACGCTATGTTACACTCACAAAGTTAAAATGCATCGTTAACACGACGAAATAATCGATACAAGCCAGAGCTTAATATGAAAAACATGTAACTCATAATTTAATGACGGGAAAAATTCGTCTGTTACGATCTCCGACAAAGTTGTGCTGAGTCGAGACGCGAGTCGACCTTGCAGCTACGGCGGAAGGTGACTGAAAGTTTCAGTCTGTTAGCTGCGAATCAGGTACTACGCAGGCGCGCAGTCAGCCTGTTGAGTAAGCGGTTTTCAAAAAATATATATTATAATCCAGAATAAATTAATCTATTCACTCAGCAAACAAATAATGTATATGGTAATATAATAAAAATGCTAATCCAATACGTAGAAAAATATATATCGTGAAGTCAAACAATAGATTAGGTAGTTTGAGAGCCGGGAGAGGACAAAGGACAATTTTCAGTATAAGAATATATCTGTGACTCTAATTTATTTTGACATTAGAGTAGTCTGAGACACTGAGAATTACTATAGACAACTTTTACTATGTGATATATTTTTTTCCTATAGAAAATATATTTCTAGTAATAAATAAAAACTACCTAACTAATTATTAATATTTTAATTTGGATAAGGGCAAGTTCCAAGTAGATATTACAAAAAATCTTTCTCGTGAATTAGGTGCAGACAAAGCTCAGACTCGCGTCTTGAACAAGCCATTAATAGCCATAATTATTTATCCAGCCAGCACTATCCAACCCAATCGACATTTTTACTGCGTTTTTACCTTTTACTTTGTTAGGTCAAAGTTGGCTTTATTCTCTATTAATAACAAACGTATTAACATCCAACATAGAAATATGAACGAAATAAATTATTTGAAATATTGAATTTCATACAAACAGTGGTCGTTTGAAATTTGCATCTAAAAACTAACATTACCATAGAATCTAAAAATTTTGTTATAATTTAGGAATTACATGTTTAGGTACAACTTAGTTGGAATTTGTAATAAATTTATTTCTTTAGGCTAAAGATATAAATACATCTTTCAATATAAAAATATATAAATTGCCGTTAAGAATTTGAAGTATTTATTGACACACACAGACACTTGAAGCTGTATTTTATTAGTGAACATATGTAAACAGCAAGCCTATACTAGGTGAAACAAATCACTATCGGAATCATTAATAACTTTTTAGTGGCTGTTGAAATATACTAACACTAATTTTGAAAGTCATATTTAGTGTGATTGATCAGAAAAGTAAATTAGAACTGAAAATTAACTGTGTGTAGGTACACTATAAAACAATACTTAACAATTCCCATAATCGCGTGGAAGTAACCGTAATTAACATCGAAAACAATATAACACAGCTTTATGACACGAGCAAAGTAATATTACTTGTAGGGAAATATTAATTACTCACAGACGTCAGAAGTCAACGACCAATCGAAAATTGCGGGTGACCTTGTTCAATAACCGGCTAAATGAAATGGGGCTCAGTAAGTTCCATGTAAGGGTGACTTTTAATGAAAGAATTCAATTCAATTCTCGTATTCCAAATTTGTTCTATTTCGAATCGTCAGAATACTAAGCTAAATTGAAGATCATGATAACCTAATTGAAGATCGTGATAAGCTAATTGAAGATTGTAATAACATAATTCAAGATGGTGATCAGATGAAATTAGATAAAGCCACTATAGCAACAGTATCACTTGGGTAACAATGCCACTAGACCAAAAGGCTAGGTTTAGTCGGTACGCTTATCTATATCCGATATAACCAACTTCGAACTGGCCGCAGGAGCTTCCAATGGAAAGATTACCATAAATGATTCTCTACCATCCCCCATGGAAAAAAAATAAAAAATAAACGATAACATTATAAAGCAATTTACTTGTAGAGAATATGACAAAAATGTTAATTAACAATAATTTAATGTGTTGATACTATGAACACATCTTATATATATATCTGTTTTTTTGTGTTGATAAAGAAATGTAGAATGAATAAGCGTCTGCCACTTTCGAATATTAATATACTTATAAAGCGTGCGAATATACATAAGAGCTTAATTAACTTAGGACATTAGCGTTGATGTTATTAAAGTAACAGAGCTGTTTATGTGTTGTTAAATAAATTGAAGTAGGGTATTAAAGTGATTTATGATGCAATCTAATATAACGGCTAATCATATTCATTGTAGCTCTCCTTTGGCGAAACTAACACAGTGCTGTTATCGTCTTCCTGTCACATCTCATATGATTTGTCGTACAAATCTCCTATTTATAACGAAGCATAGGCAAGTGACTTATATGCAATAAGTCACTAGAAGAGTAAGTAAATAATACTAATGAAGTGACCACCATATTAGATCACAGTTCATCTACATATATTATAGTGAGCTTAGACGTCGCGTGTGGTTCATTTTGTTGAAGGATCATGCATTTCATAATTTTTGCTATCAGTGCTATATAAGTAAAAATATAGTGCAACGATGGTTTATTTTTATTTCTATGTTTCAATTCATAACTGTATGGTTAAAATGGGTATAAGTATAGATCTCCTTCGCAGTACCAACGCGGTTAATTTATATGAAAATACGCCATCACACGAATTTAATATAAAAATAATAATATAAGTCTTTACTGCTATTAAAAGGTACAGTTGTTAAAGTAATCCCTGGCTTCTATTCAAATCGAGTCTTTGTCTTAGGAATCAGCGGCCTTTCCTACTGTTGTCCTAAATATTCAAAAAGTAAATAAATATTAATGTACAATAAGTTTATACATATCGTTCCGTTAATCATACTTTATGAAACTTTTACCCAAATGCCATTAGATATTAAAGTATCTAATAACATAAAATGTAACGTAACAAAAGTTGTTTTATGAAAGTTATAGTCCGTTAAGTACAAAATTCTGGAACAAAAATGTATACTTATGTTACTAACATTGTACCTATAAATAACAACAACAAATAATAACATTTTTTGTGACTTTTGTTAGGAAATCTACATATTAAAGTACTTTAAAATATCATTGGTTGACAACGTAAACGGAGATCTGAAGGCTATGATATTTTTTGCGAATCTTAAATGAGCTACGTGTATCCAGGTTATTTATATGCGATAGGAACCTATTTACGTCATGTAGGCAGCCAGCTAATTTTTATTTGTAAATAGAAGTCTAGTTACCATTACACTGCAATAAAACCTGTTATACTGTATTGCTATTTTGCGCTTCAAAAATCATTTAAAAAATTGGAAAATAATATTTACATATACCTACCATTTACCTACCATAATTACTCTTACTAATTTACCATAGGTAGACTTATGCATAAAATTAGGACTTTTTATATTTAAGTACCTATTTCAAGAACACATACAAGTATATACTAAAAAAAGGTTTTATTTTTATAAAATTTGCGTATATTTATGTTCAACATAAATGAGATTATGCATTATAATTCACCGACATTATTATGTTGTAAAGCGGAAATGTATGTTTTAGTTGTTAGGCCGCATTTTGTTTTTACGTTTCTGTTATGTGTTCTTATCTAAAGTCTCATTACAATGAAGTATTTCCAGGTGCTATTAAATTTCCTTACGTTAAATTCAATTTGTTCATTGGTACCCCTTAAGGTTTTTTTTTGTAAATATAACAGACAACTGTCTTATATTTTAGGGAAGAAGTTATAAAAAAAGCATTTTCTGTGTTAGAAATGGTTCGTGTCAAGGATTTTCATCTAGATAGCCCGGAAATTAAGTTTCGTAGGTCGGTGGGATTAGCTATTTGTATTACACCAGAGGTCGAGTCAAATGAGACGCGTCCACTTTTTCACTTAATTTTAGTTTATTTTCTGGCCGTTTCAGCACCGAAATCTCAGAGGAAATGGAAAAAGTTTCATGTGAAACTTGAATCGTTACATGACCAATTTCTGTTTTTAGTTGTCAAAGAAAACTTTGATAACTATAGTTACACAAATATTAATGACAGTTTAATTGTCTCTGCATGACTCCATAATATCTTACTAAAAGTTTGTCTTACAGTATACGTACTGTATACGTACAGTCAGTAACACAATTTTTATATTTGCAATACAAAAAACGCCGCTATTAAGAGACTCTCAAGAGCTGTTTCAAGGTCGACATGTAAAGTCCTACCCTTTGCTATGTGTACAAAGTAAATACTGGACTATGCATATATCAGTAGGAAAATTAAATAATTTAACAGTCCCTCATATATAACCACACGATATGCCGAAATTCAATTCGAAGTGAATCATGAATATTCCATTCTAGGTATACAAAGGGTACTACTAGGTTATTCATAAACTATGGGTCAGGAATCAAGATGGAACAAGCATTTTTTCTTGCCAATACAATTCAGCATAATCTGAGTTTTGGTATCACGCCAACTCAAAGCATTTCTATGCACAAAATGAATTGCAATCATTATAGGCGGATCTCGTGAAGCGGTATGAAAGAAGCTAACAAAGAGAATCAATGCGAATATCACGAATGTTAAACTATTATGTACGTTAACGTCTAAATATTAAGGTGATGATTGGCGTGAACCTCTTTTCATTTCCTGTAATAGCATAAAGACTTGACGACTCGACAATGTAGGAATGAAGACATTTTATTGGCATTTTTATAATAGTAGTAGTTGCTCTGTTTTAAATTGGTGATGTCACTATAGTTCTATTAAAAGAACAATAATAAAATATTTTATAATCAGAAGATATTTTATTAGTATGTTACTCAATGTTTGGGGAGATGCGAACTATAGATTTTCATTCCAAACGAGCTTCACCAGAATTTCTTAACTGTTATAGACTTTATATGAACAAAATTATTAACAATATCACGACGACAAACGTAGGTCCATTTTGGAACATATCTCAGGATACATTTGCAAATGCAAATTTTTATAAAATTCAAATTTAAATAAATGTGGCCTGGTAAGACTCATGTCGGTTTCTGAGTCAGACTCTAAAAGAAATAAAACAAATGATTTTCAGATTAGATCCCGTCAGTCTCAATACTAGACTATAGCATCGTAATCCACATTGTCAATCACAATATATATCAGACGACCTCCGTAGTGGTTTGTAAGCCGGTTGTTATTATATATTTCTATCAAAAAAAAAATATATATATATATATGTAAAATATATGTATGTCTATCCGTTACCCTAGGTCCCATAACACAAGCCTTGCAGAGCTTTCTTTGGACTAGGTTAATTGGTTTACACTTACGTGTATGAAATATTTATTATTATTATTATTAATTTTATGTTATGTACAAACTATCGCTAGCTCAAGGATGAACGAGGGTTTATCTAACACTAATGCGATCATCACAAAAAATTACTACACTATTCTGATATTAATATATTAATTAATACTTCCTATTCATTCACCTTCGTGTTATGCAGCTCGTATACATTTCAAACTATCAGTATCAAGTATCAGTCACGGCATTATTCACACAAAACCTGATAAATCAAACAATACTGTACTCTTTTATGAGAAACAAAAAAATGGTTATGTTTGAACAACATAATAATTTTTTAAATATTTCAAAAACATATTATTGCAATTCTACGAGTTTCTACAGTTTAACAGAAAATTAATATATTAAATTAATACAAAGCAGGTAGAAATTGCTTCTTATATATATTTTTAAATACTTATGATTCTGGAATCTTATTATTATTATCTTTAAACAATTATTACATTTGCCAGTTATTGTTAAAAGGTGAAGTATTTAGCTTTTAATTATACTTTAGTATATTGTATATTCATATTTTCTGGTTGTGTTAAGACTTTGTATTATTGTTTGCTATGAAATGTTAATAATTATGTGTTTCTCTTTCCTTTTTCTAAATGTTGAGCATAAGTACTTTTAATTAACATTCTCAATAGTCAATAAAACTTTTTAATGTATTAATACTTTGATACATATAAACATATATTAATGTATGTTTATTTAAAAATAATTTTAATGCTAGTCCAGAGCAGAGCAGTTTATATTACTACTATAAAGTAAATTAACAAGTCTTTAGATTGGTATGGCTATTTGAATGGTCAATAAGTAGACAGAAGTAGCTGAAAGTCGATCCAGTACGTTTAATATTTGAAGAGGTTCGATGGGGCGCACGATTGCTGACCCACAGAGACCCAAACTTTAGGGTTGAAAAGTAAGTAATAATTATACTAAGTATAAAATTGATAAAGTAAATTGTCACGACGTTTCCGATGTAAATAATACTATTTTTTATTGGCAATCTCCTTAAATAAGTTATGAAAAAGTATTCCATGAAAAATGAAGCCATAATAAGTTGTATTAATGATAATTTTTAAACTTATGTGATTGTTATTCGTGATTTCATAATGTTACATTGTATATTGATATTGAAGTTATTTAAATTAATTATCAATCGATTAAATTACAGTAATATTCGTTTTCAGTTCTTTTCAGTATAATGTCATCTTGATCCGTCTCTACGAGTATGTCATAAAATCAGGATAATACATCCGCGTATAGAAAAAAACATGACAGTGGCAACTTTAATGAATAATTGCTTCTCTGAATAAGTTTTCTTATATAACACTCGTACTACTACATACACTTTCTTTTATTAATTATGAATGTACATATATTGATTTAAATTAAAAGATTTTGTTAGTATTGCCATATCTGCAGTGCGAGCATTTAATTACCGATAAACAAAATGGGACAGCTAAGATCGATAAAAATTTTAGGATAAAATTCCCTTAGGGAAGAAAAAGGATAAATTCTTTTGTTGATCAACAAGTCCATGTCCGCACAACTGTTATGTATTACATTATGATCAATTAAAAGTACTTCCCGAATGAGTCGCTGGTCGGTCCCATAATAAATTACATGTAAATTGACGTTTATTAAAAATTTACTAGTAATTAATTGAGACTGATCTGATACAAGTAATAATAATAATAATATTGCAACTATTTTCTAAAGATTGAATTATGGGTGAAATGTCGATTTCAAATTTCTTACAGTGATTATAGGTAAAACAAGACACGCATTATGAAATACAGGGTAAAATATGTTTTGTGATGGTAATATAGAGTACTTACAACTAACATTCATAATTCGTTCATTTTAAGGCATTATCTCATCGATATAATAACTAACACATACTACGCGATAATATTAACTGATACAATAATAGCGAATCAAAATACTATGGAAAGCTACATGATACTATAAAAAAATATTCAGATGCGACACCCCTACAGCTTACCTCCATCGGTTACTTAGCAAAGTTTACTTTTTAATAATAAAATGCAATACGAGTGGAAGTTCAATAAAATGAGCCGCTGCCCGCAATTTATGTTCGCATTAGAATGAGTAACGCTAGTCAATAACTTTGACGACGCATTACAATTAACTATTGGCAACCCTTGTTGATTTACCTCGGATGTACGGACCCGAAGCAGCGATATATGTATTTTCGTGTAAGCTCAATTGATAATGGCAAATCCATTTATAGATCATTTCAAAATAATTCGTACAGTGTGACATCATAGAACTGATAATTAGACTCTTCGCCAAGCCGTCCAAATACAGTTCATTATCTTTCGAAATTAATAATTATTTTACATATTTTGTATGATTCATGCGAATGGTTAAGTAGCTACAGACTGCATATTAACAATTGTAAAAATCGCGTAGCGAAATTATTATTACAACATTCAGCGTAGAACAAACAATATGAACACTCAGCAACGCTTTACACATTAAGTCAATTCTTCTCTATAATGTAAATTTCAACATGTTACCGATTGTATAACACCATCTATTAAATATAAAATTGTGTATTTCAAAATGTATGGTTTACCAGTCAATTCATGTATGTCAAAAACTTAGAACTTATATTACAAATCTACATATTTGGTAAAGCCAGAAAACTTGGATGAAAAATATTTTAGAGGACATGTCTACAGGATAGACCCAAATAATCTATTAGTTATGAACAAATTATAAGCAAAAATTACTTTGACGGAATTACGATGTTGATATATATAAAAATAGGTAACGTATGTTTATGTTAAGTAACTCAATCTGGGTTGTTATGTGAAACTATTTTTCTTTTTCCAAGTTGAACGATGAGTGGACTGCTTTCCGTGCGGCACGCACCCCAACAGCCACGAAACATCGACAATGCAGTGACGTTTCCGATTGGAGTAAGAACATTTTTATTAAAAAAATAACGAGTTTTGTATATCATTTACCTTTAGTGCGTACACTAACAAGTATTTTCACGTAGCGGGTATGTTGAATTGTCCGTGCCATGTTGCGAATGATGGTATTATTGCTGCGTATTACTCTTGTGATAAATAATAGGGGTTTGACTATAGAATTATAGTCTCCTATGGATATTTTTATTTTTGTTCATACTATTGCTTTCCTTGTATATATAACTAGCTTTCTGCCCGCGGCTTCGCCTGCGTGGATTTCGGGATTGGGTCTATAGAGGGTTAAGGGTCATAGCTTTTGCCCACGGCTACATATGCGCGGAAGTGCGCTTCCCGTGGGTCTATCCGTTTTTCCAAGATAAAGAATACCGCAAAACCTTGCTCAAGAATCACTCTATCTATTGATGAAAACCGCATGAAAATCTGTGCAGTAGTTTTTGAGCGAAGCCTTTATTGCGCATCCGTAGGACCTGTCGATTTTCCGGGATAAAAAGTAGCCTATGTTACTCGGGGATAATGTAGCTTTCCAAAGGTGAAAGAATTTTTGAAATCGGTTCAGTAGTTTCGGAGCCTATTCATTACAAACAAACAAATCTTTCCTCTTTATAATATTAGTATAGATAACCAAACATTTAACGTTATAAAACTTTTACACACATATAAAAAAAATAAGACAATTTATAACATAATTATGAAATTGTTTTCCGGTGTCTGGAAGAAGAAGCTAAAGAATGCACAATTCTGTCAAAAATGCAATTCAATTAATTCGTGAGATTTCATAATAAAAAATAAAAATAAAATAAATATCATGCAAGTATTGTTATAGAAATATATTTGCATTACTCGTTAAGCTTATAAAATAAAACGGGCTCTAAGGCCCCGTATTACAGAGTGAGATTCAAACTCAAATCTCTGCATGCGGAGGCATCTGCACCGTCAAAAACCGGCAGTTTCTTTGCTCGTCAGCCTACAGTATCACCAAGAGTAGGCACGTTTCATTACACGGCCGGTATCATTTTGACTTCTGGACGATTCTAGAGCATATGACCTCCTTTATGAGCCAGTGCTGCACCGCATCTCCTGAGAAGCGATCGCTCTCCATTCAAGTTATGTCAGTAATCAATAAGTTAGGTCAGTGTAGAGTTCGACATAATCATCGTAGCCCTTGGTTGGGGTGGTATTCTCAGCCACTACTATCCTGAGAAAAAACTCAAATCATCCCTTTAACTGTACTCGAGCAGCAATTTGTGCTTCAGTTTGATTTTGGAATACGAGCCTAAGACCCATATGCTCAGTTTCAATGTTAGTTTGGCTACATAACTTTAAGGCAGTCTGTTTTGTCAACTTAGTTCTAAAAAATCCTTTCCACGGATCACTAAAATATGTCTTATTAAGGTTAATAATACCTAATTAAATTAATGAGATTCTTAAAAATATTATTTTTCTATACTTAACATGAATAGTATTAGCCGTAATTAGAGACGCTTTTAATAGACAGTTCCGGTCGTCAAAATGTCATGTAGAGCTCCGGTAATAATTGTTCGCTAACTATAGAGAACTCGATAAACGTGTCTATAATGAATGAAATATATCAATAATTCATAAGCCTGTGTCATACTTTAGAACTACACTTATTATGAATAATAAGAAACTGTTAGACTTTAAAGAATGATTTTGCAGCGCATTGAAATATTGTGCATTAATAATGAAAACTTCCTCATGACAAAACTTTGTTCTATTCACATGTCTTCATTTAAAATTCATTTCCATGGTTCTTAATAAACTGAATGATACTACCGGTAATATAACTAACCATTTAAATAATAAATACGAGGATTTAGTAAAATGAATGTCTTAAAGATTTATCTAAAACTGAGACAAAATGAAGAACAACTACTTACCCTACGGAATGCCAGCAGTGATTACGTAGAATTATTCTAGTACAGCAGATTCTAATTTACCCCGAGCTCACCCGGGGCAAAATAGGGATAGGGTAATACTCTATCGTTTGGCCCGCAAAAAGTTTGAAGGCTTTAATTTAGCCGCTGTTAATTCGTGCGCGACCGATTCAAAGGCTCCGTCGGCCATTATTAAAAGCGTAAATTGTCAAACAGATGTACCGAACGACTTTGGTTGCGTCCCGTCCGTTTTAAAACGCAATGAAAATTGCCGTAGGTTTGGCAGCCGGCAATTTTGTTGGCACTATAGTTGATTGGACGCATACACATGCGTATCGGTGTCAAAAAATCGCTATTTGTTGAGTGCAGCGAAGATTAAAGTGTTCATAATCTTTTAGCAGTCACTGAGTACATGTTTGATCTGTTTTTACGTTTGATCTTACTCCTGATCGGAATGGAACTCGCGACGTATCAGAGTATTGTATTTAGGTACGTTTATAAAATGCTTAACTAAATTTACATGACAATTCAGTCTACGCGCTATATATTAATGTGGCAAATCAATAACATTCTCCTTCAGTGATCGCCCGTAACATGACAAATATAACTTTTAATATTATTATATTTTCATTCTGCATGAAGACCTCAGTAAAGCTGCAAAACCTTAAGTTCTAGTACCTTCCACAAACACTCAAGATAGAGCTGAATATATGACATCTGCAGCTTCAACATAAATGCGTCCAAAAAAAAAGACTATTTATGTCCAGTTTTTTTATATTGGTTAAGCCAAGAAGGAAGTTTAATCCTGCAAAATTCCAACAAATTTTCGGGCAGAACGGAGTGGTTACCCCCATAATTAAGCAACAATTTTGAGTTTTTTGTTTTTAATAATTTTCTTCCGTATAGTTCAGTAAAATTTATAAGGATTGTCTCTGAAGTATGACTTACCAAGCAAAAAGTAATTATCAAAATTAATTCGTTATTGGTGGAATGAACTATGCGTTCATTTCTTCGATTCATATATACCAAAAGAAAAATATACAATCGAATACATACTACTACTATATACTTTACATTTTTGAAGTTTGTTAAAAATCGTGAACCAACACAGTCAATGGCTCGATATCGCGGGTACAGCATATCTCGCAATTCAAAAGACATAAATAATCGAACAAAAGTAAAGAACGAACAAAACTGCACTTCCTAAAGGGGTCTTTCAAAAAGAAATTCAAATTAGGACAATTAGCGCACCCGCAAGGGTAACACACAATAGCACTCATTATACTCGTACAACCCCAATAACGGCTTAACAAAGCTTAAGAGTGGGCAGGTATTTGTTCCGAATTAAAGATTCATGACTATGGAAATAATAAGAATTTTGATTTACCATAAGCTCCTAATAAATCCAATGCAGACTACATTTTTGTTTTACGACTTACATTATTTTGTTACCCTCATCCCGACACATTTCCCGACCTTTCAAAAGTCAAATAAGTGCCGTAAAACACATATTTATGTATAACTTTGGTAAGATTGTTTTTTTTTTTATATTTATATTGTTTTGCTCTTTTTCTTATTGATGTCATTCGAAGTGAAATAAATGATTTCATCCCATCATAAAAGAACAAATATGCACTAGCTCACTAGCTTCACAAACAAAGAGAAAAGTTACCAGTACTGGGAATGCCCAGCTTGCCGAAATTGAGACTGGTAACTAATGAGTTACCAGTCTCAATTTCGGCAAGCTAAACCTTAACCCTACGATATCAATATAACCAACTAGCAACGTTCTCCCCTTGAGCTCTCCAAAAACATAACCACGTTGCTATAGCGTTAAGCGTTAAAAGGCGTATAAGTCCCTGTTTACACAAATACTTTAAATATAACAAAATAGATAGTAAGGTCTCTTTGTTTTGTAATTCTCTAAGTCCTGCTTTGATTTAGTCGAATGAGTGGCGCTGGATAATGGATGTCGTGAAATTCAAAAGAAACACGGTGCTCCCCTGGGCAACGCCAGCGGCCGCGCGCTGTTTTCAACAAACATAGCTTGAGAACTATTTTGATGGAAAAAGTCCCTTTTGACTCACTGGCTTTCTGAATAATGCACTTTTAAAGAACGCGTCTATGTATCATCCATAATACACCTTTTTTTTTTTTTTTTTCCCCCTGAGGAAAATGCATTAAAGGCCTACCCACTAAAAACCTCAGGGATAGCCTTCCTCAGGCATGTAGGGAGCCCCCGGGAACATCAAGCCACTTCCAGGAACCCCCAGCCTTCGCTCCCCCGCCGATACAGGGGAGCCCTCCTCGGGGTAGGCTCGCTACCCCCGCTCTCCTCCACCGACGACGCCCCCCGGCCACGGAAGGGGCGTGGTCCATCCCGGGTCGCCGTAGCGGTCGCGACTCCCTCGCGCCCGCCGGCAACCCGCGGCGGCGCCGCAGCTGTGCTACCGAGCCCGGCGCCGCCTTCTTCGAGCGGAATCGGCCATCTCCCGACCCCGCTTGGCAGCCTCCTTCTGGAGCATCACTGCTTCACAGAAGGAGGCCACAGCCCTCCAACCTCCCTCGTCCGCCAGCATTGCCGCAATCAATGCCGGCGGAGACAGATCTCGCCCGATCTCTGCGACCAAGACTCGGCGCTCGGAGGCCCACGCGGGACACTCCGCCAGCGTGTGCTGGGCCGAGTCGAGGTCGGATGCGCAGTGGTGGCAATGTGTCGATCCCTCCCGTCCTATTCGACACAGATACTCACCGAAGCAGCCGTGCCCGGTGAGTATCTGAGTCAACCGGTAGGTGACCTCCTCCTTCCCGTGGAGCCAAGCTTCGAGGTGCGGGAGTACGGTACCGACGGCCCGCTGGCGCGCGCAGATCCGTAATTCGAGCTGCGCACGCCAGGCCGCCACAATCCGTCGGTGCCACTCCCGCTTAGGCACTTTGTGCGCGGGTTCCAGGGCGCTCCCCCCATCGCCCCCCCGGTCGACACGCCGCGACGCATACGTCGCCGCGTACATGTCGGCCAGGATGTCGAATGGGGGGGAGCGTCCCAGAACTGTCGCCGCCTCGTACGAGATTGTACGGTAGCCTCGTACGATCCGTATGGCCATTATCCGCTGCAGGCTCCGTAGCAGAGCTCTGCAGCGGGGGGACCTCGCGCAGTCTTGCGACCACACGGGAGCCCCATACATGGCCACGGATCGCACGACGCCTTCGTACAGGCGGCGAACTCCATCCCTCGGTCCCCCGAGATTGGGCAGCAGGCGATGCAATGCGCCCGCCACCCTTTTGGCTCGGGGGACCAACCGCACGAAATGCTCCTCGAAGCTCCAGCGGCGGTCCAGGGTGAGGCCCAGGTACTTGATGTACGGCCCCACCGGGACCACCGCGTCACCCACCCGGATCCGGCAGCTGGGTGGTTCCCGGCGCCTCGGAAGGCCGTGGAACCATAGCGCCTCGGTTTTGTGAGGCGCTATTTCTAAACCCAGCCGGCGGATCGCCCGCACGACACATGCCACCCCAAGCTCGGCAAGCCTGAGCACCGTCCCGATCCATAATACACCTAAGGCTATATTTAGATTTCAACAAAAATAAACACTTTTCATCAATCAAAGTATGTCTTGATTGTTAAAAAATAAAGTTTGATATATATCTCATAGAATTTAAGTTGTCCTGGATTTTTTAGTCCCATGATGTTAATTTATTTTGTAATTATTTGTGTATTATAAATAGTTCGCAATCAATAATACACGCAATAATACACGCAAGGCAAACGCAATTTTTGTTAGATTTATGACCATACATCTCTATGTATGAAAAAAGCTCTTATAAGTCCCGCTTAGCGGCACGAGTCTATTCTTATTTAGGGCGATTAGGCTTTAGCCAATAACGTTATTCGGTGAGAATCGGTCACTTCCACATATGCAATGCAAATATGTGCAAGTGACCAATATGACGTATGAGTTATCAATTATGAGCCACTCTCTCTTTATTTTTTGAGTGAAAAAAATCAAATGAGTGAAAGAAATACAAAAGTAAAATATCTGGTAACAGCATTATATTACGTTGTTATATTTTTTTAATGTCATTAGGCCATACAAATACATAGGGTCGTGGCGTCATCCTCACGGCATCCCACGGCCCTGTTACGCCGCGGGCAGTTCTCCTCGGCGCGTCTGGCGGCGATGTCGGATGCGCCGTCGATCGAGCGCTCGCGGCAGGCGTCAGTGGAGCGGCATCGCTGAGTTTTTTAGTGGGTAGGCCTACCCCCTTCTGGGGAGGAGAGCCCCACATAATTCTGCGCTTTTCCCGGGTTGCAGCGTATGCAATTCAATGCATTTTCCTCAGCGATAAAAAAAAAGGCCATACAGATACAAATAGTACAATCTTACTAATAGTACAATTTCATTATAAGTTTATGCCTACTATAATGGAAAATATTTTTTTCTGACCTTATTATATTACCTGTGATTCAAACAGGAGTGAGTACTCTGTTGTGTTATTATAATATAAGGAATTGCTCTTAAGGAGATCTTATAAAATCTAATTTTATAAAATAGAGCTGTACACTATTGAATCAGTATTGAATTCGAAGGTATCGAAGCGGATGGACGTAGTATAGTCTCCCTCCGCTAATTAACTTTCTTCGTGAACATCATCTCGAACACTATTCTAGCTACGAGTATGTCTGTCTATATAATTAAACAAACGACTAACTGATGACACACCAAAAAAGTTAGCAAACATTAAGTCACAAAGAGCGTTTTACTTTGACCAGTGAAAGTACTATTTATAGCAACAATCCATTTGGCATTCATGCCAGGATCGCCATGCCGAGTGCTTTAATGATTGTCGGAAAAATTCAGGTCCGGTGATTACCGTCCTAATGCTCAATGATTGATTATTTCGACTGACAGCTTTAATTAAGGGCAAAACAATCGAAACGGTATTTAGCGATGATATGTATATTTTGTTGACCCCAGGAATTTAAATAATCGTAATTATTTTCACTTATTACTTGAATTGTAATACATTTTCTTAATATGGTAACATCGCACAATTCGTTATTAAGTCAATTGATTTTCGTCAAAGTTTTATGAAATAAGTTAATTTCTCATACGACAGGTTAGCTGGCCTTCATCTCACCACAACAGTATCCGCATTACTGTGGTCTGGTTTGTAGGGTTAGTTATGGCAGAGAAATTAGTGAGTAGCGAGAGTGTCACAAATTGGCAACATTTTAGTTCTTGTGGAGCTTGCAAATTTGATAGGAAATTCACATGAATCACGTGTACTATAAGCAAATGAAACTATATAACATCAGATTCATTCATCACTCTATTTATAGATATATACGTATTTTATAACGCTAATAACATTATTATTACTGTGATAAATTGAAGTAAATATATATCTAATGTTGTATCTAATAATGTTTTAAACCCCGGACCTAATACACCCAGTAGTCTCGACCATAGACGCCACGAAGACGATTAAATTAATTAATTATTATACCTACATAATAATGGAAAATATAGAATTTAGTTTTTGGGGCAATACAAAATTGCATTACGCTATTTTAATTCCCCCTAAAGATCCCCTATTATATTTTTATAACAGTTTTTCTAATATTTGGAGAGTAATTTGCTGAATGTATTTTTAACTTTACTCAGCTCTAATATTATCAACCTTAAATCGTAAAAAAAAATATTTTTAAGCAATATTTCGGTGCAGTCCTGTCCACTAAGCTCCCCTTATTGCCCCTGCTACGTATAAAATAAATATTATATATACCTACTAATTGGATTATTAGAACACATAAGGCATTATTTCAAGTGGGGAGTTTCAATTAATATGAGTACGGACACTACTTTGAGCTTTATAGAAAATATTTATTAACAATATAACAAAAATATTTACATGAAAGGTATTTTAGAATTTAAATAATATCCTTATCTTTAGGTTATACTATTTATTCTCGATATGCAGCCTCTTTTTTTTTTTCAATACTTCAATTAATGTAGCTCGTATCCTTATAGTCCTTCTCTTCCTAAGCCGTAAGGAGATCGCGCTGAAGTCATTAAAAAATAATCACCAGGTACGCTGTAAGATATATTAAAACATAAAATTTTATTGATAATTACATTTAAATATGTACCTTCGCAAGAAAAAAACAGATGAAATAATTAAGTGGCTCGATGTGTGAATATATATATATATGGCAAGGCAGTTGCTGATTACTTTTGAAGAATAACTTAAGGTCTACAGTTCACATGCTTTGCTGTCTTAATAGATAACAAACAACTTTATGTACATTAATGTTAACTTTGTTATAGACAATGTATACGCAATATAACAAATCTAAGTAGTATAAATCATATAAAACGCTTATAATATTCCTTTTTTTTAGATAAAATGACTATTTTTATTGCTTACATAGATAGGAGAAAATACTAATTTCAACTCAATTAGTGGTACCATTTGGTTTAATAATAAAACATTATTAAGTATTTTGTTAGCTTCACTTACGCTTTAATATCATGAACTCCCAGTTCTAAAACAATGACTTCGCGATCTTGCTGCGAGTTATTTTTCCATTTTCTATAATTTTTCGCATAACTGCCGATAATCGTCCCAGGATGTTTCATGGCATCTATCAGTAACTCCCAACATCTGTTATGGCTACACAAATCTGGAATCGATAATAGAGTTTAAAACAGCCTTAAAAATCTTGTTGGAAATAAAAACAAACATGAAACGTTGCTTCAAGATTGGAACAAAAACGGAAAAGCAATTGCTTAACATTTAAAATCAAAATACACTTTTCAAATTGGATTTTACAATTACTTGAGCGATTTGTCAAATAAACTACGCCATTGGTCACAAGTCATCGATGGGAGATCTTGTACTGAAATATACCAGCAAAAAAACTTAATTTCTTTTTTCTCTATGACACAACCATTAGAACTAAAAGTAAATTTTTGATAGGTAGTTTTAAACGAGTAATATTAACTGTCCAAATTAAGACATTGCGTGTGAGTGAGAGTAAAAATAAATAAGTTAGTAACTTACACTATGTGCAAACCAGGAGTGGTTTGCACATAGTGTATTAAATACACAACTAGATTGGATTCGTGACTAGTAGAACTATTTAAAATATTTTTATTAATAAATATATTTCTAAGTTTTAATTAATATTTTCAAAGCATTAAAATTTAGGTACTTTGTCTGCTAATTAAAATAAAAACCAGTGTATGATCGACTACGATATAAATATTTGTCTAATCCAACCTTCTTTGGAAAAAGCAGCAAAAGTTCTGTTGTCGCATCCCGGCTGCAAAACAGGTCGGTTTATTCTATAATTGGGCCAGAAATCCACTGTTCCTAGTTGCCTCTTGAAGCCATATTTGCTAGGATCTGTATGGATGACGGATACAAAATCCGCAGAATTCGCGTTCAATCTCCCAGCTGGTGGCCGGCTTTCGAAACCGACGCCTGCAGGATCTAATCCAGTGATCCTAAAATGTGTGTGTGTTCGTTAGCCTCTTTATTTGTAGTGGACATAATAGATGATCCGATTCCGATTGTTATCGATTAAGTGTCGCGGTTTACTTCATTAAGAAAAGTAGAATTGTTTCATCGACTTTTGACTACTTTGTGTTCAATGGACGAGTATAGGTCGAAATCAAAAGGTCAATCAACGAATTCAACATTAAATTTAAATGTTAAACTCCACTCAGATCAAGTGTGTACCTAGTTGAACGGTGATAGTATAATTTAAATATTATAGGCGCGTAGCAAGTAATTATTCCCATTCTGGATCATCCCACTACAACAAAATATTGACTGAGTGATCGGATAAGTGGGTAGGACGCTCAAGGCAGAGGACTCTCTAGTCACACACTTATCTTTTCAGAGTTTATTCTACACATTTCCAAAAATGAAGAACTATAAACATCTCCATCCTCCATCCATGCTGACATTACACACCAAATGACTTATTAATATTTACAATAACAACCTTTTTGTAGTTACTTGTAATGTATTTGTTGTAGCAGCAGCATCTGTAAGTCACAAAACTATTTACACTTAACTTTATAATTCAATCACAAATTAATAAATAAATTGTGGAAATATATAAATGAAAAAAATATATTGTAAATAAACAAATGTATTAGTGTTATATTATTGTTAATTTATCTTAGTATAAGCTGACTGTCAGAAAATGGTTTACACTTTAATTTAGCTATTGTACACATTGTATATGAAGAGCTTATAATTTAATAAATTAATATTAATAATAAAAATATTATATTTTTAATCATAACAATATTATATAATGTACAATCACAAAACCTACCAGGGCAATATAACGCCTCTCTGGAGCAACGTGTTGCCGGCAATTCCGAAGATATGAGCTCCGAGAGAGTGCCCCACTAGGTGTGTTTTATTCAGATCAAACCCAGCCGCTGACATGTTTGATAAGGTCTCGGCGAATATCGCACCGAGCTGAAATGAGAAGGGTTGGGGAAACATATTTCTAGGTTACAACTCCCGATCGTCTAATAAGAAACGTAATTCAGCACAATCATAAATTTTATCTGAAATCGATCTTGATTCTTACAAAATAAGTTAACGAAAAATTATAAAAATTATAGTATATTCTTAGCAATAAAAATATCAATTGTTTACAAAAATAGGTTCATTTTATGCATTAACCATTTATCTGAATATATTTATCTATGGAATAATGGAATGGATAGATATTTATCTGATGGAAAACAAAAGAAAATATAGTTTACACAAACGATAAAATACTGTGTAGGAAGCTAATATAATTTAACTGTATATAATATAATACGGTCAAGTGGAGGAAACATTCTAATAATTCTAAAATATCTTGCTCAAAAAGTACACTACTTGGAATTTGCTTGATAGCTACTGTCAGCGACACGTCTAGTTTTACATTTAAATAAAGAAAATCAGCATGCTAGGTCGGGGGTAAAAGAGCTGCTTCGAAGTCGGCATAAAAAGTCTAATGTGTTGTTGAGTGTACCAACTAACCTTAAATCGCGGTATACGCTAACAAGAAGTAGGCTTTACTGTGAGTTTAAACTAATTAAATATATTATTAAAAGAGCGTCGATGGCGCTGTCTTGGCACACGGCACCATTCGCATAATTCGGGAGCCCCGATGTCGATCCTGCTATGTGTCAACGCGTTTTTCATTTTTCGAAATTCATATGTATATTTATCTAACAAATAATACGGAGAAGGTACTGTTTTGCAGCGCGAACATAAAGATCTTGAATTAGTGAAGTAGTTAAGAAATTAAGTACTGAAAACACATTCTCTGATAAATAACATTTCAAGTACTTAAGAAAAATCTGCTTTTCGACTTGACTACAATGTAAAATACCTAATATTTGTAAGATTACCCATAATAATAAAATCCCTTTTTTTTTAAATCGCGCCGGCCATTTGTCGTAAATTGTGTTGGACATTCGAATCACGTTAACAGTTACATGTAGCAAAACTGATATAAATTACCATTTTTGTTGTAGCAAAAGTGCCCATTTCGGATTAACATATTTTTTTTATGTCTCCAATTCTTTTAAACTCATTTACCTTTCTTGCGTTTGGAGCGGCCCATCTTAGATATGAATTGGCTATATTAGGATAAATTGACGCAGCCATCTCTTTCCAATTCAATAGCACAACATTGCTGTCTCCTCTGTCCAAATATGAGTTTATTACTGCGCTCACCGCGGGGCCTTCGGGGTAACCTGAAAAATATATTATTCAAAGAACAATCTCACAACTACAGGCAAACACTGACCACTTAAGGGATTTGAGCGCGTTCGTCCCGTTACTTTTATGACAAGGGTCACAATTGCAATGTGCGGTACCACATGCAAACCTTTTAGATTTAAACTTTTTCTTGTTGTATGTCATACAAGGCAACATAGCATTCTACTTAAAATGTCACTATCAATTTATCACAGTGTTGATATTGTCAAGGGAATTTGAAATGTTGACTCAAACAAATCAAGACGTTCACGATGATACTGTGCCTAATTAACCCTATAATGAGGTTATCGGTGTCAAATACACACATGGTAATCTATAAATTTTATTTATTATGTAGCTTAAATCACGTGTCTTTAGAGTTAAGACACGGTCCTTTATAAGGCTTGCGCGTTAGGCCATTTAAGCGAAATTTAATGAAAGTGTGCGTGGAGTGTACCAAGTGGGTCTAATTTCTATCTGCATCATGAAAAATGCAGTCAAAGACTATATCCAGTTAGATGCACAGAAACTATTGTCATTAGTGGTCAAAACGTTTGTGGCCTATTGCATTTCGATTTAGGTGGTAATAAAAACCGGGCTATGGAAGAGACTCCAGTCACCTGCCTTCTCAAAGATTCCTAATGGATTTATATTATTATTATTTATTTATCAATATGTAAGTATAGTCTATTACGGTAAAGAGCAACTGACTGATGTTACGAGGGCCTGAATGACTGGATATTCCAATGTTTTTTTTAGTGCAATAGGTCAGTCATACTACGTAAGCGGTTGATAAGTTGGGGATTTGAAACATTTGTATTCATAGGTATGTCACATTTGTATAACAACAGTATGTCAATCAAGTTTGAAACTTTTCTGGACTGGATTATAACATGTATGTAAACGTCATTGAAGGCCATCCTATCCCAAGTTACACAAGTCTTTAAGGAACTCATATTAATCATATTGTTTTTATACAGGGTATAAAATTTAGAAAAAATCTATGTGATATTTTTTTTAATGTTGAATTTGAAACTCTTGTAGCGCTATATTCAGGACAGCTTGTGGCGAGCTGGCTGTGAGTTGCGTCACCGAGGGTATCGATGTGCTTCAGGGCGTATGCCACCCGCATCTGTCTTGCTTTAGCTGGCCGGACAGAGTGGAGTCGCAAGAGCAGATGCTCGGAGAGTGGAAGTGTAATAATGTCATAACGCCGACGGCGTCTTGATCGCTGTCGTAGACAGACTTCTCTACACCCTTAGCCGTTCACACCAATGTTGCTCTCTTCGCACCAATATTGGTCTGCTTTTTTGGAGGGCCCATTTACTGAGCGGCAAGTCACCACCTACCATATTGAAATCAATTATGGGGATTTGAGAAGGCATGTATCCGGACTGTCTTCCATAGCCAGGTTTTAATTACCACCAAAATCGAAATGCAATAGTCCACAAACGTTTTGACCACTAATGACGATAGTTTCTGTGCATCTAACTGGGTGTAGTCTTTAGCTGCATTTTACATGGTGCAAAGAGAAATTACACCTAGTTGGTAAACTCCATGCACACTTTCATTAAATTTCGTTTAAATGGCCTCAACGCTTTGGATTTGTATCATCCCCGCGCACGCCTTATAAAGGACCGTGTCTTATAAAGTAGCGTGATATAAGCGACAATAATAATATAATATCAAATTTATTTTCACTATTTCGATAACCTCCGCAGTCGAGTGGTTAATATACCGGTTTCAAGGTGTCGCCATCTCTGAGGTCTCAGGTTCGAGTCCCGATGAGGGCAGATATTTGCGTAATGAAAGCGAGCATTTGTACCTTAGTCGTAGTTGTCATAATATATTTGTACCAAATTTATTTATATAATACCCGTATATGTACATATCTCTATCCGTTACCTTAGAACCCATAACACAAGCCCTACAGAACTTACTTTAGGCTAGGCAATTGGTGTAAATATAAGAAACATTTATTTTTTATATCATTTAAATACACAGCGTGTTATACTAATATTATCAAAAAAATACTATACTACTATACTAGTGGAGATTCTGTTAATAATAAATAATTACGCTAATCAAGCAATTATATAATAACCCCTTGTAAACTAATTTAAATATTATTTGATCCTAAGTATTGAAAGCCCTACATACATCAACGTACGAAGAATACCCACTACATAATAATCTACTTATTGAATGCCATTACGTCTAAAACTGATAGCATTTTCTTTGTGTCAGCTGGTAATACCAGGGATATTGAAGCTTTATGTTTTCATTTAAACTTCGATTAACTTGGAAAATATTAGGTTTACAGATCTAAGGCACACCTGAGGTTTTGTTCTTTTTGAGATTTTGAACTTTTGTCCAAATGAAAAAATATAATATATATATAATTAAGTAAAGAATAATAGGGAAAAAAAAGAAAGAAAAAATACAGGCCGAAAGTACATTGTATATAGCAACAATAAGTAATTATACAACAAATACAATTAATCCATTATTATACTTATATAACAATTGGGACGCGCTATACTCATCTGATCAAAAGACTATAAGGTGTGGCGTTTCTCTATACATTATTATCACAAAATTTTATAAATCATTGTTGCGACTTTCGATGGATCGGGATAATGAATTTCATATAAAACCCCTACTTCCATGTTATTAAATAACTTCTTTTGATAAACAGACTAAAGAACCTTTCATTTACAAAATGTATATATACTTTACTTTGTACCTGTAAAGCCATGAGCGAAGATCACAGTATTCCGGCTGGAATTGTACCATGACGATTTAAATACATCGTGAGCTGTTTCCAAAGATAATTCTAAGAAGTCGTCGGTTGATCTGTTAACATTAGTTCATATCAAAAACAGAACTATGCTTATTTCCGAAAACATTACAAAGTTTGCTATATGATGATATTACTTTGAGGTTCTAATATTATATGTAGGTTGGCATTGATAAAATTAATAATATGACTTACCTGGAAAAAAATCTGAGTTTTGCAGTGGAATCGCATAGAGCTGTGAAAATATAACATTATGATATTGTCTTAAAGCATAAACAAATTGAAGAAACCATTACCATAGTAGTTGATTGAAGGCGATTTGAGTTTTCTAAATCATTATATTGGGCACTTTGTATATATATGTATTACGTATTATGAAGTTTACTGATACGAGTACATATACTAGAAAATTTACATTTACTTACATTTTATTTACTTACATGTTGCTTAGTTAGCTTAGTTAGCAACTTATTAGATATTGATTAGTGTAAATAAAACTGTAAAGAATTCTACTGTAATATAATTAAGGATAGATAATTATCGTAACCGATACAAAAGTGTTAGCAATCTCACGGCAAATTATAACCCTTATTAGTAATGTAAATTGCTTATGATATTTTGAGAAGACAACGATGTCATAATAGGTATAAGATTATGGTCGGAAACGAATGCTTAGAGGAGGTAAAGAGATAGTGTATCTGGGATCTGTGTTTACAAGAGATGGTAAGTATGAGTCGGACATTGAAAGATGAGTAATGGCAGAAAACAAAATGAATGGGGTTATCAATGGTCTCATTTTCATTCACAACTTGTTAAAAAGAACGCGTCTGACTGTGCATGGAGGCATGCTGGTCACATGGCCTATGTATGGGAATGAATACTGGGTGTGGCAAAAGGAGGATAAAAGCAAAATTAATGCAGTGGAAATAAGAGTTTTGAGGAAAACATTTGGGGTAATAATATAGGATAAATTGTGAAATAATGTAATAAGGTAAATATGCGGTTTGGGGTGCGATGTCAGATAACCTCCTCGTGGTGCACCCTGGAGAGGGGGGGGCGCAGGACGGCCAGATCAAACTTAGCGGGCCGCTTCTAGCGGTCAGTGGCGAACGGGCGCTCCTTCTTCTTTAAGAGGGGGTGGTTGTCGTCCAGGGGACCCAATTTGGTTCGGTCGATCGCCGGAGGTATCCGGCGACTACCCTGGTGGTGGCCTGAAGTGGGCGATTGTCGCCATACGTCGACGGAGTCGTGGTTGTGTCCGCAAGGGTTCCCATGACCTCGTCACGGCGCGGCGGGATGAGCTCTCCTTCGGGATGACTAGCTCGCGCCTAGGAGTAGTGAGGAAGATCGCTGAGGATTTTAGTGAGTATTCCTTTCCCTTCTGGGGAGGAGAGCCCCACATAACCACCGATTCTCAGGGTATGCAATTCAAAGCATTTTCCTCAGCGGAACAAAAAAATAATATGCGGCTTAAATGAAGATGTAATGACAAAAATCGAGAAGGGAATACCTAGATGCATTGGACACGTAGAAAGCATGAATGAAAGACGACTGACGTAAAAAAAATATAAGGTAAATATAAATGGGCCACTTGGTAGGGGATGACCTGGGCAAACATACTTGGAACATATAGGTAATAGGATATACAGAAGGAAGGTCAGGTCAAGAGTACCTATAACCGACGAGCATACATGAAAGTATCAATAAAAGTCGAGAAAACTAGGGAAGTATGTTTGGATCGTAGCAAGTGGAAAATTGTGATCTCTGCCTATCTCCATAGAAAAGAAGCATATGTAATGAAGAAGCATATAATTGTCTATTTTGAATTGATATTACCGATTGATATTAACGTCATGGCACTTTGACCTTAATAGTTCAGCGAAAGTTAGTACCTAGCAAAACATTACACTCAATCCTTCTTCACTATTTATTTTATAACTAGCTTTTGCCCGCGACTTCGTCCGCGTGGAATAGTGACTTCCGGCAGATTTTTGGTTTTTCCCACATAGTTCCCGTTCTTGCGGGATTTTCGGAATGGTCGAGTTTCCGCAGAATTTTTAGTATTATTATGTTGATACAACTTAAACAAATTATTTCGACCAAATTTGGTACCATAAAAACGGTCATTGTGGCTAAACCTTAAAAGATAGACATATGCCGTCGCGGACTTTTTTTTAGATCATGTATAGAGGAATAATTCTTTCATACATATTTTTTGTGTATCTTGAACCGTTTTCGCAGCGCACGCAAAGAAAGCCTTCAAAAATGAATAATTTTCCCCGTTTTTTACACATTTACCGCTCTGTCTTTGCTCCTATTGGTCATAGCGTAATGTTATTTAGCCTATAGCCTTCCTCGATAAATGGACTATCCAACAAAAAAAGAATTATTCAAATCGCACCAGTAGTTTCGGAGATTAGCGCGTTCAAACAAACAAACAAACAAACTCTTCAGCTTTATATATAAGTATAGAAATTATATATTAGTATAGATATCACATATCTTTTAGATATAAAAAGAAAAATTACCTACCTGGGTAAAATTGGAACAAAACCACCTGTTTAAAAAATACTATCAAGTAACATTAATTCGTACGTGAGTCTATTTCATCCACGAATCGAACCATAAAAATATGACATGATAACATCACAGTTTAAAATAAAACAGCCCAACTTTATACATCTATACTTCTATACTAATATTATAAAGAAGTAAAGTTTGTGTGTTTGTATATTTGTTAAATTGTAAGGGGTAATCTCGGGATCTACTGAATCGATTTTAAAAATTCTTTCACCAATAGGAAGCCACATTATTGTTGAGTGTCATAGGTTATATAAAAAAAACGAAAAATAAAAAGACTTTTACGTAGTAGTCCGTTTTGCAAATTGAGTCGGAGAAACAACGGTGGAATGAAAGCTTTTCTTACGAACGCTGCCTTAACCATGAAAGATACATTTTTGAGTTCTAGAGAAAAAATGTGGAGCTTGAAAATGCCTACAAAAATGTCAACGACAGCATATGTCTAACTTTTATATTTAAGTTACAGAAAGTAGTTTTTTTAAATATTAGTATAGATAATTTAATGTTAAATATAAATAAAATAATTTAAATCCTTAGGTCATATTTATTAGTCATATATTACCAACAATTATCTTATGAAAATAAGTAAACTCATCGTCTTAAGTGTGAAGGCCAAAGCAGCGGAGGGCGCGCGATGGCTTCGGATTTAATTCGGTTCGCGTTCGTGCTCGCTTCGGGGATTATTAATATTATGTCCAACGAAGTGGGCACGGGTCAGCTAGTTGTTCATAAAATAACGAGATGCAACTCTATGTGTCATTTTTACAATCAATTACAAAAAGATATTGAAGCACAATAAAAAAATCGAAACATTAAAAAAGCGAAGATAAAGATATCAAAATGTCACGAAAGAGTCTGCTTGTTATTGAAATAAATGTTGGATACTTTCTTTTATATTTTTTCTTTTATATTATATACGACCAATTGTGTTTTAGAGTTCGCCATTAATGGGGGTCAAGATTCAATTTAATGATAATAACAGATGACTAATAATAATAATAACATTACTCACCGACATACCCAAGTCGATACTGTCTAATAAAGAATTGATGAATATTATGATGCATTTTCTATTATCTGTGTTGTGACTCTCTTTGGCTGTGGACGTCAAATACTCGGCTAGGATAATTAACTAACAATATAATCTTTGCAATGACCCGAATAGTAGCAATAAACCCTAGGCTGTTAAAAATGGTATATGCGTAATTTTATGTATTATTACGCATGTTGTAGAACTAAATCGCGGTCACACATTTCGACGAAGGTCAGCAAACCATTGCTCATATGATTAGGACGTGCAAGTAAAATGACTGGGTGAAATAATGCCGACAAAATAATTTAAGGACCAGCTACATGTTCCTTGTGATACGATAGCTTGAATTCGAACACACATTCCAGACCGTATATCTTTAACATGCTGAAGATTTACTGATTAGTAACTAGTGGAGGGCTGTTTCCCAACTCATTTTAGATGACATACATCTTTGAGGAATATAATAAGTTATTCTAAGAAAATTTTAACGAATAAAATGCTCGAATAAAATATGCTCCACAACCCTCAGGATAATCCTACCAACAGGACGTACCTACGTATACGAACATGTTGTGTACAAATATTTGTGCAAATATGTCGATATGGAAGCTGATGCTGGTTAAACTAGACAGCGTCGAAACACAATGACAGCTGAGCGTTTCAGTTCAGGTTAGTACTGTCGGGTTAGGAAATTGCATACAAAGTAGAACAAATGATATTAAATTCGTTCTCGACTGAATCGCTGTCGAAAGTGGCGCCGAATCTTCATCCAATCCAAAATTAGATTCCAAACTGAATCGATTTAGTAATTTGTTAAACCCTAGTTTACGAGTAATATAGATTCGTAAATTATTGCATTGCTACGATATTTCCAATCATTGCAGATAAGTTATCTTCTCGGTTCAACTCTTAGTTAAATTGCATTAAGTGGCGTCTTTATTTTATGGTATGAATCAAAGGTTTTATACAGTTTAGGTCCTAAGCTGAATCCACAGTTGAAGACATTGATATTGTCTTTTATTTGTGTGTGTGCACGAGCACTATACATCGAATTGAAACAATTTTTCGGATTTGTTGAGATAGTTACACTTTTATTTAATTCCTACCCCTATCTATTAAAAAATTATATTATTATACTGTCATATCTGATATTTTTGTGGTCCGTTCCACGTTAACAGTGCTCACTGTGTCTTTGTTTTTGGCAATCTGTGGACGGCTTTCCTATATTCACTCTATGAATCTTAATATTTTAAGTCCTCCAGTAACACAAAGCATTTGTAAATAAAATGTAATACCAAAATATACACGAAACGAAAGTTATTTTTTTAATGTCAAAGATATTAGAGAGAGATATTATTTTACCGTGGGAGAGCCATGCTTCGGCACGAATTGGGCCGGCTCGACCGGAGTGATACCACGGCCTCACAGAAAACCGGCGTAAAATAGCGCTTGCGCTGTGTTTCGCCGAGTGAGTGAGGGTACCGGAGGCCCAACCCCCCTTATTCCCCTCTACTCCCCTTATTCCCCCTATTCCCTTTTAAAAGGCCGGCAACGCATCTGTGACTCCTCTGGTGTTGCGGGTGTCCATGGGCAACGGTTATCGCTTACCATCAGGTGATCCGTTTGCTCGTTTGCTGCCCTATGCTATAAAAAAAAAAAAAAGATTGCTGAACACCCTTGTCAATTAAACAATGGGATGTAAGAGCTAAGAATATATCACATTTATCATGAGCATTAACTCACCAGCTCCAAGAAATGTATAATACACCAATACACTTGCAAGCATTTTGTCGTATGTTCCGCGAAACGTCCTATAGAGCGTCTCCGAATGTTTATATAGGGGCCAGTATCAAAATGTCCTCACGCATTACACAAAACCTTGGCACACAGCTGATTACAGCTCTTTAAATAGCACTCTAAGTTTGGCAAAGATAGGGCAACTATTTTACTTCGTTTAATCCAACTCCCTATACTTTTGAATCTGATTTAATTATTACAGTTGTGATTTAAGTATCTGAGACCTTGCACCTATATTTTTCACGTATAATGTGGGTATCGGTGGTATTAAATAGCAATATTGAATTTGACAGTATATCTTGACAGCACTACAACCACTACCACACAGTGAGAATAGAATCGACACGCGAACTGTTTGTAACCTATGCAATACTGTGATTGTGTGTAATGCATGAATGCAGAGTTTTAAATATTTCATGCGCCTAATAATTAGGTATCTGATTGCGTAACAAAATTCAGGTAATTATGACTGTAATATTGTATGTTTATTGACGGACCTTGCGTAGTGTATACACATGAAGAAAGCTCGCTGTCGTCATTATTGCTATATTTTTATTATGAATATCCTTATCACCCGCATGTTGACGAAATAAATATTCGGAGAAAAGGTAAGGTCATTTTAAAACCTTGATACATGTCAATTAACTGGGTACGAAACAGGAAAATCAGCATAAATGAGCTAATTTTAAATTCGATACTAAAGATTCTTACGCATGTTGTTTTAATACTACCCATTATTGTACCTATTGTTGTTGACTAGTAAATAAATAGTTTAACTATGAAAATCCACATTCATCTAACTCAGCTGGGAATCGATCGGGAAGTTCGCGCCATATTCTCGGCCCGTCTATGCCAACCACTGAAGAAAGTCTTTAGTCTCTTACAAGAAGGACCAACAATTAGGTAAAGATCGTTGACGACTGAACGAATCTATGTGGAGAACCTAGGGATAAGTCTGTGATCAGTAGTTGATATGTGTCAACAGAAATAGTAATGATGACTACCTATTACTATAAACACATGTTTTGTAAGTTTGAATTCTTATTTAAATTTTCACACAAATATTTGTTATGTGATTTTGTAAAACACGAAGACTTGCAAGGTGCAAATTTAATTATATATTGAAAATTTGAATCTTCCTACAACTCAAAATGAACTTTAGTGGCAACTCAATTAAAAAGTATTATATATTAGTTTACTAATGATGATTCACATGTGTTCTTTTTCATTCGAAAGGTTAAAGGTTGCAATGGGATATACACAAGGATTTTCAGAGATACTAAGCCAATAGGACACATATTTTATACATCCCTAGGTTCAAATTCCTTCAATAGAGTATTAGTATAATGTTCTTACATATAAGATATTAGAATATTCTAATAGTTCTTGTTACTGTTAATTTGTGAACATTCTAACAAAATGTTGTTACAATGTTCACAAATTAACAGTAACATTCGTCGCGTAAATATATTATACGGTGTAATTGTTACCCTTTACTTTAGCTTTAAACCAAACATATAAGTACATAATTAATGCTGTTAAGCATTTTGGTTCACGCGTGATGTTGTTGATCAAGTCTGTTTTCGGCAAGAAATTATGCCGGTTCTTACTTGATGTGTATAATTTAAAGTGTTGAATATAAAAATTGTTACTGTTAGAGATGCGGGAAGAAATTTATTGTGATTGTATATTATCAATCAAATTATAAGGCCCAATAAATAATTAAATATTAACGAAATAAACCTAAATATAATCTTGATACATAAATTCAATATAGTTTTGGTTACTAATACCACAGGACTAAACTATAGTGTACTTGCTGTATTATAGTCAGCAACACGACAAACTTTACATTTGTTTGCTC
The DNA here is from genome assembly GCA_036419045.1 of Scirpophaga incertulas. Taxonomy (NCBI): domain Eukaryota; kingdom Metazoa; phylum Arthropoda; class Insecta; order Lepidoptera; family Crambidae; genus Scirpophaga; species Scirpophaga incertulas. Next base: position 13,216,559 of record CM071627.1, on the reverse strand, counting down.
TAGGTCAACCATCACTATTATGACGTCGCTCGGCGACGGCAGTCTCTATGTCAACATATAAAGTCTGATGCGTTGATGTATATAGAAGTAGACAGTATTGTAAAAAAATTATGTAAGATTAAATAATACCATGGCCAAAATTATGATATACTTATGTAGTTAAAAGATACTAATTCAAAGTAACTTCGGTGACCACTTTATGTTCTTTGGCCCTTATCTATTAATATATCCCATGTTATATATCGTTGTTATCGGTGAATTACCATGCTGGGTTCAGGTTAAACAAGATGAAAGAGGCTTGTCAAGTTACCGAATATTACAATCTCACACAGTTTACAGGTTCCGAGTAACGCTTAACTGAAGCCACATTAACCTCATCTGAATTATTAATACAACAATACAATATACCGTTGTCATGTCACACATATGTGCATACAAGCACATAGTAAATTTAAATGTGTAAAGTCATATCGCAACTTCAATTTGAAAAGTATACATCTTCACAACCATTCAACGACACTAGATACTAAACAAGGTTCAGCGTACTAAACATTTCTATCATAGGGAATACTAATCCTTGTGAAAAAAAAAACAAACTTGTGAGCTTCCGACTAGCTCTTCTTTGCAGCAAATAAGACTCCGGAAATGTAAATAATATATTATTAAAACATTCCATACAATTTTTTATTATCGAACAAAAACCTCTATATGTACGACAGCTCTTATCATGTCAGGAACACCGTTCAAAATATTTTTCAAACCCATATAGCATCAAAATTCGACCTATAAAAAACCGACCTATAAAGTTGGCGATAGAGATGTTCAGATATATTGGTATTGTGTTCCTTTTATTGAAAAATAAATAAAGAACATAATAAAAGGTTTTTCTATTTCACTCAACAGAGCCCACACTTATCTGTCTATTATCAAGTCTAATGGATTTGATCTTGACATTAAATTGCAATACTTTATATTTTAGGTCACTGATATTTGAATACTCTTCTTATCATTCCTAAAATGTTTTATCAAGTTTCATGTTTTACTAAGGCTTACTGCATTCAAACATTGCGAATGATTTTTACTGTCGTAATTATAGACACTAATATAATAGGTTCGTACTTAATACATTTTCATTATATTGCTAAGTTCTCAATAAAGAAATAAACTGTCACATTGTTTTCTTATATCTTTATTTAAGCCGAAGATGACGTTTACAACCACACACACCTACAAAATGTGTTATGTGAGGAATGCGAGAACTTTGTTATTTTCAGCCGTATATATGAACAATTCTAGGAGATCTCTATTAGGCAGGAATTTGCGATAAATGCTACCCATATCTAAGGCCACCAGATAGTTTCAATACGGTTACTATAAATCACAAAAGCTAAATAATATAATAGTATATTGCAATTGGTGAGTATCACCCATACTATCAAAAATGCACGTCGTCGGCCCGCTAAACTGCTAAACAATGATATTAATACAAACAAGAGGCAAATATCATACTGATGCGTCTTAATTTCTAAATAATAAAATCTTCAAATTTGGAGAATTGGTGTAATTTCATTTGTTTGTATAAAATAGTGAGAGAAATAAGGCGTTGAGTGAATTTAATTCCTAATGTATTTAGTTTTCTATGATATCGATACAGATTCATTAGAGGGAAGGATGATGCGACCATATTCGGGGAGCGGGGCTCCCTTTATCTCGAGTGTGTTCTCCGTGGAGATGGATAGGTTTCTGGGGGAGATTTATGTAGGTAAGTAGTTGGCACGTTGGAATAGCTCTGATGTAAAGGAGTCAAAAAGCATACCTTTTAGGGGCGTCTCGTCAAAAACCATAGAAATCATAAACATGATTTTTCAGATTTAAAAAATATACACTAAAGCGGATTTTAAACTATATTTAAATCTTTTGTAACGCTACTAAAACATTATCAAAATCAGTAAGACATAACTTGGCTGAATGCTTTGAGTTTTAAATCATCACAGCCCATATACGACCCCACCGAGGGCATGAGCCACTATGCTAGGGCGATTAGGCCTTAAGGAGCGTTCAAGTATTACGTAACGCAATTGTTGAAGATGTTTGACCCCCCCCCCCCTTGTAACGCACCGTAACGTTAAACAACTTGCGTGAAAAAATTAAAAATGACGACCATACTAATACAATCGAGGAATTCCCCGTAAAACGTAAACGAAAAGGGTTGCCAATTTGTTATAAAAAAAGAAACAATGTTACATACTGTGTTGTAAGAAAGACCCGCTCCTGTCCCTATAACGCATCGTAACATTTTACCGAGAACCCCCCCCCCCCCCAATTGCGTTACGTAATACTTGAACGCCCCCTTATTTCCCAGTGCGGATTGGTTAACTACATAAATTTTTTAGTCTCTTCGCAGATGTGTGCAGGCTGTCTCACGATATCTTCCTTAACCGTAATGATGAATGAAAAGCTCACGTAATGAAATTCAAAAAATGATAAACACATTGGTGTGTGGAATAATCGACGCAGCACCGCCCGCATCATCCGATTTACAGACTAGTGTCTGGACCACAGCGCCACCGACGCTCCCAGTTGTTGATCCATGTTCAGCGTCGAATACAAATTTTTATTCAGTTCACACAAAATATTCCTACTAATATTACAAACGCAAGGTTTGTCTGGATCGATGTTTGTTACTATTTCACATAAAAAAAACGTAAGAAGTGCGCCTATCTTTTTTCAAATTACATAGTCTTCAAAACAGAAGACTACTACTAGATCAAGTGTTTTTATACAAATTACTTAATGGTTGTCTGGATTGCCCTCAGATATTACAAGAAATAAACTTTACTGTACCCTACAATATACCTCGGTCATCTAAATATAAACCTTTTCAACTGCACCTGTCTAGGATTAACGCTCAGCATTTTTTACCCATAAATAGATTGCAATATCAGTATAATACCTTATTTCAGAGCAGCAACTTCGACATTGACATCTTTTATAACAGTCTGTACTGTTACAAAAAACACGTGGTTCAATCTTTCGCGCGCCTTTGATCCGCCCGTGTACATGTAGTTTTTCTATAAATTTATATGATTTTTTGTTTTGTGTTCCGTTTCGTTTTTCTTTTATTTTTAATTACATTTGCTCGTAGTTAATCCATGCAGTGGCAACCTTTAATTAAGATAGCACTTAGCATAGTTTCAAGTATTTATAGTGTCCATGAACATTATCTTAGTGTATGTCTTGTTGGTTGTCCTAAAAAATAAAATAAAAAAATAAAATGAAAAGTTACGACAATATAGCTTAATAAACATCAGAATAACACATAAGCTACCATTTATAAATATACTAGCTAGTGCCCACGACTTCGTTTGTACAGATGGTCGATTTTATCCTACTATCTTGACACTTATTGTCATATTTCGAACAATTTGTATTTACTTAAACTATGTATAGCATTGTCTACATACGTCAGCGCCACATGTGAATCTATTACTAGAGTTCCGCGATTTTTTTATAGAACGTAAGAAAAGTTGTATCATATTATCATTTAAAGGAATATTTGCACGATTACAGTGAAGGAGCGAACATTATGTTCAAAAGTAGTACCAACCAAACCAATTCCGTAGACCATCAGTGGTCCACAGAATACGAAAATAATTGTCTACGGGTTACTACTACTACGGGTCAAGCAATAATAATAGTTATACTAACAAATTACTTATGAAAAAGAAACGAAACTGATTTATATCTTTCTACACGTTCCAGTTTAATAAAACCGTTTAAACTGAAAACTTTATATTAGGACAGTTAAAAGATATTTGTAATAAAACCATATCATATTTTTAACATACTATTTTATTTTATATTAATTTTTTCCGTAATCACGATAATAATGTTTTCTCTTACAATTTTTAATTTGGAATGGTATTATGTTTAGCTTATAAAATAAATAAAAATACCACATTTACAACTTTAACAAAGGCATGCAAAATAATATCTTAGCAAAGGGAACACGACAAAGAGTTAGACGAACGCGACTCTTTGGTTTAGCTGAAATGCCTGACAGCGGTTTCTTTAATAGCAAGGAATTATTTTAATAACCAAGTAATTATATTGAATTTATCGAAAGAAAACATAACTGCAAGACATCCATCAATTCTAATTTAATTAGCACTATAACCTAAATTACAAACAAGTTCCAACGCATACACAATTTATCACCTAAAACTACATTTAATCTTTTCATTATTAAAATTGTTATTTGTACATAAAATAATACAGTGCCAACAACCACGATAGACTTTAATAATTAGGATATAAATACTACAATGGATACAAAACAATATAAACATTTAAATCACTCTCAGTCGGTGCATAGCCGCTACATACAGGCTCCTACAAAAGACGTCAAAATAATTGAACGCACTCAAATTGAATCAATCAAAGAGCGCTTAGCACCGACCGGCTATACTAAATATTGCAGCGAACAACGTGTTAGCTTGAACAATATTAACACTTTTAATTAACAATAATAAACAATCAGAAACAAGGGTTATTGCACCAGTGACAAAAAGTAAGGAAATGAAAAATACAAATTGAAATACGCGGCTGGAAGAGATTGATTAGAAAAAATGAATAACACTTTTATAGTGTATTTCAGATAGTGTATTAGATAGATAAGTCGATATAATAAATACTCGTATTGAAGCATGAGCGAAGCATGATCCTACACTAGAGAGAGATATAAGAATAGACACTACAACACATGGACAAATCACATTGGATTTACTTTTACTCACTGGCGCAATTTGCAGGTACATTTATATACTTTTCTTTAAATCATAGCCTAAAGCAAACTTGCGAGGCTGAATTTCGGGAAAAGCTGCTACTTAAAAAATGAATACGCGAGAACGGAGCTACTAACTTATCTTATTACAATTATTTCATCCACTAAACTATTTCATACCAATGCTAAGTCGATAAAAGTTTGAATAAGTCAAGGGAGTAACTCTTACAGCTTATATATAATATCTTTATCAGTAATATCAGTATTATATATCTGTATCTTAACTGAAATAGTCAAGATAAAGAAAATTTCTTTGCAGATTCAATACTCATTGAAAGTTAAACAATCATCAATCATTGCAAGATTTTACAAGATACAAATCTACTAGATACTTCATCGCCCGCTCGCAGCGTCACTTCATTAATGAGCTGAACAATCCGTCCATTCCATAAGTATATATTAACAGACATTCCGTTCGGGTCCCACGTTACCATTAAATTATGACTGTAAACATGCGAATCCTAATTCGGCAAGAATATCACCACGTACCTACTGTACTGTCCACGAACGTCTGAGACTAAGCTACGACCGAGCTAAGCTCATCGAGGCAGCAAATACGTTGGCTTATTCCAACTAAATATTATAAGCACGAGTACAATTCCAAAATTACTTGTCCAGTTAAGATTACTCTCGAGCGAGCTTAAAAAAGGATTTCAAAGCGATTCAGACTCAGTATAATGCAAATTCACGCTAAAAAATCCATCCATTTTTGTGCTCTACATTTTATAATATGTATTATAATATATAATTTATAGTCTTTTTCAATTCTTCTTCGTCCTCTCTGAAAGTTTAAAAGAAGAGTGGACTGTTTGGCGACGATGAAAACAAGTTCCACGGCACAGCTCCAAGGTATTGACCGCTGCGGTCACCGTGTACGTTAATTTATCCGTATCGTTTTCTCGTACTGTTCAGTACTGGCGGTCATCGTAGATGTAGATGGCTTCGCCGGCGGACTCTTTGAGAGGCGGCGGCTGCGGCGGGAAGTCGAGGTCACCGCGGAACAGTTTGGAGGCGTTGGGGGCGGGGGAGGGCGGCGCGGGGGAGCCCCCAGGCGGGGAGCCGCCGCCCCGCCGCTTCACGCCGCCCGCGCCCGCGCACGCCGCCGCGCTGCCGCTGCCGCTGCCGGAGCGAAACGACGAGCGCCGCGCAAGTCTGACACAATTGTAACATGCTGTTAATAATAAGCATTATACTCACTACTCATATCCGCCCTTCACCTTGACACTCGACCCCAAACATGTTACGGCGATTAGACCTTAGTTATTCTAATTTATATTATTTCCTACGCAAACAAATTTACCCACTCGCTGTGCATCCTACCGCCCACTTTAATGTTTTCTACCAACTTGCACTTGGTTATCATGGGGAAAATAGCCAAACTGCTCATCTTGTGGAAGATTTATATTCACTAAGATGAGTAGAATAGTAAGAATAGCCCTACCTTGAAGCCACCTCCTCTGGCGTCTCTTCGATCTCAAGTACCCAGCTGACGGAATCGTGTTTCTCAACGACTCCCTTAACAGCAGGTAGTGGTGGGGAATCTGGTGCAGGTGATGCGGCGGGCGAGGGCGGTGAATCTGGTGGAGGGGATGGCGATCGCCCGGAGTCGCCGGAGGACGTACGTGTGCGCATCGGTGGTCGCTCGATATACCCGCCGCCCGCGAGCAAGGATACGACCTGCAAAGTATTAAGAATGTTATTCTTTTAATCTTATAATCGGCAAATTATTACATGTTTATTCTTATATTATTTAAAATAATGCACCGTGTCGATATTACAAAAAAATATACCTATCTGATGGTATCCATAGCATTACAAATTAGAGTCATTTAACAATGCTAGTTTGGAAACAAGTTCTAAATTTGAACCTACGGTGATACATTTACAGTGTATCAAATTTTATAGTCTGTGCTAACTTTCTTTTATTAAAAAACATTGCTCCACACTAGGACTTTATCCTGTGCCGTGGGTACCCACAACGGAAATGTTTTGTAGATTATATAAAATATCTTTCCTGTGCAGGAATTGAACCCGTATTCAAATGTTTAGGACTGATTATGATGTGTTTTCTTCATAAGTACAAATTATTGACTAAGCTATAGCTTAGTCATTATAATAACTGTATAACTGTACATAAAAATGTATTAAATTTAAACTGTGATTTCCAGCGCATTTTGCACAGCAGTTCTCCGTTGAGCGAACACGCGTCGCGGTCGCAGTCGCTACGTATGAATTACCTGCGACTTCTGGCGCAGCTTGTAGCGCAGCTCCTCATTGAGCGCGGCGAGGCGTGCGGCGTGGTCGCGGTCGCGCGCCGCGGCGTCGCGCAGCCGGCGGTGATCGTCGCGCAAGCGGTCCGCGTCGCGTTGACGGGCCGCAGCGCGCTCGCGTAATTCTTCGGCCGCATGCCGCGCGGTCTCCGCATCCCGCTCAGCCGCTGCGCGCCGCGCCCGCTCCGCCGACAGCTCGCGCCGAGCATCGCGTAAAGAAGCCAGCTCCGCCTGCTTTAGCTCGACCACAGCGCGAAGGGAGCGCACCTAAAAAGCCAATTGGTCAATTCATTGCATGTTCCAAAAGCTCGGTGGCGCGTCGACACTTATCTTCGAATATCGAGATTCGGGGCAGAAGTCCTACCATATACCAATGTTACCAATTTTCATATTTATTTTACGCTCCCATGATGAAGAAAAATATCGTAAGGCAACCTGTATAAAGTTTTAAAATGTATATGATATCGCCAATCTGCATTGGGTAGACGTGGTTGACTAAGGCAAAATCAACCATCACAATGTTAGGATAAGAGTTATGATGAAAACGATATTTCAGAAAATTCATTATTCTGACTCTTTGTAACATATCGGAGAGAGATTAGAGCTGATCGAAAAAAGATCGTCTGCTTGAGGTGTGTATCTACTAATTGCCTCCACAAAGCTCAAGAAAAATTATGGTAGAATGGCGAAAAACTGAGACTTCACTTGTAAATTCACTTTTGAACTCACCTATCATAAAAAACAACAATAAAATTTAAATCTTTTTGTTTAATAGGTATGATAGGTACCGTAAAACGAAAAATATGATAGAAATTTGTTCATTTTTATTTTCTGTTTATCATATTTTATTCCACATACCCTTACTACATGCTCTTTTAACAGCATCAAATATTAAATTACAGATTGTTATATATACATTGCGATATATGGAATTGAAGAAGAGCGCCTAAATTGCTGCATTATTATCTTAATTCTTAAATAATTTAAAATAATAAGTAGTCGTAAGTGTAACAAGATTTGAAATAATACATTTTCATATATTATATTTACCTCAGCTGCCAACTCGTTTGCATCTGTGCTCAACTCTTCATTAGCATTTATACGCTGCTCGCATTCTTCCGCTTCGCAGAGTACGGGGTCGCAGGCGGCGTCGCACATATTGCACGGTGTCAACATTCTAACGCACGACTCGTACGAACTGTCACATGACTTGAATGACTTTTCACATGAGTCGTATGAGTTGCTACACTTATTGCACGACTCATCCAACTTTGACCGCACTGCTTCCAACTGCGTCCGCAGTGTTCTTTCTATTTCACCGTGAGCGTGTAAACGCGCCCTACTCTCAGCTACTTCGTGCTTTAGTGTGTCTATTGTATTCTGTAACAAATTAGATAAGTATGTATAGGATTTAAGTACAAACTTATTTATGAAGGTATACAAAAGTTTTTATTTATTTTAACAATAAATTTATATTACGATATTGATAGTTATAATCATTTTACTTGATCGCATCAATTTATTAAGGCTATTACTATCAAAATTAAGCATTCAAATTTTGTAGAATCTTTGGGGAAGGTGTCTCTTGATCGACAATTATAATCAGTTTGGATATAATGATTGAGGAAAAATAACTGTGGCTCGATTCAACAAAAAAAAAATCTATACAACAAGGGCACTCGGACGACGAATTTACAAAATACATTCTCTTATTAAGACTTGATATGAAGAAAACAGAATTATTATAAAATTACACCTATTATATGATCTACAGCGTCAGCGACACGTCAAGCTTTACCTTTTCACTACGAAAACTACAGATATTATGAATATAAGAGCTGTATTAAGATCAAAATGTAAAAACTAATGCATACTGGGTGTTCAATGCTGTCACATTGGACACTCAGGCCAAAGTTTAATTAAATTTATATCTCAAGGCATCTTTTTATGAAATCAGGCATAACCTGATCACTGATTGGTCAAGTAGAGTGGGTCTGCTGAATTAAGCAGGTTGATGATAATATATCTATATTCCCATCAAATCAAAACTAAAACTAGTAATTAGCAGACTTGTATAGCTGACAAGGTAGCTTTTTATTGCATTTGAGTAGGCAGTCGATCTCGTCTGGTCTGATGATAAGCGCAGAAAATGTAAGGTCTCTTCAGTAAAAGTCTACTCACTCTTAACTTAAAAAGACTCAAGTTGTAGTATGGCGTGAACATGTTATAGGAACAGTGCGCCCCCCGTTGGGCGCCAGTTCTTACTGTTAACTTTGTGGAAATGAACCATGTAATTAATTATATTTGGAAAACATATATTTTAATTCTTCAAACTCTGACTATCTATTGTAATATCAGATACGACATTTCCATAAAACCATAATATGAAAATTCAACCTTTAACATGCTCCCTTTTCCTTTTCTTTGTCAATACCGACGTATCATAGAAATAGAAAAGAAATTTGAAACTTCCACAACGTGAGAATAAGTAAAAATGTTTTTCGCCTGCTCAGGAGGTAAAAAGAAGACAGTGGAACGATGAGAAACAGTTCTTGACAGCACTCCAAAAATATTATCAATATTAACTATCGATGATAACTTTAGATATTGACGACAATAATTTTTTGTAATGACCGATTTTGGATAACGAATTTTAAATTGAAACACAATTACTATTTACATTTTTTTTATAATATTGTACCTTAAGCCCTTTAATGTCGCTCGCCAAGGCAGCGACAGCCTCGAGGTGACTGGCTTGAAGGCGGACATTTGCTTCATCTTTCGCCGCCACCTCCATTTCCAACTCTGAGATCTTGCTTAAGCATTCTGCAACTGAGGAAATAAACGTACATGTAATACAAATAGGACGCAATTTCTAAAATTATTTAAAACTAGCTTTCTGCCCGCGGCTTCGCCCGCGTGGATTTCGGATTGGGTGTATAGAGGGTTAAGGGTCATAGCTTTTGCCCACGGCTACATATACGCGGAAGTCGGTTTATGGTGCGAAGATTTTATCGCGCTTCCCGTGGGACTATCCGTTTTTCCGAGATAATAAATGCCGCAAAACTCCTCAAGAATCACTCTATCTATTGATGAAAACCGCATAAAAATCTGTGCAGTAGTTTTTGAGCGAAGCCTTTATTGCGCATCCCGTGGGATCTGTCGATTTTTCCGGGATAAAAAGTAGCCTATGTTACTCGGGGAGAATGTAGCTTTCCAAAGGTGAAAGAATTTTTGAAATCGGTCCAGTAGTTTAAGCGTGAAGAGGTAACAAACAAACAAACAAACAAACAAATAAACAAACAAACAAACAAACACACTTTCGCATTTATAATATTAGTTGGGATTTACAAAAATTCTATTAGGTAACCAAATCAATGTTGATATTTTCCAAACAGGAATTCCAAAACTGTTCATTAAATGTATAGCAGTATTCATAATGTGTATTTTCCGCTTTTTTTAATATATAATTGATGACCAAAACAAAAGACAAAAATCATTTGGACTTTTTTTGTTATAAGCAATGTAACAAATACGACTTTGTTTAATATTTAAAGATTTGCATATTTCGAAAATCAGAAGAGAGAGCTTAATTAGTGGACCCAAAATTTAAACAGCGTCAAGTTATATACGATTTAAAAGCTGAACACAACGCTTCCCTTTTCTAGTTGTAGTAAGTATGTACTTTTGACGTGAAACGTCCTTAAAATCGCGCCGAAACATACGGGTACCAGGTTTAAAAAGTGGACCGTAACGAAAAAGTCTATATCATCGTACCTTAATATTTAAAAAACTATTAGTCTTAGAAACAAAAATGTGGTGTGATTATTTCACTTATACAGTCAGTCAGCTCGCTGTTGTGACATTGAGTTTTTTATTAAAATACTTAAAACAGCATCAATCTTGTTTTATTTCAATCTTTTACTTTAAAAGCGATTCCCTAACATAGACGTTTCACGTTAAAACCAACGGCCGTGTGCCCCGGCACAGCCCCACCCGATTTTTATAAATTAAAAAATACATTTCTTACTTTCATCCATTTTTAGTTTTAAATCAACATAGATCATGTCTTGCAATATCCTATTGATTAAATCATTATTCTGAGTATTCATCAACGTTTATCCTTAATTTAAGCAATAACAAAACGCTTTACATTCTATATATCCACTGCGAGAATGCGTTTCTGACAAATACCGTCAGTTTTTTACGTAGACGGAATAAGGTTTAATTTTAGACCACCCTAAACACGATTATAGAAAATGAACTTTCATTATAGTAAGCCTATAAAACAGACACACCCTATAATAATTTCTATTGTTATTATTTTAAAAATGTATTAAATTCGAAAAACTTGTAAGGGTGTTGAACTTAGTATAAGTTTCATTGTTGCTTAAAACATAGACATGGATACATACTCGCTTTATAAGGTGTAATGATACTTATAATAGTCAAAAACTTAACACTAATTAAACTGATGTCATATTAAATTACTTACTTGTATCAAGGTCCTTCTGAGCCCTCTGCTGTCGGTCGCGGTCGGCGCGCTCTGCGCTGCTCCGCTCTGCTGCGGCTACCCCGCGCCAGCGTTCCGCTTCCACCCTCCAAGAACTGCCATTCAGAGTATCCAGCTGAAACCGACACGCACAATATGTTATACAACAAGCGACTAGTCTTTATCTTTTTGAAATGGCGTCTTTAGAAATACGCATACAACAATAGAGAATATTCTGGAGACAAATTTATTAAGTTTAGTAGAATTTCATAAAAGATGTAAATTATCTAACACCAACCCGAAACACCAAATACTGGACTAAGACGCCGAGGGCTTCCACACCTTTGGCAGCGTGTGCAAGCGCGAGAGCGTCTACCTGCTCCCGCTTCGGCGCTGCCGGCACGACGGCGGTGGCAGGCGTCCGCGGCTGTGGCGTCTGAACACGTTTTCCACGCGGCACCACCGCTGTCGCCACCCGTGGTGGTTCTGTAAAAATAGTACACATACATATAAAAGAAAATGAGCAAATAAAATTTTCGACTTCGACGGACGGACAGAGTTGATAATTATTCTTACATGGATACTGCACATTTACTAAGCAGTTAAAGGAAGAAAAGACAAAAGCAAAAAAAAATCTTTTAATATAAACATTTTATATTTAACCTCTATTTTATATTTTATCGCTATATCACAAAATTAGTAGCTGGACTAATAAATGGTCACAATATTGATTCTTACTATAATCATTATTATGAGTAATTGAAAAAGTATAAACAAGAGGAGCAAATAATATGTCATTGACAACAACCTTCACTGTTCACAATGAACAAAGGGAATATAAATTTCCAGTCTACATTGTATCCTATCAGCGAAAACAACCGCACAATAGCTTGTTCTCTGTTATCTAGACATAAGTCCGAATGTAAAATTAGATGAAACGATAGCAATGTGAAAATACATATATAATTTGCTTTGGAAAGAATGGCTTTCATTAAGATCAGCCAACTGCGAATGATGAGGTTTGAATATAAACCTAAGAACATGGTCGACTTTTGTTCTGTAAGGAAATTGTAATCACTAAATTAAAAAATATATGAAATTGGAATAAAAATCGGCATCACAAATTCAGCGGTTCTTCTCAAGGATTTCCCAATTTCCGAACAGATGTACGATATATATATTTTTTTAATCCTTATATGTATACATGTAAAAGGATAATGCGTTCTGTGTATTGTCTTATTTTTAATAAGTGACCGTAAAGACCTATCTTAAATAAATATTATTTTTATTTTGATTTACGCAAAAGTCACATGCTGAAAATCGTTTTGGTTTATATTGATGTAACTATAGTTGTTATTATAGGTCTTAAGGTACTATTTTGGCGGTCGAATCGCGAAAGCGCACCCCGCCATGTGCCCCGTATGGGCCTAGAGAACTCGGGGGGGGGGTTTAGTGGGTAAGTCAGTCCTCTATGACCGGAGAGCCCCACACACGGCCGCGCCTTGCCAGCACGGTGTCATGGTGCATAAGGACACATTTCCCCCCCATAAAAAAAAAACAAGGTCAAGGTCAAGGTCTGTCAAATTCAATTCATCGTTGTCAATTGAGGCTTTCTTATGTCAAAATTGATATCGTTCGTTCGGTGCAATGCTTTAAACGATAGTAACTAAGAGTAGGATACGACACGACGAAGTCCACGATATATCGAATATCGTTTTTAAGAGTACGCCCCCTGGCGTATTGATCACGAAAAGGTTAGGCATAGCTATGACATTCACTTCAACACTGGGAATGATGATACGTGTATTCTAAATGTAACATCACATAGATAATTAATTTGTACTATACATTACATAAACCATACTATGGCGACTATTATCCTCAACTTTTACCTTGTTTAAGTACTATACTGTTTCATATGTTTGTCTTAGTCTAAGAGATGTTTCTTCTAAGTCAAAACAATTATAGTAATCATCATAGGCGTCACAACCCAAAGACAACTCGTATGGTGGTTGGTCAAACGTAACATGTACACGCTACGTGAACCGAATAATGAAAACAGTTTCTCTATGTCACACTTATATATCGATTCAAGGTTCAAATGTAGTCAAAATATAGAAAGTTGGCAGCTACTCGTATTAAGGTTTTGGTTTTAGCATTGGTATTAATATGCGTGTCATAATTAAAATAAAGGCATAAGCATTTTATGATATCAAAAGGAACGAAAAGATGATTAGTGTAAAGCTACAAGTTCGCTAAATAGCCTTTATTGCAATAGGCGCGAGAAATTGACTTGTTTGAGTAGATAGAACTATAACTTCACAAATTTTCTGCTGCACGATTATTATGTGCTAGGTGTGCCGTAAGAGCTATCCTACTACTAGAGTATTAGAGTATAAAGTAGAAGAGCTATCGACTCAAACAAAAAATTTCAAGAAATCGATAAAAAACGTATTTAAAAAAGGAGATTTCCCACGCGACCCACTGATAAAAGCATGTCATCGGTGTTCACGCGTCATCAATCGTTGCAACGGTGAACGGCGCCCATTTCCGCCGAACGATAATAACATGGCATTATAAGTTTAACCAACGAAGCATTAGAATTATTTTAATCAATTATATTGTGTAATTCCGCTGTATTCCTATTTTAGAGATAAAAATTGTTCAGCGAGTAATGTAGACTAAAAGGGACTTAGGTAAGCATTTGTTGAAGAACATTCATCACCATCAAAGCCCATTTATAATCCATACGGACAAGTTAGGGCGTAATTGGCCTTAGTTAGCCAAGCTGACAGGTATAAGCAGTTTGCCTCACAGTATTTTGCGAGCGCCTAACAAATGTACGTACATATGAAAATCAAAAACAGATTTGTACTTGGCAGAGTCGAGCCTAGACCTCCCTAGGTAGATAGTCGGTAGGCTGACGCGTTCGCTACTACCGAGATCACAGCGTTATAGACGCCCAATAATAAAATTTTATTTAAAAAATAAGTATGTTCACTATCTATGAGTATAACGAAATGTATATTGGAAACATAACTACGATCTATAAACTGACCTGGGGGCGTACTCTTAAAAGCGATATTCGATATATCGTGGACTTCGTCGTGTCGTATCCTACTCTTAGTTACTATCGTTTAAAACGAAAAGTAATACGATACAGTTTGAGGTGTCGTTGTAATTATCGTAAATTTGACGTTTATTTTGCGAATGTTCGTCTGTCAAATTCAATTCATCGTTGTCATTTGATGCTTTCTTATGTCAAAATTAAAATAATTCGTTCGATCGTCCGTTGAAATGTTTTAAACGATAGTAACTAAGAGTAAGATACGACACGACGAAGTCCACGATATATCGAATATCGTTTTTAAGAGTACGTCCACTGTATACTCTGAATACTCGTTTATCTGTCAGTCGGATATTCCCGCCTGCCACGAAGCGTACGAAACATCACAATTCCATCGATCAAATCACCGATCGAATCTTATTTATATCATTCAAATTCGGTCGAATTTATATAATAAAACTGCGAAAAAGTTAATTGTCGCTTAAGAATTATTGTTTAATCCCTACTAATATTATAAACGAGAATGTTGGTGAGTATTAATGGATGTTGCTTACTATTTCACGTAAACTATAAAATGGATTTTAATGAAACTTTACATAAGCATAGCAGACATCAAAATAACATATAGGCTACAATTTATAAAGCTATTGTGTGATTTGTCCAAAATATGACATAAGTGACCTGCTCAGACAACGTCGCGGGTATCAGCTAGTAAATAATAATGGTGCAGCACCTAATTTTCCTACAATTTTTCGCTTCAGAACACAACCTGTTTAATTGAGTTGACTGGTAGAATTGTTAAAAAACTTGTATTTACACTTTACATACATTGTTAAATTAATTTACATATGCATTGTAATAATGCAAAATATTATTACATTAATATTACCAATATTACATAGTTAAGAAATTGTTTATTACGCAGTTAAATTATTCAGGCTTCAACATATTAAACAAGGATTTTCGTAACTTTACCAATAAGAATAATTTTGTTGATGTTCGCTATGTTTTGTAAAACAGAAAACTTGGAGTGTTTATTCAAACTGCGTAACGCACAAGACACCAGCACGTTACGCGTACTGCCCAATTAATAATTGTTGCGGATGATGTCTCAATAGTAAATTTGTGAATGGCCGGTTGCGGAGGGTCAGGCGAACGAACTGCGCGTGGGCTTCAATTGGGACCGTTGTTGAAACGTCAAATTAACATAGCCCTAGGGTTACTCAGTCGCGTATGCTTGTTTAAATTTTGCCTAATCTATCACAAGTGATATATTCAATTATTCTACTTTTTGAAACGTTGATACTCATTTCTAAACCAACCATTTACAGCTATGCATATGCATAATAGAGCGCTTTAATGTAAGATTTATATCCAACTTCTATCATACATTATACATGTGAAAATAAAGGTCATTTATTGCCTAAGTCTTTATTTTAGGTTTTGCAAAAGTAAAACTAAAACGCAGATATGAAATATTTTGGCAGCCCTTAATTGTAGTATAACTACTTACTTACAATAGAGCGATGCGCCTACACTTATGAGTAAGTATGTCATTTTTATGATGCGCATATTGATATTATTACATGTCACCGTATCTCTTATATAACGAATAGAATCAATCATACATAGTATTTTTATTTTGCGTGAAGCTCTCACGTAATTAGTATGAATACGTCGATACCTACCAAAGACACGAATATTATTGTATAGTAAAGTATCAAAGTGTAAAATAAATATTTTTTGTTATGTTTAATCACCTGACATATTTATAGTATGAACTTTTATATGAAACAACTGATTAGGTTAATTTTGATGGTTTGAACAAACTTTTTTTTCAAAAAACCACCAATGACTGGAATGACATTCTATAATTACTTTAGCAGTACAAAATGACGTTCCTCAAAGACCATATATCATTATTACAATATGTCGCTGTGTGCCTCGACAATCTCTATCAGTATTCTTGGGAGAGTTCGTTAACGGGACAGACTGACCGCTGTGAATACTGCGTTGCACTTTATTGGGTGAATGCTTAATGGGTACCACGGGCACAATTGCGGTTCCGCTTTACCTAATTACAACCTTGTTTTAAGCTCAGGGCCAAAGAAATGAACGTCGGAATGGAGAGCTAATCGCTCGATTCGGACTCTGACGTAAATGCGCGTTATATGCTGATAGGTGGACATACTAGAACATTGCACGTCAATGAGACGCTACTTGCTTAAATTACAGACCTCTACTGTATTAATTATTATATCCCTAATATTATAATAGAACGAAGTTCTTATAACATGAAGACTTGCTTTTATTTCACTGATAACAATAGTAGACAATTAAAAAAATAACAAACGCAGATAGAACTAAATTTAAACGTTGTCGCTTTTGTATGAATTTAGTATTAATTTTTAAGACTTATTGAGAAGGATCGAAAATTGTTTCCGTGTACATTGACTATCATGCGAAGCATTACATTTGCACAAGAAACCGGCTCCTATTACGAGAAAGGACGGTTCAAAGGTATTATGCTTAGTGTGGCAATTCAATCTAAAATGTTGTGTAGCTTCCACTGTACCTATGTTAACATTTAGCAATATATACTACTTAAAACATAAAAGCTGACTCGCTAAGTTCAACTTTTAGTATTTACTTTTTTAAATCATTTAAAGTGGCTAATTAATTTCTGTGCCTGTCTCGTAGTCTTTAAAAACGTTCATACGAGCATGTCACTTTTACATTTAAAGTTGTATAATTCACTTCTTACATCACCAAAAATATATTGGCTTATTTTCCGTTCAGCTCTATATACTGGGTGTTACTAAACTGGCATTTAATTATCTGTAATTAGCCATCAAAAGTATAAATCAGATAGCAAAAATATTAACGCTAAGCTAGTTACATTTTCTATAGAATCATCACATACCATTAAAAATATTTAGACTTTCTATAATACTTGATATATTTAAAACTCACATGATCAAATACGAGTACACATAATCAGGCCTATTGTTCCTGAAAGTTAGCAAAAAGTGTAGTTAATAAGTACCTTCACTTTGTTAATTTTTACTACGTCCATGTGGAGTAAGCCGTGATTATTTATGCTTACAGGACGCTTCTCTATAGTTTATAAGCAATTACGGTGGTAATTCTCTTAGTCGGCTCTTACGAAATCCGGAAGACGATAGAGAGCAGTTTCAAATATATTTTCAATCTTACACCGCAAAAAAAAATTACGTAAATTATTATATATATTCGAAAAAATTACAAATTTAAAAAAAGCTATAGGCTATAAAGTTAATAAGTATGAAGACTAAAAATTGGGAATAGGTACATGAATATAATATTTCTTTATGTCAAAATAATCAAATTTTTATGAGAACGCAAAACTTTGTTCGTGCATCGCCGAACAAGGAAAAAAAACTACACGTCGGAAATTGGGAGAGCCTTCTTTAGAACAGGCAAGAAAAATAGAATGTCTTCTTTTTTTTCTCCTCTTTTAATCGTCATGTACAGTCAACAATTTATAATACATAATATACATTCGTTTGTACGCTTACATACACATAATATGTGAATATCTAAAAGCAACGACTGACAAGTAGTTATATTATTAAAGTACTCACATCATCAAACTAAATAACTTTCTTCAAAGTTGGCAAACAACATGTGGGTAGTTACTAGACCTGAACCGATAAGCGAGTACCACCGCTTATGGGAGCATGCAACATTCAGTAGCTCTACCATATCTATCAGTCTCCATATATATTTAACGTGGTAACTGTTTTTACGGGTCTAATCTTAATTTAAATGTTACTAACGGCGACGTTTCGCCAAAGTTACAGCTACCCTGGTCACGAAAACTAGAGAATGTGGTTGTCTGCGTCCAAAGAGAAAACTGATCTCTGAACTCTGTCAAAGATCGAAGTAAACAAATCGTAATTAGAATACATTTTAATACATTTCCATGTGTACAAATCGAGAAAACTTTAACAATGTTATCAAATTTATCTTAAACAATGTAACTAACGCTCAATTTTATGAAAATTGATTTGCTAGAGACTTTAACGACTGTAACAGTACGCCAATCAAATGACAAGCAGAGGCTAGTTGGTGTGATGAGACATTATAGTACTCATTTTAGATCACTACGTTTTAGCTAAGGGCGCTGTACTAAATTCATACAAAAACTTATCTTCATCGTCTGCAAATAAAACTCATAGTGACCGTTGTTCGACCATGACACATGACACCGTTGTTCGACCGATCTTTAGAACATATTTATTATGAACATAT
Source organism: Scirpophaga incertulas (assembly GCA_036419045.1). Taxonomy (NCBI): domain Eukaryota; kingdom Metazoa; phylum Arthropoda; class Insecta; order Lepidoptera; family Crambidae; genus Scirpophaga; species Scirpophaga incertulas. The sequence continues at coordinate 13,197,594 of CM071627.1, read as the reverse complement.
TTGGTAGTCCTCATAAAATGTTTGCAATTTTAAACAAAAACATATTGTTTCAATGTCAGAGTTGGTTATGTTGTCAAATATCTTCAGTTTAATAATTTAAAGAACGTCCCATAATTAGCAATGAATCGTTATTTTCAGTCTGTATATTGTTACAACATAAGTACTTATGTTGTAACAATATTAAGTATGTTACGTAAGTACATACTGAATATTGTTAGTTGTCAGTATACAAACTGACTACATAACACAACAAATCAAAATTCAAGATGGCTAAAGATATTTTAATTATAATATCATTACGCTATTGTTATGATATAACACCTTATAATGTTTTTTTTTAGATTTTACCTTATAACGGGTTTTAATATACAAAAATTACAATATTTTGGTTTGTACCTTCTCTGTAATATGAAGCAAGCCTATTGCCATTATCCGGACGCTTCACAAAGACATTTGTGATATATCCTTTAGTCGGGTCTTATGACATCCAATAAACCCTAAGAGCAACGACACATATACATATTAATCTTAATCCATCATTGTACAAATCTTTTTAAAGTAACTGATAGAATAATCACAAACTGACATATAGATTTACATTGACACGTTTTGTAAAGTTACGCTTTTGTTATTCATAAAACGGATTTTTTCAAATTTAATATACACTTAAAAATAAAATGTACTTATGTAATTAATACGATAAATAATGCAACACGCATATAGCTATATCCTCAAAACTAATAAAAGCAAGTACATTATTACTTGTACAATATTTCTCAGCTAATAATATCGTCGTAATATGTAGAATAAAAAATAGTTAAATACTAAACTGTTAAAATCGACAGTATTAATAATCTAAAATATAATTGAATCAATAGTTTATAAGTTTTACGAGATGCTATTATGTTTTAATTTATTATTAAATATATGGTAATTTTATGGTCAACATTAATCTATTTATAGTTATACTTCCTACTCATTTTTTAATCTAAAACAAACTAAAAACCACCTATATATTATGTAATGTTTGTAGTAAAACGAAACCGCGTATCCGCTTTAAATTTTGTGATGTTACGTAAAGAAATTACAACGAAAGCGACCGGCACCCTATTTAAAATATTTTTGTTTGCAGTATCCACCAAATTGACGTATTGACACAATAATGGTTCCTGTTCAGAGAAATTGCCGAAGTTTACTTTGTACTATTTTTCCATGATGCATCAAAGCATGAGCATGAACACGTGAATTCATGGACAAGACAATGTAAGCAAGGCTGTTTCAATTACATTTTGGGTTATCATCATTATCCTCGCAGCTCTATATGTCCCCACTGAGGGGTACCCTACCATGAGGGGGAGGCCTACCCTAAGTTATGGTGATTAGTACTTTAATAATTAAGTTACCACGCTAGCCCAGTTCGGATTAAATGACGCCATAAACATTACCTTTTTAATTGCCACGCAGAAGAAGTCGATTGTATCAGAATGTTTACGATAAACACTTTAGTTCGTGGCCAGACTACTCCCCGTAACTTCTAATCAAAAGAACAGAGCCTAGACTACAGTGATAAATTTCGGTACAATCTTTTCAAAAATGTCGAGCGTCTTGTTTTGTTTTCCTACTACTTTTAAGTTGCTTACTATAAATAAAATAAATAATGAAGGTTTCTCACATTCACACCAATTAGCTTAGCCCAAAACAAGCACTATAATGCTTGGGTTATGGAATCTAACGTAACTGATTTTACATAAATATATATTAAGGTAGAAATGCTCGTATTCATCACATAGAGACTCGAACTCTAGACCTCAGAGATAGCGGCACCTTGAAATGCGCGTAGTAACCACTCGGCCACGGAGGCTGTCTATGATATTCATCTTCAGATATGATTGCTACCCATTGTTAAATCTAATCTAACTAACAGCGAACAGAGGTCATCGCTGAACGGTGCTTAACGCTACGCATAAATTGCAAGATCAACACAAAAAAAAACAGCAGTAAGCCAACTTGAAGATTCGTTACAAATAGGCAATAGTGAAAAAAAAATTATCGAATTTGTTTTGTTTATTTTTTTTAAGCGACACGAATGACCTATATTACTTACACGTTCGATATTGAATTATAATTTTAACAGTGCCATTGGACAACTTTATACTCCACAGACACGAACAATTGTCGTTGCACATGCACATGGAAATTTTATCACCAATCTTTCCACATGAATTCAATCTAGACACGAGGTCTACGGCTATGTTAGTTCTTGTTTAAATATCGTAGTGACGTTGAAAATTATTTCTAACTATAACTTAATTCGACTGTTAATTACACTTGTTCCATTAGTCCTGCACGATTATCGCTTTACCTGCTATGCTATAGAAAATTGACAGTTTTTATTTTTACTGGCAGTATTATGATGAAGTGTGAAATAAAATGTGTCATGCCGAATCAAAAAAATGTAGAATACCATCAAAATATTTAAACGTCATCGAAAGAAGAAGAGAATATAGTTATCATAAGAGGATATAATGTAAATAATAAATGGTTGTAATACGAGAGAAAGAGTTGATGCTGAAATCAGTACTATCATTGGTAATGTGGATATTGTTATTACAAGAGAAGCGTTGGTGGTACAATAGTCCATCCAATCAGGGTCTGCACTCTGCACGCACTGTGAACACAAAAAGTCGATATATACACAACCTACTGCAACCCACAGTCCGAATCCTGAGAACCTAGTTTAAGATACAAACCAATAATTTAAATATTTTCAATTTCTAATCAAACAGAGGGGGTTTCACCTAATTAATTAGATTAACTGTAACGCGCGTAACTGATGATGATGATGAACTTTAATATTGAACCACACATACTTACTAATTAAGTTAATTTGAATGTTTCTGTGAAAGGCATAAAAATGTAAAGCAATAGTAAAATGTATCAAATAGGCGGACCGATCGAAAACTGGCTTTGTGCAATGAAAGTACATTCTAATGTATACTTAATAAATATAAATTCAACTTTCAACAATTAATTAATACTTACCTACATTGCTCTAAAGACCTATTTTATTGATATTAAAATAAAATTGGTGTGACACTAAAGTTACTATGTATCCCACGTAGACGAAGTTACGGACACCAACTAGTTTATTATAAAAAAAAAACATTTACTATCCACACAAGATTTTTTATGTTGACCTTAAGATCGCGTTTTTAACCTACGCAATAAAATATATTTTCGTAGTTCAACTGTACGAATACCTTGACGTGCTGCAACTATAGAAAATCCGTCATAAATCAAATATGTATAAAAGCTTTGTATTGTAGTACTCCTAACCTAAAAATCGAAACAAATAACAATATTCGATACGTTTTAGTTACTAACTCATGTTCCACTTTAAGTTCAAACATCTTACCATCATCATATTTTATGATTTCCACTACGATAGCAACTCTAGAATTTGCCAGCAATAGTCGGTACGGTTATTTCTAACAGTGCTAATAATACTGTAATCCATTCGCTAGCGTCTAGCGTGCGGCACTAGTGGGAATCACTGCTAAAATTAGTTTGTTTGTATGTGTGTCAGGGGGCCGAAGACGCCCGCCCTACGGGGTCATCTGCCCAGCCAATGCACTGTTGCGACTGTCATGGCAATCCGTACGACTACGTGGCACATCGCAATCAGCTGTTTGACGCATGACCTACAACCAACTCAATGATTATAGAGCATATTTTAATCTGCAAAAAAATGTTACGAATATAAATGTAATATAATCAAGCTAAGATTAAATAGATATTTACACCATGTCTTTATATTATCTAATCTATATCTTCTCTAAGAATATCTCATCTAAGAAGTTGAGGTGACTGCTGGTGAAAGCCTTCACACTTCCAGACAATATGAACATTCTATGTTACCGCGTATTCTCCTGGTTTGGAGTGCCTATCTAATCCATAAAGTTACAACTACCTAACTAATCTATCGTGCCCAAATGCTTGTTGATGTCCTTCAATGACATGGCCCTGTAGATTACCGGTCTTGAGCAACCATTTCCCCATAGGATTTGCTTCTTGCAGGCTCTAAAGTCTAACTAAGTGACCATTCATAATGCCTTTAAAAGACTCTTAAAATAATCATTTATCCTTCTACTCGGATGAGTAGAATCATGGATGTTAATCGACATTATATTGGTAAAAAAAATTTAAGGTTTATTAGTTACCTTGCAATCGTAGGAAAATTAATATGTTTGGAACACGTTTGAATTAACGAATAAATAAAAAGTAGTGATAGCATATAACTGTTAAACAAACATACTAACAGAACTACACTTCTTTCCATAAATACGAACATGCAACTTGATGCGACGGCAAATTATAACTGAATTCATGTAGAGAAAACGAGAAGCATTTATGTGTCACTGCATAAATTTATTTGTAATGCATACTATAATTACAGCAAAGGTATGTAACGCAAAAGTATACAGCATTTTATACAAAATTGGTGGTGGTTACATGTTTCATTTGTAAGTTACAAAATAATTCTTACAAAAGTTTTCAGAGTAATAAAGAGGTTAAGAGATTTTTTTAATTTTACGTAAAATTCGGGTAGTTTTAAAATTATAAATTTATACCTACATTTTATATTAATAATTTACCTTAATTTTCAACTAAAATTTATTTTTCTTATCATTTAAATCAAATCGAATAATATTTAATATGTTTTACAAATATAAATATAAAAAATAATATCAGACAACTAAGATCACAGAACAAAGTTTCGAAAGCGGAAAATCTAAACATTATATTAAAATTTGTTCACGATGATTATATTACTGATACGTTTACCCGGTTATGCCGCGTACTAAAACTGTCATCGTGCGTTAACGATTCTCCACAAAGATTTCGCGTCACCACAACGAAAGGTCCCTGTTACTCGGAAGAGTAAGCACAAAGAGAATCGAATTAAAGGGCGTTCGACTCGACTTCCTTTCTTTTTAGTCACGTATCAAACAAAGTGTACCTGCGTACTATTTTGTTTCTGCGCATTTATATTCAGCGCCAACAATTTCTGTATGGGAGTAGGAAATAGTATAGTTGTGTAGTACTGTATATGTCAGACAGAGTATATACTGTCGTGTCAACACAATATCTAGAATTGAATTTTAATAAGCATTTTCTGCGTCTTTTAGAATTAGGTATTTTGGTACGGAAACAAATTATTTAAGAAATGTAATGTGACATGTACTTTATCTGTTATTGGTTAGTAGATATCATCCATCACCCTAGTAAAAACACCGCCATTTTTTTCAATTTTCTTGTTAAATTTGTTTTTGTATGATCAATTATATTATATAGTAATATTTCAAGTATACTGTTTATAAATTTAACATCAAAATATAATTACAATACAACTCTTTACATAAAATAACTCCGCAATTATCAATAAAATATAGTTCAAAATCAATAGGAACTGCACAGTAATGTCCAGTTACCAATGAGTTTCTATTTATGGAAAATGTTTTGGGTCATTAATTTTTCAATTGTATCTCTAGCAGCGTCCGCTTTAACGTATATTGTTGGAACAAATTACATACTATTTTAACTTTTATTTACCTTACTTTTTTAACCATACTATTTTAACTGCAACTTTATTAACTGCAGTGGGTGATATTAGAAATAGTGGTGGAAACTGCATATATCCTAATGTTTGATATTTTACAAAAAGAAACGATCGTAGTTTCTAACTATCAATGCCCGTAACAAACACACAGTTTCAAAATTACATACATGTACTGCGTACCTATATGTAGTCATGAAATGTACTCTTAGACAAGAAATAAATAAGAATAAAAAAATTTACGACTCACTGTCCAGTTTTATTACCTTTGGGAGTATCATTATATATAACGCGAAACAGTTGAAAGTGTTAAATGGTGTTAAATTCATTTTATGGCGGTGAGAATAGTATCTACTTCACGACTGCTCAATACAAAATGAAGCAAAATAAAACATACCGACGAAAATAAACGCGAATGCTCTAGTGAATTAATGCCTGCAATATTCGAAATTAGGTTCAACGAAAAGGTTGAATTAGCATAAAACCATGCGCATTTTGCAACGTCCGCTGCAACAATGAATTGCTTAAATAACACAATGGCTCCACGTGATAACAGAAGACAATCGTATCTTCGCTCTACACGCCCAACGACTTAACAATGACATAATTAAGACATTTTGCAGTAATGCAACGCATGTACTTCCAAAATTATGAGCGATTCAGGGCGTTTTAAAACATCATTATGCAAGCTATTATCATAACGCAAGAATAATGTATGTCACAGTGAGGATGGGACCTATTTATTAGTTCTGACATAGTTATTGCAAGGTTGACTTATTTATGAGTTCTTTCGTTTTTGTTTTACATATTATCATCACAGCTTATATATGTTCTCATTAAGTGACACGGGCAATCTTAAGTTAGGGTTTACAGAACAATATCAACTAAGCTGTCCCAGTGCGATTCACATGCTCCATTGGTTCTTATTAGTTGACTCCACATGCAAATGCACCTTTGCATTTTCGCAGGTTGCCTTACGAAGTTTTAATTCACTATAGGAGCGTCAGATAAATGTACTATTACGAAATTTTAAAAACAAAAACATTAGTACGTGGCATGATCAATCTCGGATTTCCTGATTAGACGGAACATTGCATGTCTCAGTACATGATACCTATTTCTGGTACTATTTTTTTAGTCAAATGTGTTATTTTCCCCGTCTCACTATAGACCCCCATTGCAATAATCAAGACACCGTCTAGTGCACACACTTCAAATGTTTCGTACGGTTTCGTCCCTAAGTGTAGCTTTAAAGAGACCCCGCCAAAAACTAGTCTAGGTATTTGGTATATGAATATAAGCATAACTAGATGGGAGCAAGTATGCCGTGCCTGTAACCCTTGAATGATCTAGTGCCCATTATATTTCGTATTGCCTATCATGGATATGAACTAGATAGGGCCAAAGTATGAAGACATTCTTTTATAATATTAGATAGGTTTAGTTTATCTATATGTATATAAAAACCGATCATTATTACACATTGCATACAATTCATTTATAATATATCGATTTTGTGTAGCATACGACCAAATTATAACAAAGGTTTAATTTCTTTATTAGTTATTATAAAACTGTAATATTCAACCACTTCAAAAGTTTATTCATGTTTCGTATGCCTCGAAACTGTTATTTATAGCAGTAAATCAGTAAAAGTAATTTACACTAACTGAAAGAAAGTGTTTGCAATTTCCGAGGGAAAACAACCGAAACCAATTGATTTAAATTGCAATATATAATTAATCATATTACTTCTCCATCTGTCTTATGTTACAGATTCAATAACATAGGAGCTACTTTTCAATTTATGTTTTTAGTTCAAATTCAATAATATTGATCACGTTCGCTGCAACAAATCTTAACCCAACAGAGCTTTCAGGAGATGAATTCACAAATGTTTCCGCAAGAAAAAACAATTCTATAACTATACTTGCAAAAATAGTTAATCGATTCAAATAGTACAAGAGCAAATGCAAGATTTTATCTAACGAAGCAGATATGATATGTAGACATAAATAATTCATTAATAATGAACGTCAAGGAAACTAGGGAAGTTTGGATCGGATCAAGTGGAAAACTGTGATCTCTACCTAGCCTATAGGAAAGAGACGTGAGTGTATGAATGTATGTATATAGGTAATGATCACGGTCAATACTCAAATTAACTAATAATTGATCAGATACATGTCGCTGCTTCACCGAGTTCCTCTGACCACTGCTCGCAATACACGAGTTGGTGATATCTATTTAGTCAAATAAATATAATTATCGATTCTCTAAAAACATAATTCTATATCTAACAAAAATAACTAATAATAATTCTCAAGTTTCAACCAGTACTCGTAGATATGAAAAATAAAAGTTGAAGCTATACTTATATGGTAAATACATAAGTTAAAAACTCGTTAAAATGAAACGTGACAACTAGCTTCTTATATGTATGTTGTTAAAATGTTTAAAAATTGAAAAAATAAACAGATAGAACAATAATTATTTTAATGAACTGTTGGAATAAACTGACTTTCATTGTATGCAAAGCTCATATTATTTTGACTTGTAAACTCGCGACACGACCTTGTGTAGCCTGTGACGAATATACAGGTATTGTGTAGTCTTGGCATGTTTCCAATGTTAGCGTAAAAATATTGAGCCACTCTTTCTATTGTGAAGATAATTAAAAAAAGTAGACGCTACTAATGACACGTACTCTTGAAAAATCGATAATCTGGTGGAAACTATTAATGTAAAAACTGATAATAACTTATTTTAAAGCATAATACCTACATTTAACAATCTATTTGAGTGTTTTTATGTAAATTACTTGGATCGAGTAAAACCTTATTAGTAAATATGTAAAAAAAATAATTCGCAACGAAATTTAAGTTTGTACGTACTTTTAGTATCATTCATACGAGTATTTGATTTGTTTTCTATATTTAATAAACAAAGCCAAAATTCCAAATTAACAAAGTACTAAACAGCTTATTTCTTTGAAAATTTGCTTATGTTCTTTAAAAAGCTAGTGTTGTTGCTGCTATAGCAGTGTATAGATACACTTGTAAAATAACTATAGCAAAAACCATTCGAAGCTCTGCAACAATGTGCAATGCGGAACTTAATATGTATTACTGTAGAAGGTACGTTTTTATGGTCGATATGGTGTTTCTTGTAAGCATAAGATAAGTGGCAGCACAACATCCGCAGTATTATAAAAGTGAAGGAAATAGTTGCCTTCAATTACTAAACAATGGGTGTTAGGTGGAAAAAGTATTGCTGTATTATCCGTGAAAATCAGCCTTGAGGGGGGCAAGGTCGTACGGAAACTTTCAAGTTAAACGCACGGTGAATAACTACTGCGGTTACCGTTCCCAGAACCCAAGGTGAAATGGGGTTAATTAACGTCGTTGGGCATAAGATGTGTGTGTATTAAGCACTTGCAAATTACCTGATCGTTAATTTGATTAAATTGTAAAATTTCTAACTTCTGATTGTTTTCACTGGTCAATGTAATGTTAAGCCATGGCTGACCTAATAATATTAAATTTTAATTACGTTTGTGTCAATGAGACCAAAGTGTTTGTAATATTACTACAGACTGTGGTGTTTATTTCAAAAAAATATACATTCTTTATTCTATAGTAAGTAGTCAATAATTTTATACTGCTCAAAAAGTGACGCTTTATTGTCATGCAATACTAAAACTACATTTTTAGGGACTGTGCTTATCTAAAACAGTGTAATTACAACTGAAGCATTATTTTAAAGTTTTATAATTTAACCCTTGCCACAAATAATATTTACAATACGCCTTGGGGATACAACGTCATATGAGCCTACACAACCATTTCTACTCCAGAGCACATCACTATAGAGGATAAGAAAATTGTTTTGAAATTCGATTATCCAACCTAATTAATTAGAAAATTGCCATGTGGAACCTTGCCTTGAATATGAATTGACGTATGAGTTGAAATTATTTTATTATTAGAATTGCTTTGCAGTCAAATTCTATACAATCGTCGTAAAAAATTTAATAAAAAGATGATTATGCATCGCATACCAAAAAATGTATATTGCCCACGTGCTTTTTATACCCTTAGCTCCTGCTGTATCTCTAAATAAACAGTCGATGTAATAACAAATTTGCGGCTCGGAGCAACAATACTCTTTTAATAAATTTTTAGTTAATTTTGTTTACGTATGAAAATTTTAACAATTATGTCAATATTATATTGTATAAATTTTTTAATGTTTACTGCTGTACAGTCTTTGGTACATAGAATATTATGTAATTTAGATTATAGTCACACGAGGCACATTTAATTTCTACCGACGGGTGCATGTTCGCAAGTGTTCTGTATTGTCATTTTTGTCAAACGCATTTGGAATTGAAACGTTAAAATATAAAAACATATTTTAATTTCCCCTATAAGGAACAGAAATAGAAGTCTCTCTTTTGTCTACTATTTATATAAGTAATGGCTTTAAAATCAAACACCTATTATCACTGCATTAAGTATAATTTAGTGGTGATTTAATCGAATTAAACGGTTCAGTTCAGCATCGATTAAATTCTTGATATCAAGTTATTGTTTTAAAAAAAACTTATTTCTACTTACTAGAGTTATATAATGAATAATTCAGAAGCTCTACTATTTGATTGATCCATAGTAAATAACACTTCTCATCAAAAAAATCGAAACACCTTGCAAGTTTACGTTTTGTCAGGATTATCAGAAAAATGTGTACATTTAGGAATAAATGTTAAATGTCGTTTAATAGTGAGTAATATGAGCTTATCAAATCTTAATGTTAATGTTCTAAATTTAAATGAATTTTTCATAGTTTCGTATTTTGTTAAATGAGTCATTTTTATTCCGTATGGAGTATAAAGGAAATGGATAAAACAACACACGTAAATAAATGAAAAAAAGCTAAAAAACGTTTATTTAATAACTTGTATTCCTCCCCGAGCTCTAATTACTGCTTCCATACGGTTCTTCATCGATCGGATGAGAGTCACGATCACATGCTGTGGTATATTGTCCCATTCCTCTTGGATTGCATCTTGCAGCTGGCTAAGTGTTTCTGGGGCAGGATCTCTTGCTCGAATTCGTCTCTTTAATTCATCCCACAGATATTCAATGGGATTCATGTCCGGGCTTCTTGCTGGCCATTCCATAATAGAGATATCGACTTCGTTAAGATAATCTCGTACGACGCCCACGGTGTGAGCCCTAGCATTGTCGTGCATGAATATGAAGCCGTTGCCAATAAAATGTGCATAGGGCATCACATGAGGCTCGAGACACTCTTCGACGTACCGATGACAGTTTAGTGCAGGCAGACGTGGCCCAGACACAAAAGCAAGCTCTGTCTTACCGTCGGCGCTGATTCCTCCCCAAACCATCCACGAACCGCCACCATAGCTGACCTTTTCTTCAATGCAGCATTCTGCATAGCGTTCTCCGTCTCTTATGTAGACCTTGTTCCTTCCGTCGTTACCATACAGCATAATTTTACACTCATCAGAAAAGAGAACTTTGCTCCACTGTAGGTATGACTAATTTAGGTGCTCACGTGCAAAGTTAAGGCGCGCTCTTCGATGGTCTGCAGTTAATTTCGGCCCATTTGCTGGCTTATGCGGTACCAGTCCACGATCCTTCAACCTTCTTCTAATTGTAGAGTCACTTACAGCCACCCTTCGTACAACACGAAGCCGCTGCTGCAGTTGAAAAGCGTTAAGGCGTCGATTTCTTAAAAAGTTGTTACAATAAATCGATCATCTCGCTCAGAAGTGACCCGATTCCTGCCAGATCCTGAACGGCGCGTGAACAAACCAGTCTCCCGATAACGTTTATAGACTCTATGAACAGATGACAGGCTTAGATGCAGTCTTGCAGCCACAACACGCTGACTAAGGCCAGAATCCAGCAATGCCACAACTTGGGCGGCTTCTGTGGGCGAAGTATCCATACGTTTTAGAAAAATAACCTTTTTTCAGACGTCCCAAAGTCACAGTATTGAAATAAAAAACAAAAAGTTTAAGGATAGGCGCCAATTTTTAGTTTTTAAACGCTAAATGTACTCCAACCCTAAACACACATTTGTCTCAAAACAGTGATTCATTTCGTTTATAAGATAAACAAATGAAATTCTAATTTTGAATTTAGAATTTTCGCTTATTACTGTAATGGCCAAACTGCCAGCTATACATTTATGGTTTTTTTTTTCATCGTATGAATTCTTTTTTGTGTTAAATTCGGACAGAAACAATGAAAACGGAAGTGTTTCGATTTTTTTGATGAGAAGTGTATTATTTAAACATTTAACACTATTTAAATACATAATTTTCGTTTATTATTAATAATATAGCTTTGTAACTCTGACTTCACAAAATATTTTAACGGTTTTTAACGGTAGGTACACACATTGTTTGTACTTTTAATAATGTCTCCTACTGCAGGTTGGCTGGAAGAGATCTCGTAAGAGATAAGCCTAACCTTTTGTATTAGTTAATTTTCTGTATATTATTTATAACTACATATGTTTTATGTTGTGTACAATAAATTGTAAATAAATAAATAAATATTTTACAGGTCATAACAAATTGTTTTAATTCGCAATCTGTAATTGTGTAAATAAAATATTTCAAGCACGAAAGCTTATATGTATATTAAAAATTGCGCATTAAACATGTCCATGCTCTTTTATAACGCAATCTGAACGACACATCGACAGGTAAAATAAACATTTAGTCGGCAAGTACTTGAAAATTCAATAGTCGTGTACTTCAACTAACCTCGTCCGTCCACAAACATTTGCAAAGTTGATAACACACTAGCTCATGATGCGTCCCAAGCTCAGTCCACCACACTCAAACATCACTTCACCGATGCCACCCATCGGGGCAAATATTGGTCAACCGTACCACCACACGAACGTAAAGATGTCAGATGTTTGAAGCGTGCGTGCGAGCGTGCTCCGTCACGGTGTAAGTCGAACTAACGTTTGCGGTCTTCGTTCCCAAGCGATCTTCATTGACTCCGAACCGAAACCCTGAATGGCGTTAAAATTACGCTCATATCATATAAATTTACAATCATTAATTGAAAAAATGTAATTCCGATAAAACTGTTTAAAATGGTTAAATATTTATGACATTCGTGAAAATAATTTTACCACTATATGCAGTCAAATGCTTTAAATTAGTGCAGATTTATGTACATTTTAATGAGGTTTCTATATCGGGGTAAGTTGTTAAAGAAAACTTTACCAGCCAGTACGTACTATTAGTGCGTGTGTAACTTTTCCCTTCTGAAGTGAAGTTCAATGCACGTGTCGATGAAAGTTGAACCGCGAGATGGACCTGACGAGTTCGCCCGTTTGATTGATACCGGATACCAGAGTTACCTCTGTTTCCGTCATTATGCAATAATAATATAATATTAATTTGCTTGTTTTCTGGATTTTAGTTAATTCTACGGTGTTGTGTTTTCATTTTATTTTCTATATTAAAATATTGATCAGTATAGGTAATAAAAAAATACAAATAATTAATTTCAATTAACCGTATAATAATTATATTGACGCCGTGTTTTTACAGAGCTGTCACAGTAAACTGTCAACTTAATCTTGGCAAGCTATTTTATTGGCACTATTCATTTAGAAAAATATAATAATACAAACAAAATCTAATAAATAAAAAAATATAATAAATAATTAAAAATCTAATACTATAATATAATATCTAAATAAATTTTAATTGAAATCTTTTTCATCTAAATAGACGATTTTACAGATTGTTTACTAATTAATAAGTTAAGTTTTGAAGAAAAATAAATTATAAATGAATACAAAGTTAAATTAATGTAGAAAATGACAATGGTTTGATTATTTTATTGCGCACGTTAATCAATAACATTTTAAATAATATTATTACAAATAAAAGTAATATATTAATCTGATAAAATAGAAAAATAGAATATTTAGGGCAATAAATTACGAACAATAAAATTGACCGTAGCAGGAAATTGTCCATGATGTGCTTAGAATATGACCGCGAATACATCCGTCAATTCCGCAGAGTATAACAGAACTGGAGATCGTATTATATTCTGAATTAGTGATTGTTGACTCGACGGATTAAAGTGTAAAGTGCAATGGACTTTTGAAGCGTCCGCTGCATATTAAAAACTTTGATAAGCCGTAGCAAATAATAAGATTGTAATCTGAAGTAGAGTAGGTACATTCATTTCTATTATTTCCAATCGTGAAAGCAAGATGTTTAGAGATTGAAGGGTATATAGAGCACGCAAAATTAATTTCATACATATATATTTTTGTATATTATTTATAATAATATACAAAAATATATAGCTAATAAAACTAATACATTATCAATAACAAAATCTGTATAAACTAATTTGCTGACAATCTCTACGAAAAAGCTATTTCTGTATAAAAAGCATATAATTTAAACATACATATAATTTGAAATCAAAACTCAAATTATCGAATTAAGTCATGTAATTAATTATATATTTACGCGAACAAACTGTTATGTAGTTTGTCAAAAAAATATATAAATTAAGAATAAAATTTAATAAATAAACTTTTATGAAAATTAAAACCACATTTAGGATTTTTTTTTTATATTTGTATTAAGTACTACCTTATACCTAATTAATGTATTGCATTTGTTAAGAGCATTGTTTTATTAATGAATTTATAATTATAATCGAAATAATTTTATCATACACACAGTCTGACTATGACAAACATTTGAACCAAATTAAAAATTATTTAGAACTTTATTGTTTTGTCTTACATACTTTCGGTCCAGTACCGCTTGTCCGTTATCAACTAAAATATTATATCAGGAAGAAATTATCAAAGATAGAACCTAGATATCATACAGAATTGTACAGAAACTGAACAAATTAAAATTGAAAAAAAAAATCTGTAACTAATAACGAAAAATTGGTGACTGATTACATATAACAGTGACTATTGTTCCTAATAGACAAAATTTTGAAATGAAATTATTAAATTGCAACAAAAGCATAAATTAATGTTATTTATTCATTAACAAAAATGAATTAATCGTCGGTTAACTCAACTATAGTTTTGTAAATTAGATTATTCAGCCTACTGTTTGGAAAAGATGACATTTTTACTCTACGAGTTTCATAATACTTACTATCATCAATATATATATATATAATATCATAATATATACTATCATAATATTTTGATTAATAATTTTTGAACAGAGTACGAGCGAACAAACTATAAAAATTAATCTGAACATACCAATTTCTATAGTCGTCACCAAAAAAGGAATGTAACAAATAAAACATAACCAGAAATACGCCGTTTTGGTCTAGCGCTCTCGTCTTACATTCGCAATACATATGCATGCCGTGAAATACTCAACTTTCTTCACACAGAGAATGCTCTGTGCAGTCTTGTAGTTTAAATCTCTTTATTTAATCGCACCAGTGCGTGTCAAATAGCGGTGCAAAGATTATAAAGTGTGCCATGTGAAATAAAAGCTTTTAATGTAATCAATAAAGTTAAGATTGCTCTATAATTAACAAAAATTCAATGACACATCTTTTTGAGTTTACCACGCGCGAAAGTTAAGTCTAAGACATAAACATATAAGACATTGATATTTATTTAGCAATTTTTAACACGTATACTAAGGGAATATACTGAAATTATATAAATTAAGAATAAAATTTAATAAATAAACTTTTTTGAATATTATAATATCCCGGAGAATGTTAATAAAACCTCGCCCAATAACATTGCACGTAAATTTAAACTGTTACATCACGCGGGGATGACACGTGTGACTCATGTATGTATGTAAATATTTGAAATGAAAACCTTAATAAAATTAAAAATATTTTAGTAATATACCCAAGGGAAACAACATTCTATTTCATACTTAATAGAAGACGAAAACTGTACAGTAGTTAGTCGGTTAAGCGAATGACCCATTGTATGGAAATAACAACGGTTTGTTCCCATAGCAGATAAGATAGTATATAGACCAACATAAATAACCCTTTCCTGTAGTTCTTTTTACGACGTACATACTAATGCGTCAGGCTTTATCAGTTTTCAATATCTGTGGCTAATTGTTTTGCAATTTACTACATTATTCAATAAAGTCGGTTTTCGATTACAACTCTATCGATGATAACCGATCAAGTTGTTTCATGACCCACTCACGTTTTATTATACAGTTAGACAACTGTATGTATGTACTACGACAAATTTATGGAATTTCTGATTGCAATATTAAATAATCCGTTTATTCTAATTAATTTACAAATAAATTGGTTAAACATATAACATTACGCAAAAAAAGTTCATACCGATAAACTGTGTGTTACACAGTTTTTAAGCGATCTGTGTCAACGTCGCAAATAAAGCTTAGACCTTTACAAATATGAAGAAAGACAGAGGTTAACTCTATATTTAAATACACCTCTGCCTAACCTTTCGAAGAAAATATTTTCTATTTCTGTCTCATTTAATTACTCAGCAATTAATTTGTTAAATAAAAATTTTGATAAAAATTTATTGGAAAGCTGGATTACAATTTCAAAAGCAAGTTAAAATATTATACATATTTTATCAAAATATGTTTAATATTATATGAATACATTTTACCACTTCTTTAATACTTTAATCTTCGGTCGATGATGATATAGACGAAAATCTTTGTAAATTGTACTAATTTGGCAAGAAAGTTTCTATGGATTTCTCTGTCAGCGGTATCAGCTAATGAGCTGATAATAAAAGTTTGATAAGTGGATTTCTGGAGAAAACTACCTATTTTTTCTTTGCTAAATCAGACGTGACTGAAACAGTACAATCAGTTTGATGTGGGCCAGCATTCAAATTGTTCGTTTGTACTTGTATACAAATGTACTGTTTGTAGACAATTGTATGAGTATACCAGTTAAACAATCAGATTAACGCTTCTTTGTGACAAATATCGTATGTATCGTAAGGTTAAAAAAAATCTTTTTGGACAACTTATCGCTACGGTACGAGATATAAAAAATGTTGAAAGTATTCATTTCTTCTATAAATTCATCATCACAGCTCATATACGTCCCCACCGAGGGGCTCGAGCCTACCCTAACTACGTTAGGGCGATTAGGCCTTAGTCAACCACGCTGGCCCAGTGCGGGTTGGTTGACTACGTACACCTTTGAATCGCTTCGCAGATGTACGCAGGTTTCCTCACGATGTTTTCCTTCACCGTAGGAGCGTCGGATAAATGTACATATGAAACTCGGAACGAAAAACACATTGGTACACGGTGGGTTAGATCGCGGGCCTCCCGATTCTATGCGGCGCACAAACCAGTGCCGAGACCACAGCGCCACCGACGCTCTCTCTATTAAAATTGCTACTGAATAAAATGTGTATCCTTAGGCCATTGTTAACTTTAATATGTAGAGGATATATTCACGACAGGGGGATATTTCGCATTTTTCAGTATACTGAATGAGTTTAAAAAACGTGGTATGAAAGTGCGTTTCGGATGCGTGCTTGTTATGTGCAAACGATTATTACAGACACTAACTAGTTTTATAATACATCATACTTTTTAACAATTATTTTATTATAACAAAAAAGGCTGCCAATCCAAAATAAAACAAGAGACACATCGATCTGACATCGATAGTACTACATGTAATTAGCACAGATAAAGATATAGGAACTCATTGGTAACCAGAACAAAGACGAGAAACAAAGAAAGTCACGTAAACGTTACAACTTAAAAGCGTTGCGTGCGGATTTACGACTTTATCTTGACGCAAAGGCTCTTCGACATTCCTATTGAGGCATGTAGCGTGCTATCAATATGTATTTGCAAAGAACCTCATACGCAGAGAGAATTTAGGAACCCATTTGATTTTAGAAAAGGAAATTACTTGCTCACCTGTTGTCTTTAACATTGACTACTTTCATACTAGTTTGCAATTACTGCCTGGTTCCAATAAAAAGGAATCTTTTCTTACGATGCGTGCCTATTTTCGATAAGTTGACGTGAAGTTTCATTATATCTACGTATAAATCAGTTCAATTGTTAAACTTTTACTGTTTGTTGTTATTTTATTACTATACTTACTACTATTGGGCATTGTAATCTCAATTTGAGCAATATCACAAAAACTGCAAAAGTCTAATTAAGTAAGGGATTAGAAGTACTGGAAATTAGAGATAATGTACAAAAAACCTATTAGTTTTCATTTGTATTGTAGTTTATTGTTACAATGGATTTAAAATCAATAACTTGACAAACTAGTAGTTACCCAAAAATTTTAAATATTATATTGTTTGTTATATATGTAAATAATGTGTAATTATACTTAAAAAAAAATAACTATAAACAATGTGTGATACGCGAAATATGTTTTGTTTCATTACTTATTATAACAATATAGAAATAATAACTTATTGCTAACACTAAACTAGCAAGATATTATGAACTAATATAAAATAACATTTATAAAGTTTTAGTTGTATAGTTTTAAAATTTTATAAATATTTTTTGATACCCTCTCTTATAATGTGTTGATACAAAACGCATAAGAGCAGAGACCAACAGACAATAATAAGCGTAATCCGACCGCTGTGAAACGTTAAAAATACGTCGTTAACGGTAACAAGAAAGCGAATAGTGACTGAACCGCGAGATGTTGATTATAAGAATCGAGCATACTCGTAAATAGAACAATGTATTCCATTAAGATCTGCATAACTCCAATAAATAAAAAAAAGCATTCGACATTGGTTATAAAAACTTATAAATTTAAAAATGTTTTCTAAGAAACACATAATATTTTTTACGAACACTCAAACTTGTCCGCTAATAACCAGCCAGTATTTCATATGGGACAGATTCTATTTAGAAAACTTTGCAACAGGCGTAGGTGGATAGGCTAAATTAAAAATTATGAGTAATATTCTTCTTTTAAAGATTTGCTTGGTTCAATATTAAAAATGTATGTAATGTATTATAGCTGTAATCTTTTTCATGTTTTCTCAGTGGTTTGATTTTGTTCTATTATTAATCAAGATATGAACATTTCAGTTTTATAGTGATACACTGAACAAAACCTAGTACTTAAAGCTATGTCATAAAATACCAGTCCACGTCAATATAAGTATTCATTGTTTGTAAAATGATTTCTCAATAACTCCTACTAGTTATTTACAGTATATTGCCATTTGTAGCCACTATTAAAATCTATATAGCTTTAGATGAAAACGTGAAGCCAAGTACCATTAGTCATTGAGATGCGACCTGAAGTCTAATATTGTCGCTCTATTTTCTTGGCACCCATCAGGTCCGTGTCCGTGTTGGCTCTCCTTACTCCATGACTCATATGGCATATGCTAAAAAAACGCCCGACTCTACCATATCCACATGAATACTGTTTATTTTGTCGTTTACTGGACATCTTGAGACTTTGGAAGTCTGTTTTGCTTTTGTAATATTTTGGGAGATTTATTAGCTTTCTGTAGGAATTGTACTGAATATCATTTTTCTTCATTTCAATAGTTACTACGTTACTACCTATGCCAATCAGTCTACAAAACATTTTATATTTATACATAGTTTTTATATTTATACATACCTCATTATCTCACAATCGGTTTAACACAGGAAAGTTGTATTATCCTGTGGTAATAAATATATATCCTTTTCCCATTATTATGAGTTCAGGAATATACAGTTTGTTAGTTATACACATAGAAAATAAAACTTATTTAAAATCGTTAACATCTCATTACTGTAGATGTAGAAAAATTTCACTAAATGTGTTATATTCGGAAGACATTGATGATCTTTCAACAATAAAAACGTACGATGCTGATCGCTGCAATCAATGGACTCAATTTTCGTGACTATGACGAAACTTTTGTTCAAAAATAACCGATTAACAGCCGACCCTTCCACACTCGCCGAGCATCAATCTGCGCGGGTGTGGAATACGCACGATTACCCATATTTATTTAACACTAATGGACGTCGTTTCTGAAGTTCCACCGCGGTCTTCAGATTATTTGGGCAAATTAATCTTATAAATCTTGCTTAATTTTTGAGAAGACTTTCGTCCCTCTTTTTCTATCTCTTCCTTTCGGAAAAGTAATTAAACATAAATATCCAATGTCATGTAAATAACGGAAGTGTAATGAAATATTAAATATTTTAATGAATTTTTTGTTTTCAATGCTAATTTCACACACAGATATTTCTACTAAAATATTAAAAAGTTACAAATACACACGTTATGCAATATCTAAATGTATTTGTTTATCGTATTATCGATCTGTAATGTATATCATACATGCTTACCTGAAAATTCATTTTCGAGTAAGCCCAAGCAGGGTTGATACATTTTTTTTAGATTGTTTGATATATTTATTTTAATAAAACAATGACGAAATTAAGAAAAATAATTTTACAACGTTATTCGATCCATATATACCACCTTAGTGAGATATCCATCCTTGCTTGCCCTACAGCTGCCATTCGTTTATGTGTAAGCAAAATTAACCTATTTTTATTACTCTAATTACCTCAATCACCAATATTAATCTTCTATTTAATATAATAGTCAATTAGTGTAAATCTATAATTAGTATTAACTATATTATATATTAATTATATATAATAAATACTAAATATAAATTAACACTAATTGACTATTATATTATATAAGTAAGAATTTTAATGTTGGTGCTATATATATACATATATAGTAACTAAAAAGTTATAACTCCAGACGTGATTTAGTAGTTTATATGACCTTAAATGTTCTACAAAGAAGCTCGCGCAAACTAACTCACTGTGAACTCAATTTATTCATAAGCTTCAAATCATTTAAACTATCACAAATGTACAAATTTGATTGTTCAGTAAAGCGTGACTGTAAGTGCATTTGTGAAATTTGTATTATTATTATAATATTGTACCATTAGCAAAACTCATAAATTATGTTCTGGTTATGATTTCGGAACATAAAAGTGAATTACTTCTTAATTTGTGACTCTTATGATTAGTGGGTGTAGATAAATTTTAAATTGTATTGATGCAATTGCTGTGATCATCCGTGGCACTGTGGCCTCCGTACTAGTCTTCGAATCGTATTTTCATTTTTTAAATTTCATATGTACATTTGACATTCCTACAGTAAAGAAACACATCAGACACAGAATAAAGCAATCTGCATACACCTTCGAAGAAATTCAAAGTTAATATGAAGTCAACATAACTTCACTGGGCCTGCGTAGTTAACTAAGACCTTATCTACGTAACATAGTTAAAGTAAATATAGGTTTGATGGAAAATAACAGTAGCCGTCTAAACGTGAGTCATTGCAGAAACAACTCATTAACAACTTATACGCCAAGTATACTCTCATTAGCAATCATGGTAAAGCTAATAATACCCAATCCATTCTGGAAATCTTGCTCTAAAAATCTAAACAGTTTACACGTCAAGCTTAGTAGTTCAGTTAAAACGCACGTTCCCAGACGGATGTGTACAAATGCCTGAGCATTGGCCTTCCATACCCCGTAACTCAAAGTTAGCACATAAAGGATATGCTAAATCTACACTGAATTACCGATCTATATAGGTACTCGTACAGAATCCAAAATATTTCTTTAGGGTTAATACTTTGATTTGATAATTTCGATAATTGATTGATCATTAACAATTTTTCTCGATTACTGTTACTATCAAATCAAAATACAAATTATATAAATCTATAGCACCATCTTTGTCAAATTTATTCTTCTGCTTTTGTCTCATACTGAGTGAATTCGGTATAACGGATTATATTCGGAATGAAGAAGACATATGAGAAAGGTATACGACAATGGAACTCGTCTACCTTTCTCGCATACTTTCTTCTGTCCCACTATTCATGTTCAAAACTCTTCTTGTTATGTATATTTCATACTTCTTTATTATTGGCGCTATTTTCAGTTTTTCTATAATTTTGTCCATTCTAGTCACGCCACTAATCTATTCGCATTCGTCTGCTACATGCAGGCTTCTTTTTCAGCCGTCTCTTTGTTTGCCAACATTATTAGTCTTATTCCTAACACCTCAGTCTTCCTTTGTACATATGATTTATTTTTTACAGATATTGGAAATATTTTACAAAATAATTTAATTTGCTAAGACACAAAGCGAGAAATTAAACTGCACTAATTATTTGCTTATGATATTGAAGTACTTTGTCACGCCTTAATGATGTCTTACAAACTCAAATAGATCTTATTGTCTTATAAAATGCAAACGACATTTTTTAACACAATGACTGGATTATATGAATTACTTTTATTGTATAGTAAACACATTATGAAAGTGCTGCATAAGGTAGGGTATTAAAACACTAGTGTGTGTTGAGCGGGTCCTGCCACAGATATGTGAAAACTGTAATCTATCCCCTTTGTAATAATGCCATTAAATAGGTGCGACTTGTATTTTTGTTCCTTTTCAAAAACTTCGTGTTTTTCCTTGATTGATAAATTGTTCTAGTTGTGATTTTATTATTAACTTTGGGTAATCTGTGAAATATGTATACATAACAACTAAATAGTAATTCATTTATATTATTGGAATAATACGATATAAGAGTTACTAATTCTTTTCATAACAGACTTCTTATGAGTTTATATTGAACAATGATTATTTTTATTTAAACTTTTAAATCATATCAAAAGTTTCACGAATCAAAATTCATCCGCCTAGTGTACTTGAAATTACTGCCTAATGGTTGAGATCAAACAAACAGGCGGTTTGCATTCCTCGGCAGCAAAACATAAAAGCTAGAGTCAAAATTAATCCGGAATCTCGAAAAGGAATTATATTGTGTAACAGCGCGGCATACTGCAATGTTTAAAACTGATATTAATGACAAAGATTAACAATTCTACAAAAGTTGTTATTAAAATAGAAGTTTGTATGTTGTTCAACATATGTCACTCAAAGGCCTTGCATAATATAGGCATAATAATAAAATTATAGAACACATGTGTATTTGTGTTATGTTTACCACTCCTTTCCTAATTATTGTGTAAGAACTATGTGTTGACTTCACTGCTAATATCTTACAAACATTACGATCGCGAATTATAAAAATTATGTGAATGTTATGAAAAACGAAATGATTATTAGCTTTTTTAAAATATTTACATTTATAAATCATCCTAACATGATTTAAATATGACTACAGGTGATTTATTGGATAGGTCTAGGGACCTATGAACGGCTTCTAAAAAAAATATATAAAAATATTAAATTCGAAATAAATGTCATATATTCAATGGCAAACGAATGATACAGATAGGGTCGCTGCAGACACAATAAAAATCTAGACAGTGTGAAAAGCATAAGTAAACATCCAATTCGAATACAAAAAGCGAGCGACTTCCTCGCGGGTGCATTTCGAAGAACTAATGAAACACGTAAATAGTCCGGGCGTTGTTTGGAAGGAACCGCGCATCAGCGCTCGGTGACGAGGCGGCGACAGATCGAGCTGACATTGAAAAAAGTGCAATACACATATCCTGTCTGTTTGTTCAAGAATATATGTTATACAAGGACAGACAAACCTCTTCTTTATACTCAATGACTTAATTGGCCCAAGTTCTGATGGTAATCAAGGTTACCTTTTATTTTCAGGCGATAAGGTGATAGGAGGAAAATATTGACTAGAAAAATCTTCTTTTATTGACTTTTAATGAAAAAACATTATATGAATACTAAACATTCATAAAGTTTATGTAACTATTAGTCTAATAGTGAATATCCTATTTATCATACATTCAATATTGTAATTTTATTTTAATGGAGACTACATTTTCGTAAACAATAAAAATGTTAACGCAGAACTCAAAAACATTATTACCAAAGATAAAAATCCCTCGGTTAGGTCTTCTGAAACGAGAATTATGCTAACAACGCTGGTTGATTGCGTCTCTGAAATGGGAGTAATATTTTTTGGGCACTACACAAAATAGTCAGCAATATCCTGGAAGAATCGATGTGCTGCTGGTCTCATGGTCTCAACCCAAAAGTATAGGTTAAATGTGTATATATGGGTATATATATATAGGTTAAATATTATTATCTATTACTAAATAAACTGTGTAATAGTGGATGAAAATATAAAATGATTATCAACTTTTTGACAGGCGTATTGTCATTTATTAAGACTATAAAATATGACAGCGTAAAATATGGATCTATTCTTACGGCATTTGATCAACAACCACAATATATCTGGCAATGTCAGCGTGGATTTATTAATAGTCCATGCAATAAACCTAAACGGCACTGTGTGAAAATAGAAGAAATTCACAAATGGGTCATAACTCTATTCTTAGTTAATTTGTCATATTGAGGTGCAGGACCGGCGCACGCGCAGCCATTAAATTAATCATGTGTGTGCATGTTCATATTTAGTAAACAAACTTATTTTTGTACCTCACTGCTTTACTAATCAAAATGGGTTTGATTAGAAACATGGCGAAGTTTGACGGAACTAGATTAGACCACGTGAATTATTTGATTTTCGAAAAAAATGTTATTTTCTAACATAAGAGGCATGATAATTATAAATTTCATAGATAAAAATAATTTCATAGATTTTATTAAGTTTGAGTGCAATAGGAAACAACCCTATTACCTCTGTCCTGGCATATACCAAAAATATAATTGCGTAGAATCGAAAGGACCAGTGAACAGTTCCAGAGTGAAGGAAAGGCAGTGAAATCACTGGATACTGTGACTTGCTTGGTTGCAGATTCGCTGCGAATCTCACAGGAACCACATCTACTGTAGGACACTTTACCTACATATGTATATTTCAATAGGAGAGCAGTCGGCTTCTTTGTCAATTTATCACATAAAAAATACTAATTCTGAATCCATCACCATATGGCAGCATATGGTAAAAACTTATATAAATGTACAGAAGTTTCATTCAAATGATTCATTGCTTTGCTTGCACTTTCTTTGCTACAAAAACAACGTATCATTGATTATACAATACGCACATATTAAGGTATGCATCAATAATTACCCGCACTGTCTCGTAATTTGCATATGAACTGGATTGACTTGTAAATTTAACATGTAATGGAGCCAGAAAGAGAAACTTATTTACTTGCTAGCGGTTAATGTGTTGAAATGTCACTTAAATAAATAGATTTCGCAATACTTAGAGAAAGGATTATTATGTATGGTTGAACTAGTTGAACTGTACCTATTCTTAAATTCCTCTTCTTTGGATATTCCTGGAATCTAGTACTAATTGTCTATGAAATTTGGTATGAGGATAACAAGAGATGCCGGTAAAGATATAGGATAATTTACTATAAAACACTACCTTTCTTGCACCTTACCTTTCCTGTCCTTTCTTCTAGAAAACCCTTAAGTAAATATACAATTCTCACAAAAATATATAGAAACTGTCACAAGTGGAAACAGAAACGATTTATTGTACATTATATTCATAATTACACAAGTCAAGTTCGTCAAAGTTTTTCCATCCTCTAACTGCTTTCTAACTGAATCACGTACAATTTTGGACTTAAAAGCAGAAAGAACATTTTCCTTAGATTGACGCTAAGTTTAGAAATTTTGAGTCATACTTAAGTAAACACTGGTTGAGTAACACTTGATCCTTTTGTTATTTTCTGAGCTTTCTTAGCGTATGGAATTAATTGAGTCACGAGTGGTCGTGTATCTCCGTAATACTAATTGACGCAGACAGATGGCACAGGGGACGTAGTAAGACTTGATGAAAACTCTCAGATTGTGTTAAGCACAATCTGGGAGTTTTCGTCAAGTCTTAGAAGCAATCATCAAGCACTAGAATACTTTTACGTAAGAAACTATCTGCATATTGACAGTACAGTAGATAAGGGTGGACTTAGAGTGTTGTAGACAATTTATAGCTGTTGATTCCATTGTAAATTTTAATCGCTAATTAACTCTCTATATTCCAGTAATTTTAGAGAAATAGCGACGGCTATTTATAAAGATAATAAAGATAAAATTAAAAGCAAAATGTTTATCTGTTAAAAAAGTTAGATACTGTTAAAAAGAAAAAAATACATACTTCATCTTTAAGTCTAAAGTAAGATACAAAGTTAATATTTACACACCTCCTGCTCGAAAATTACATATACGAGTATTGTATTATGTGTAAATTCACTGTAAAGTACATTATTACCTTTTAATAAACAGAGACGGAATATAGTACTGAACTTCCATATCTCACTAAATAATAAATGTTTAGTGATGTCTCTACAGATTAATGTTTGTGTTTGGAAAACCAAAAGTTCTTTTTTTGACTTTCTTTGTCATACGATCGTAAAGCTTATGTCGGTCAAACAAGAAGAGAAACTTAATAATAGGTGCATTACATCTTGTTTTTGTTACAGAATTTGCAGTTAGAACTGTTAGCTATTTTCATGAACAACATATACTTCTAATTTTTGATTAACGAATAAATAATGACTTTTAATTTAAATGCGACGAGTATACATATATAAAGATCAAGAAAAGATAATCATGGTTAAACTTAAGCCCTTCGCTGCACTCGCATATCTCTCGTTACGTTCAGGATTTTATTTACTACAATCCTTACTACTACGTAAGGAATTACAGCCATTGTCCTTAGTTACGTTTGGAATTCAGGAATTCAATGCCATAAGTGTCACGAGTGCATATCTTGTTACTGCCTCTTATTAAAGTCTGTTTGATTATCAATATACATTTAATTTTTATTACATAACGCTATAACTAGCTATATAAATTCTTGTGAGTAAATAATTTATTTTAATAATAACTTAATTCTCATTTTAAAAACTGTAGTTTTTAATTATACTGCAAAATATTTTATTATGGTGTTACCAATAAATAAATATCGTCCGCCGTAGGGTTAATACCCAATACATAACATTCCTCTAATGGCTTTTTGGCACTTGAAAACTAGCCAAAAACGATAAACCGAACATCTGGCTTCTCCACAATACGTCAATAATCTGAATGATATATTTATAGTCTTCAATGGTTCCGGCACCGTATTACTGATTATGTACTTTCGAAATATTCATTATTTCTGTTTATCATGTTTTCTTATATGCTGTTTTTAAACATTAGCTATTTAGTATTGGAAACTGTAACCCTGCAAACGTTGTTATGCTTTATAACACTTTTTATTAGTACTGAACTCTATTTATCCATATTTAAGAATTACACATTAAATATATATATTCATATAATAGTCAAGCAGTTTCGTAGAAGTGCAACCACGATAAAATATATTTCACTTTATGCTACTTACAGTTTTAATTATATGCCTAAGTAACCTTGTTCTTACCTGAAACAAAAACATGTTTATTTTTATCAATACATTATAGCAAGTTTATGGTATACTTACCATGAACTTACATTGTGGTTAATCATAACAACACAGTTTATTCTGATTTTGACAAGTTGCCAATTACAAGAAAATATGGGATAAATTGAGTTCGCCCTATTGTTTTCATAATTGCAGCTCAATGGAGCGCCAGACATGAAACAATAGTACAAAGATTTACTATCCGTCTGTAGCGCCTTTCTAAACAATTGCCTGAGCATTTTACTAGCCAAGTTACGCAATTTAGCGCAAACTTAATGAAATAGGGCTGTGCATGATTATATATTTTTAATTTCATCTAGTCTCTAAAATTAAGCTATTGTTATTGCTTTATTAATCTATAGTATTAAAATCTTACGGTTCTCGACAAATTAAACATTTATTATAGAATGAAAATCATAATAATAGAGAATTAAATATTCACGTCGTTGTCACGATGTTACAATATGGTCTATTCGGTACATGGTCAGCCCTGCGTTACTCAACAGACACACACCCTGTAGCTTATTGCAAAAACTTAGAATGACATTTCCGTTTGCGCATTAGTATAACCTAACGCTTCCGTGTCAAGTACCCGGTTATGCACTTATACAAACGCGAAGTTGATTAGACGCAGACATGCAAGACCAGCCGAGTACATTTGCAAAATAGACGGAACGCACTTGTGGGTCCGCTAAGTTAAGTAGCGGCGCTGTCCACTGCAGCAAATAAATCAAAAGATAAGTAATATTTCAAATTCACATCTATATCATTTCAACAGGAGTTACAATTTTTGTTTAATATTTCTTAAAGTAAATCATTTCAAAAACTTATTCTCGTATGTAATTGATAGATTTTACGAATTTCCAATGTAAAATCAAGCTAGTCTAACGCATACTAATCATGTCAGGAAAAAGACGCTCACACAAGACTCCCCAAGGCTCTCCACTGATCTTGTCAAGTCTGCACACTGGCTCAGTGCGGGTTGGTGAGAAGTGCCAGAGCCGTGTCTGCTAGTTCGCAGGATGTACCGAGAGTAGGTGATGTTGGTTCAGGTCCCGTTGGTTGTTTGAAACCTTATCGCGAAAGCGCACCCCGCCATGTGGCCCGTATGGGCTTAGAGAACCCGTGGGGGTTTTAGTTGGGAGGCCGGTCCTCTTGACCGGAGAGCCTCACACACGGCCGCGCCTTGCCAGCGTGGTGTCATGATGTATAAAGACGCATTTCCCCCCCTCAAAAATAAAGGTCCCGTTGTTTGAAACCTAACCCCCTATATTAAATAAATTGTATACTTTTGTAAAGACGTTTTACACAACATGTTTTAGATAATATATGGATGAAATAGCATTCTAGATTTCAAAAATCCATCATACTTACTTTCAGTGCTATTCGAATCATTAACCAGTTTTATCTCAAAAGAAAGAGGAAAGAATATCAGATGTAGAATTAACAATCTCACGATAATTGTAACACAAAACAATTTTTCGTGACTTATGTAATAATGACAACAAAAAATCGATGACCGGATACAATTTGTTCACTTTGACTGGATAAATATCAAGACCGCACGACATGGAAATAAAGAAGCTCAATTAATCTCGGGATGGCATCGTGATCGTGTTTTAAGGTTATATAAAATTATATAACAACAAGCACATTCGGCTAATGATACATCCTAGATCCTAGTAAGAACAAGAAAGAAAACATTGACATATACGAATAGTAGAAACGACTAAGTCGTTCAATATGAGTCGAATGGTATAAAAAGCGTTTTGTGAATAAGCCAAATTGTTTATAGTCAAATGCTTTAAGGTCACATTTAAAATACAAAACCACCAATTTTGATTTCACAAATAAAAACGGTTGATATAATGTAAAGGACGTTGATAATTATATATATATTCCAATGTAAGTCTCTTTATGTATTTGCAAAGTTGATGAACAAAATAATCTAAGTCTCAATTAAATGATTACGCTTATTTTACAATTTATCCGATGAAATAATGTTTATGAATATACATAAATGATTATAAAAAATAAACTGAACACGATACATTAAATTCAAATTTAAAATATATTCTATATCATCTTGTTAATTGATGCTCTAAATGCACCACTGTGCTTATTAAAAGCGATCCGCTTTGCTGGACTTCCGTTTCTTTATACCGTTCTATGAACATAACAGTCAGTTATTATTTGCCGTTTGCAATTCAATACACATCACGATGCTCAGTTTGTGTAATTGTAATAGACTATTGTTTCATCACAATGAAATGTTAAAGCTTGTATAGTACTAAAAGTAAGACTTAACTTACATATGCTTGATTTTCGTGCTATCTCAAAAATCTTTCTTAACGTATTTTAACAAACATACAATCCAACCTGCCATTGTATCTATGTGTTCTAGGTTTTTTTTTTTAATTTCATATGTTCATTTATCTTATGCTCCTACGATAACGGAAAAGACCGCGAGACAAACTACGCACACCTGCGAAGAAATTCAAAGGTGTTTTTAATCGATCAATCTGCACCGGACCTACGTGGTTGACTAGGGTCTAAATCACTCTAACATAGTTAAGACAAACTCGTGCCTCTTGAAGGTTACGTATGTAAGCTGTGACGATAATTATAAAAATGGAAATTAAAACCGAATAAATCAGAGTTAAGCAACAAATAGTTATTTGAATAGTTATGCATAGCAACTTTGAAAATACATTTCATTAGAAACGGATAGCTTACATTTGACTAATTTTTTCAATTAGCAGAGGGATATTGTATCAGGATTATTTTCTTGGGTACCTCAATCTTACCCGTTTTTTCTGCAAAACAATAGTGATCGCAATGTCAACTTACAGTTAGAAAACTAAAATAGGCAATTAAATTACCGGGTAATGTGACTTTGGCATAACCCACAATTTGGCATAAGATGTAAAGTTGGTTCTTCTCTGGTTGCGCATTTACTGCGCCTTCCAGAGAAATCATATTTACTACAGGTGACAACACTGCACTACAGGTGCAAACACTTATCATGAAGTCTACTTGAACTGTCTACAGTTTATTTATTCGCCTATATAGGCGAATAATAAACTGTCTACTTCATGATAAGTGATATATAAGTATAAATAATGTGAAAGATTATATACCTTTCACGATTTTTTAAGAAGTTTTATAATTGAAATAAAAATAATTTGTAGACTCGAGCACACATATATTTCACAAATATTTCTGTCTAATATGATAAACAGGTTGAAAATTGTTACTTTGTTTCAAAGCTTATTTGATACATAATATCGAAATTGGATAAAACGTTTACTACTGTTTTCTAATAATATCACAGTTTACTATACCAAATTGAAACAAAAGAGTTACAAAATAAATGACAGGCAGTTTGACACTGAACTATAATAGGAAAAATGCATTAATTGGTTTAAAACGGGACTTGACGGGTGTAAATCTGTTACGAGTTCAAAGAGCCAGCTGCTAATGGCTGCACAGGAATTCACAGGAAGCACAGTCTTTTAGCAATTAGATAACGCATCATGTTTTATTAGAACTGTATCGAATTCGGGGCCATTAATTTTTCACGCTTCGAGTTAGTTGCATTTGACAGTGAAACTCGCGATAATTTAAAAAATATATCAGCGTTACATACGTTGTCCGATGACAACGTATGTTCAAATCAACATTAATAAGGGGCTTGCGTATCGATTAGGTACGCAAGCTCCTTATTTATGTTGATTTGAACAAAATCATTCTAAACAAGAGTAATAGGATACTAATCCGATTAATTAATATAAACTAGGAATACTTTGTATCCTATAGATTAAAAAGAAGTAGTTTTAAATGGAGAGTGAGACTCTCCATTTAAAAGTACTCATAGAGATTTTGATTTGATTTATGTTTAGCATTTCACTTCTAATCTTGTCTACAAAAATAAAGATTATGATGGTATTCCTGCAAACTTCTGAATGAAATATTCCATTGAAATTTCGTTTTACCATAACACATTAACTTTTAACCCCCTTTTCACCCCTTATTTTTTTTGGGGGGGGGGGGATGCGACCCTATGCACCATGACACCGCGCTGGCAAGGCGCGGCCGTGTGTGGGGCTCTCCGATCATAGAGGACCGGCCTACCCACTAAAACCCCCCCGAGTTCTCTAGGCCCATACGGGGCACATGGCGGGGTGCGCTTTCGCGATTCGACCATGTGTCCCGGGGCCGGCTCGACCAAAAGCTGGTCGAGCCACCGCCAAAGGTGGGACTGTCCGAGAACCCCTGGACAGTCCCCCAGACAGAGAGACTTCACCACGGCGTGCGCGCTTAGCCGGACGCGCACGCAGCCTCACGGCAGGGTCACTAGACGGGCAACACCGCGCTTGCGTGTGCCCACCTTCGCCTACCACCCCCTTTTCACCCCTACATTCTAGCTTTTTTTAGTGCAACCTTTCGTTTGGGAACTGAAATGAGCTTAAATAGCCCGTACTTGTATAGTTTTTGGAGTAAAATATTATTAGAATAACCTAACATAACCATCAGTTTCACTGGGGAAATATTAAGGTCTGTATGTTTTAGTTTTATGCTTATTTAAGTTCAAAATATGTGTGTGCTATTATGATTGTTTATTCAAGCTTGTCAATAGGCTATGCCTTTATTTTTTTATTCTACGCATGCTACTGTACGAGAAAAAAATCACAATATTTATTATGTAAAATCATATGTAATTTTATATTTCACAATGTGACATTAATTAATTTATCAATTACCAATGGTAATGACGAAATATTATGATTATTAAAATAATTAGAACCATTGCATAAAATATACTAACAACGCTATTATTTAATTGACTTTCAGCATTCGATCATATATCTCGCAAGCCTGATTTACACCACAACCAAACACCTTTGCCTAACCAATTACCAACTCAAAAACGTAATTCCAAGAATGATATTGTTGTAATAGAAAGCGAGGAAGTGATAAATTAAATGTGGGAGTAACTGGCTGCCATTAGCGGTCGTGTTCCCGAAGATTTTTTGACTTTGAACGAGCAGGAAAGAATTGAGACGACTCAATCACCACTATAATATTTGTAATACTAATCAAAACCTTAACGTACAACACATAACGTACATACTTTCTTGATAATAATATTACCATACACCAACATGATTTAATTTATTTTTAGTTAAATGCATTCATTTTATAAATAATACAATGCAATGCTCAAAATAAATTCATCCAGTTGATCAATATATGCAGTATGATCATTCAACATGAACTGACTTCAATGGGAAATATTTATCATAAACGTTTGATCCTCATTTATTGTTGGTGCTCATCATTTCATCCGACCGATACACAAGAATACAGTCATATATAAAAGTTGGTTCCGGCAATAAATTCACAAGTACGTCATAATTAACTGCTAAAGATATATTTATAGTATAGCAATAAATTATACGGCTCTATACTCCAATATATGTGTCCTTTAAAAATTAATTCTATCAAATGAACAAACAAAGGAATCTTCGTTTCCCCATTTGGCAAGTAGTCATCCCACGCTCTTCTCGAACACACTTTCTTTCAATGAAGCCTAAGCCCACACGGACATATCGACTTGAATAATGACCGGTTACAAAATAAAAAAATAAAAATATTGGATTCAACTGTTATGCAATCTGCAAATTAACATCCAATTGGCGTGTGACATGTCGACACAACATTTCCGAAGTCACTGCAGTAGACAAGATACTAACGAGAGATATAATTATATCTTCAGTAACACATCAAGTACATCATAAATATTTTATATTAGGTATCTCTGTGGTACTGTAATATGAAAAGAATAAGTACTTTTTACTTTTACTTACTTAAAATATACTTTTTTATTAAACTTAAATTATATGACTTGATCAAAAAATTTATTTAAGTATTATGTGCGTATAATATGGTACATAATATTCACGCCTTATAATCTCGAATGGAATAGATAAAGCTGGTTGTTATGCTTGTTAATGGTTCAGTATAGAATTTGATTTAAGACAAGTGACCATCGCCTATATGATTACAAATAAAAACGCAGTGGCATCCAATTAGTTGCTTTTACGATAATCTAAGGAAAAAAGATAGCTCCGTTTTAATGTTCATCTTTTTTAAAAATTCCACAACCGCAAATAATTACGACATTAGCAAAAGTTATTTACCTTAATTCTTACTTCATCTTAATTCTTAATTACCTAACCATTTTAAATATCCCTAAAATACAATTAACGATTTCTGAAAATAGATTTTAACTCGTAATAATAATATACTTAGTTATTTTTCACATAACTAGAATGCCGTCTTTACAGTCACTACGAGTATGGGGTTTGCATTAACCAAAGAAAGTTTCCATTGTCGACGCTTTCACAGTGTTTTACCGAGGAATTCGTTTGAGAACCGCAGGCCATTATTTACAAACGGAAAATTACAAACGTTTACCTATTTTTCCACTTTCAACGTTTCCGATATATCTATGATAATGACAATGTATTAAAATAAACCAATGCGTATATTATAGAATACAACACATACCTACTGATGAGAAATGTTTGATCAGTTGTGTATTCGAAATATTTTTGTACCTACGAGTGGATTATGCTAGTAGTAGATTACAGGGGATGTAACGGGTTTTGGATTACATCTAACGGACTTAAGTCAACCTCACATACTCGCGATGTTGTTACACATATTATTGTATAACAACCAACAGTGGAGTCTGACACTCCCAACCAACGTGCAATGAGTAAGGAGACAGCCTCAAACCTCAATGAGATTTCGACACAAGCGCAACAAATATGAAGACCCTTGAGTAATTTGATAAGTAAATTATAATATTTTAAATTATAAGTCTTTCTTTAAATCTTTAAAAATGATTAATATATTAATATGATTTTCGATATAGTCAAAAAGGTATGTAAAAGCCGCAGGCTATAATTCCGTTCGAATTCGTTTTTTAAATAAATGCAATTTTGTTCAAAGCACCCCGATTTTCCTTATCAACAGCAAACAACCAACAGGCCAACAGCTCATAGCAAATCACTGCTCTATAGTTCTAAACCGTTGCGTAAAATGTTTCTCTCACGAGTAACTAACTACATTGTGTCTCTCCGTACAAATGCAATAAAAGCGAGGTAATGGGTAAAAAACGGCTAGTGAAAGCGTAAAATAGGATTTTAATGAACTTAAGTACTAATTAAAGTGGCACAAAAACGTTGTAACCACGTAGATTTGAGCAAAAGGCGCAATACCACCCACGTCGCAGCAATCGCTTATAAACGGTAGCTGCATCCGGCGTGTGACAGCTACTTAATGCATTAGCGATCACCCGTGCAACCATTGTCCAACTATGCTTTGGAGAAAATCAACATTTATGCATATTCGCTTAAAAACGCCAAATTACATGTCATTGTCAAACATTCATATATCACATTTGGCAAACGCAGTCTTAACAATCAATCATTTCTGTTCGTTCCACCGTAAATAATTATCTACGTATCGATTAAAACGGTATATCGTCTACCTGTATATACTGTTCGTATTACTTCCTTTACAACGACTTGAAAATACTTTTAAAGTAATTTGGAAAGGTCTGGCTTATTAAAATATTTACGTATATGAAAAAAAGTTTGCAATCAATTGTTACGACAGTCAGGAAAATCAGCATACCATTTTATTTGTGTTTTTATTTTAAACGCATAAAGACAAAAAAAAACTAGTAGAACCGTCACTCAAGGTGGTAAAGCAGTGTTATTTATTAATTAAAAAAAATAGAATAGAAAAACGTATCGAAACTGTGCCGTTCAAACTCGGGCAATCAGTGTAATTTCATTTAGTTTTACTCGTATAGCGTAGCGAGGAAGAGATGTCCTTCTTCGGTCCAATGCTATATTTGACTAGCGCAACGTAGTACGTGCGTTACGTACTTACTGTACGAGTATATCTGTTTAATTTACAAATAATTTAATGAAACATTGTATGTAAGTACATGCGAATTAAAAACCGTTAGTAAAATATCATTAGTGTAGTCGCATATTTAACAACCATATTTTAATCTATTATTTGGCTGACTACACTATAAGATATAATATACCGGATATTACAAACGATAAGAAAAAATATTTTACGGTATATATAATATCAGATAAAATCAGAAGTGAAGATCCTGTAGCAGAAATATCAGTGCTAAGTAAGCTATCTTTTATTCCCTTACAAGCTAAATAAATATTTTTTTTTTGATCATAAGTGTCAAAAGTATCACATAGTAATCAACAATCTATCGAGCGCAATGCTTGCTAGAATTACTTTTGAGTTAGGAGCTGACTACGGGTATCGTTTGAAAGTTTTTGTTTTCATTTTAAAATCAAGTAACGCGGAGAGTTGGTATGATCGTTGGTGATGCTGTGGTCTAAGCTGTGGTCTACAAATTGGACGATTCGGGGAGTCCGAAGTCGATACTGCCATGCCCAATGTGTTTTTTGTTTTTCGAATTTCATATGTACATTTATCTGAGCTCCCACAGTATAGGAAAATATCGTGAGGCAACCTGCATAAGCCTGCGACGAAAATTCAAAGTTATATAAGAAGTAGTCAACCAATCCGCATCGGGTCAGCATGGTTGACTAAGGCCTAACGTCCTAACATATTTAGGATAGGCAAGTGCATTTCGGTTGGGACGTATATGGGCTGTGATGGTGAATACGGATGTGAGAGTATTAACATTTCAGGTCTTCGACAAGCACCTAGGATCCATATGGCTTAACAATGCCAACAACCAAACTGGTCAATAAGCCATAGTCAGAAGAGTAATTGCGGTTTCTTTTTTCATATATCTTTATCGAGTATCTCGGGATTTAAAATATATTATATCCAATTGAAAAAAGATAACCCTTTCTATTCACAGAACATTTAGGGAGTGTGAACTTGTTTTTTAATTCTGCCATTGTGAAAAAACAACCCTTTTCTGTTCATACGACAATTCAGGATTGTCAAGTTATTTCGTATTCTTCTTATGCCCTGTTCGTTTAATAAAAACAAATTATTTGATTTTATTGATCGTGAAATGAGACCTCGAATTCAACTGAACAATATACTAAGTCCATTTCGTGGTAAAAAAAAAGGATTTTATTTCGTACTAAACAGTTGTCTGTGGCCAAACGACAGAGCGGTCTTGAATTATTTGCAATTGCGGCGTCTATTAAGTACATAAAATTGGCCTTGCTGTAGTTGCTGTCCCCATGTTTCATGCCAATCTGAATAATACCTAAACGTTATTGGTCTGATGGGATGAGATACAAAGCTATAAGTCCCCGTAACGACGATTCTGTCAGTACGCCATTGATGCATCCTCCGGAACGAAACTGTCACAAACCGTGCCGGAACATTCAATCTTAATGAGGCCACTGAACCTTCAATACCTGAATTGTTTGTTTTGGCCTGACCTTTGTCGCTCGCAGTTGCTTGACTAATTCTATTGCCGCTGCTATTTTTAGCTGGATACACACAATAAAGACCTTATTTAATAAAGACTAAGCTAATTTTGTTTAATGATTTTTTTATATTTGTAAACATGCACGTATATAATTATTTAGTATATATAAGAAATATTTTAGTTATTCATACACCAAACACTACTTATATTCCAAATTTAAAGCTTCTAGGTCTGCTAGAAGTGCCTTAGAATTTTGATGATCGGTGAGTTAGTCAGTGAGTCAGTAAGTGACAAAATTAAGAAATTTGACCCATTAAAATTAATAAACTACTGGTTCAAATTGAATGAAATTTGAAATATACCGTGTCTTTACAATGCCTGCATAGTTACAATAATTCAGTCTTCTTGTTTTATACACAACGAAGTTACAAGGAGTCGAAAATGGTCAGAATTGTCTTGAGAAAAGGATGGTACGGCCGTGCCGCTTTTTTGCTCGACTTGGCGGAGGCACTGCCGTGCCCCCAGACATCTACCAATACTCTAGTAACAATTATTATTATTCATTTAGTAAAAATAAGGTGACATTGTAGAAAAATTTAATATTGTTGCACAATTGTGGAAATATGTAAACCAAAGTCGTATTATTTACATGATTTATAAGTCAAGAACATAACAGAATAACTATTCGAAAAAACAGAGTAAATAAATTATGGAATAAACATATATTTATGTATTATATTTAGCTTTAGAATTCCACCAAAATCCGGAGTTAATAGCACATAATACTATATAGTGAAAAAGGTACGGACTACGAGACTGTTATTAAATTATATATATATATATATAATATATATATATATATATATATATATATATATATATGTATATGTATGTATATATATATATATATAATATTTATAATTAAATTGTTTAATTAAAAAAAATATAAAAATAGGATAGCCTATTAATAATTAGTATGCTCGGTCAGAAATAATTAACAATCTTCGAATATATAGTTAAACAATATTTAGTTAAACAAAAGTTAATACTGAAAATTTCGCTACACAAATTGTATATATTGTTAAATAATGTATTTCTTACCAAATTTTGTAATAAAATGTTTTAGTATATTGTAAAGAAAATTAAAAATAAATACCTTTGGTTCCTCTGTACACGCTCTGTAATTCCCACTGACTCTTCCTAAAATCTTTATCAGTCTTATAAATATTCAGGTCACTAGAAAACATCTGTCTTTGGAGTACACATTTTTTACTGTTGCTTTTTGATTCAGTTTGAAACACAGAGACAATTTTTTGAATTGGGCTCATAGTTCATGAATTACCTACACAGTTTGACACTTAGCACTTTTATATACACCTATTATTTTAACGGAATTTTATTGCTGCAGACTTTACTACATCTGAATCATGATGTAATATAATCATATACAAAATGAATAATATTTGATTAAGATGATCACGAAAATTAATTAAAAATAAACTACAATTCACTGTGGCGCGACGTTAACCGAATACGGCAATGGCCACCGGCGCTCTTTTGACAATTGCGCGGACTTTCTTCAGCCGCATACTTTCGAACAACCATTCACCCTGAATTCTCGCGCTACCTTATGAAAATCTTATCTAGTTTTAAACTAAATTATACTTAAACGTCAAATACCTCCTATCTATTTAAATTAGAATATTTAGAATTAATACATTAAAAGTATTGCAATATTAACTTTGTAACACTACCAAAATGTTATTCAATAAAATGCTGGTAAAGTTTATGAGAATGAAAGGCTTCAGAGAGTTTTGGTCAATGATTTTTTACCTTGAAAAGTAATAACGAATTTTTAAATTTTTGGCGTTCCATAGTATGCTTAAAGTATTATAAAATTATGTTTATGACATTGCAGTGAAAATTATTTTATCTAAACGTCTCCTTGAAATACGTAAAATATTAGACGTGACAAATTTAAAGAATACATTAGATAAAAAGCGACTTTGATTATCACTATAAATTTATTACTTTGTAAATGAATCTGATTAAGAGATACTTGACAGTCAAATAAACAGTTTTATACAGACTACTTGTCAAGTGAACGTAAACAGGACCTTAAAAACAGACCTTAAAATAGAAGTAATCTTGACCACACAACAGCTACCCCCGCGCGACTAATAACTGCTTCCTTAATTAAAGTGTATGAAACCTATGTCAGATAGTACAGTTAATTATTTACCTAAATAAAAATTAAACATATAATTACCTAATAAATAATTTTAATTAAAAGAATCTGCTATATTAGATTATATGAAAATATTCAGTTAAAATAATTCAATTATTTTAGCATAAAATCTGGTAGATGTTAGACCTTTCTTTCACATTTGCATTGCAAACCATTATATTAATGATGCACCATCATCATTTCGTATGAGTCGTTACGGTATTACGCAAAATAATGGTGTTGTTAGAATTTTAATTTTGCCATTTGCTGTATTTGGAATAGGAAACAGTATCTAGGTAGTTATTATGTTATTATGAAACAAAAGAGATCGCCTAGACTTGATAATAAGAACACTATCAAAGCGAAGATAATATTTTATTGAATTCCAATAGTTGATAATGACATATTCAATACAATTAATCCGTTGTACTCTGAGTGTAATTATATATATGAAAAAAGACGATTATGTGCGAGTCGGACATTGCGTGCTGAGGACCATACCAACTTTTATCGACATTTTTTATCCCATTTTATCCGAATATTTTATTTTTTCTTTACAATCAGTCCCCAAATTACAAATAAGTTTTTAATCACATTGTGATGGGACAATATAAATAAACAATTTTATGATTTATTCGTTTAGTTATTATATCAAATATCCCAATTCTGGGTCATATGGTAAGTAGGTTATGACTTAAAATGTTGAAAATTCGGATCCAACAACTGAATCTTTGGATTAAATTAATTTGGAAGTTTGCTTTTTATTTAGTTTCAAGGGGCCTTACACATTAGATTGTATAATATTTTTAATTGATATTTTCACGAATTTGCGACAAATTAAACGAACAAATTAAACATGAAAAGACTGATTCTCGGACGTGATTCTATCACGTTTCCGTATTTGGTGTATGCTTACACGACTGTTTAAAATAAATACACTTTCCAACAAAGCCTTAAAAGATCATTAACAGTAAAACCTAACATTAATTAGTAAGCGTGAAGCCAGGTTCCCCTTCGTCTAAGAAAAGACCCCAACCCAAGCATTAGAACATACGTTGCTTGGTCGGTAGAACACTTAATTAACATAAAATACATGAGCAAGCGGTCTTTAGAGATACAGAAAAACAGGCGCCAGTATATCAAAAACCACAGAATGTATTTTTTTTCTAATTCAACTCGGGTTCAAAAACAGTCGAAAAATCAATTAGAGAAACTTAACAAATATAAATATCTTAATCTGCTGCACATAGAGACCATCGGACCTGTGTTCAAATCGCTAAAAAAAGTTAATAGTCTGCGCGATGAAATGGGAGTCTTAATATTTTTATTTTTTCGATTACAATAAATAATACAAAACTGAGTTCAGTGGTAGACTGAAATTTTACTAATGTTGATACATTGTTTTAGATTAGATGATCAAAATTAATTTATAGTACTTGATCGTAATTTTACAGAAACTAAAAGAAAATAAATTACATAATTACTAGTAATCATAGACGAAATGGGAGTCACAAATATAGCAACAAAAATTTGATTCGTCGCCTTCTTAAATAAGAATGACTAGAAAACATCCATGTGAGGCTTTGTAATATCGTTATAAACCAAGCACTTTCTTGTCAGAAGATTATAAATATGATGTGTTATTATTATTAGTTACACGTTGAAAATGTTTTATTAATTGTCCGCGGAGGTCGGATTTTATTAATCTCCAGTTAACATACTTTCACTATAACTAACAAAACTGCACTAGAGAATACATTTATAGCTAGTAACTACAATACTCGCGTTTGCCTATCTTTAATACATACATCCAGAAAATAGGGTGTATTTTTTACGAAAGTGCAACATGGGTTATGTTGCACTTTCGTAAAAACCCTCATTATAGGGCTTCGTTCATAGTGTATACTTAGTAATAACGGAATGGTAATTCTATCTAATTACACTCCCCAGGTCATTGTCTACAGAATCCTTATTATCTATTGATATACAATGGATAGACAATCATTAATTTGTAAAAGATAATATAGTGAAACATTTATTATTTACTTTTAAGCAAACAGTTTTACTTGCACCCACAAATTTATATTTTCCTACGCCACTCAAATATTGTGTCAATGTCAGTAGTATATGTCAACCAGGTTGTTAGGGTGGTTTGTGGATTAATCATTAACAACTTCAACTAACCCACTCAGAGAATTCAATCACTCTTTAAAGTTACTGCTATAAATTACAGGATAGAAAATTTTATTGGAAAAATAATGTATTATCAGCGACCTCTATACGAACTAGTGAATAACTTTCGCCGATTGATTGGTTTCTACAAAAAGCAGCATTGATGTAGATGGCAGCACTATACACTATACTGTAATCATTTGTACAAATTCCGACAGATGTCGCTAGTACTTATTATTGCTGTTAGAGATAGTTGACAAAGTGAGACGAAATAGAGATAATAGAACGTATTTTAAAAAACCTGATTTTAAAGTAATTAATAAAGCCATTTCTCATTGAACGAACGTTCTGCATCTGATACAGCATGTATCTTCACTGTCCAGCTGTGTGTAACCAGTAAGTGCAGCCGTAGTAAACAGTAAAATACCTTGGGAGATGGTGGAATTTTTCTACCCAGTAAATTTGATCCAGTAAGAAACCTTGAAGAATGATCCCGCTTTTACTATACATCTACAATCTGTAGATCTAGGAGCACAAAATAAAATAAGCAAATTTTGAAAGATTCAAGTTTATTTAACTATTGTATCAATAGTTAAATAAACTTGAATATAGACCAATTTGGGAATTACTGATCTATACCATATATGCTGCTTGTGCTGCCCACATTCTTGTTTAGCTAAAGCTTGTAAGTGCTAAACTATTAACTGTCATAAAATAAAAAATCTAATAATTACTAAGATTGTAGCAGTCCCACGAAAGAGACAAGCACCAGTCCATTGATGACAATTAAAAGCAAATAAATTAGTAGAAATAAATCTGTTAATTATTGTAAATAATTGGTACATCTAGATCAACAAATGATTAGTACCTGCAATTTACCAGCAACTTAAACTTTACTAAAACTGTACTGTAACAGAAATAGTGGTAACGTGCAGAACACTGATGCACATTCTTCTCGATTAGTGGGAGCGGAGAAGGGTACTATTATTCACCATGAATGTGGATGCATAGCGCAGATTTATCGATACATAAGTAACGTTGTTAATAAAGTAAAACACGAGATAGGACATAATCTTTTTCCTAGAATTAGATGGAGTAAGGACCCCAGTGGCCTACCGCATTCCGCGTAAACTACAAAGTTCCCACATGCCTCCGTACGAAAACGTGTGTACGTTAAAAAACACATGATTTCATTATTATCAATAAATGTCTAAATATATCAACTTCGTGACCTCTAATCAAGAAGCAAAAGTGAATCCTAGTATTGATAAAAGAAACTAAAACTAACCTTTATTAGTTGGCAAGGTTGTAGGTCTCTGAGGCAACGTCCTATGGGGGTGCGAAGTGTTCTTCCGCGGCGATGACGGCGGTGCAAGGGAGGCACGCGCGCGCAACGACACCGGCGATGATGACAGCTTCTGGACAACTCCATTCTTCTTAACTGGAGAATGGAAAAATATATTATTGTCGTACTCTTTCAGAAAATTGTGGTTTGAAGATAGGATACTTTTAGTCTAAACATAAAGTAGAACTGAACGCAAATAACTTGTCATATTGATGATTCCTGTCAATTATATAAGTAAGGTATGCACACAATTACTAACGCACGAAATAATATTTATTCATAGAAAGTGAAGATTCTGTACAAAATATATAAGCGCCAATCAAGTAGTCATTTTGCTCTTACAAGCTAAATAAATTATTTTTGATCCTTAGTATCGAAAGCCCTATATCAGCATACTGGGAATATTGAATAAGAGTGAGAAAATCAAAGTCATTATTTTCATTTACTTATAGTAGGTGTGTCACAAGCGAGTATGGGCGGAAGCCATTTAATAACAAAGCACCCACGTTCACAAAAGCTAACCTGATTGATAGCATATATTTAAAAGATTAGTATCGCCTTTATTTAATACCTAACCACTCTGAAAGTGGCGAAACAATAGAATTGCGCAAAACATCTCAAAGAAAAATTTTTCTTTTGTCCATCTAGAACTGATTCCATTTTAGACAATTTAGTTGTCCGACTATAACTGTATTCACTTAAAAGTCTGTATAACAACATATACATACAATGTCTGTATTTGGTGGTTACTTTCAATCGATTGTGTTTTATTTCCCAACCCAACATAAAAGCATGTAAAATTATGAAAATATTATAATAGTATTAACTCTTATTCGTCAAAAACATATATATATAAAAAGTAACTCGGACAAAAATACGTTAAAGCAATAAACCAGTTACAATTTGGAAAGTTTACGACACTGAATCGTAGCTATTAAACGTCCTATAACCTGACTCGATATTGTATTTTTCACTGATGGCAACTATCGAACCAGTTTCAAAGCGGCATGGCACAGTTTTCAAAGGACAAGCCAAGCTCACGCGACAGGCTATTGTCTAAGTTAGACAACACTTGCGCAACTATTACGAAATAAGTGCAGGCTTGAGGCCAGTTTTATTAGGCACCATCGATTTTATTATACCTTCATTTTGTAACTAATCGTCACAACAAGTGGGCATTAAGAATCCTTTAAATACGAAACCGTTATAAATATTAATTACGTATTCGCAAACAAAATTAATATAAAGCTATTAACTGTCAAGTTAAAAAATATACTTTACATTATAAGCGTAGTTTTCGAATCAGTAGAAAAACCTTAACTTTAACCATATGATAAACAACAAAATCATAAAACTTTGGTTCAGTCTAATGTAATTAGCCACTATATAAATATCGTAGTGTTGATCTTTCAATAGTTATTTATATTTTATCAGAAAAATAAATAACGAAACTTTTCTATAGGACAGCTTTCAAGTTTTTCCATAGAAAATTTGTTAAGCTACCATATTTACTCTAAAATTTTGAGAAAAATTCCGATTGAAAAATCAGCTCTATAAATTGTATTTTATTATATTAAAAGAAAACCAAGTTCAAAGA
Source organism: Scirpophaga incertulas (assembly GCA_036419045.1). Lineage (NCBI taxonomy): Eukaryota > Metazoa > Arthropoda > Insecta > Lepidoptera > Crambidae > Scirpophaga > Scirpophaga incertulas. Next base: position 13,153,697 of record CM071627.1, on the reverse strand, counting down.
AGTCTTTGCGAAAGACTAGCTGACATTGAGCCGGCTAGTTTACTTTTCAAGTAACTCTCAAGCCCATTTATGGAAAATCCACTAAGTACGTACGTACGTACGTATCAAGTATTATTCTATAAAACTCACATAGCAGTATAAAAACTGGAATTCGTAAATTATAATGACTCTCCAATTATACTAATTGTGTTAAAAATTGATTACTTATGTTAGATCTGAAAATCGGATTAATTTGTATCAAAAATAACACATAATTCCATGCAAAGAAGTATGCTAGATATAAAAACCTGATAGAATCAAAATGTCAACCAAATGAAAAAGTTAATACACATAAACGAAAAAAGTAAAATACAATGATTATACTATCAGCAGAAATAAAAAATTGTCAAAGTTAGTCATGTATTGATTCACACGTTACAAAAATAAAAAGAGTGCTACATGGACGATGTAACTAACTAGAGAAAAATGGCGTCAGTTGAATTAGGCCTTTCACAACCAATGAGACCATAATTTTCAACACACCAACTCGATGCAAAATTAGATTATCTATTAACTAGTGAATAAAGGAATTGTTACTTAAACTATACAATAAATAACATTATTTACGATATTGTGACTTATATACTATCTAAATAAAGGCTATGATAATATATATGCACTTATAAAATAACTAAATGCGGTAAATAAGTTTATGATTAGATAATCTTGCAGACGCGAGAGGATTATAAATTATACATTTATTATTTTAATTTATTAAATATATATAAATATATTACGATATAAAAAGGAAATATGTACATATATAAATACACAATAATAAAAAAATATTAATACATTTATTACTAAAAATGTAAAACTGATATTCTTTTAAAGTTAAGTCATGCATTAAAAATTAGACATTCAAATACCGTTTAAAACTAACAGACAATATTAATCCAGTATCAAGGTGTTGCATAATGTACTCTGTGTAGAGCAATTGATTGAAAAGGTCGTGTGATGTCTGTAATACGGACTTAAAAGAATTTATATGATGTTCAGTTTGCATACTAACTTTCTTTCTATATAAGTTTATTTATAGCTATTAGTAGAACGAGTCAGAGCTATTTGCTAGCTAGTGTAATTCGTCTGATTAAATTACTAAACAAACATAACTAAAGTATATATCATAAAATTGTTTTTTCTAAGGTCCACCCCTTTCCACCCCTGCAAGTTCGAGGCGAAACAATTGACGAAATGTGCTCTACTTTGTAAGAAAGAATTCCTATCCTATAACCGTTTCAGATTTCTCTTAGCTCCATATCAAATTTTATAAAAATAATTTCAACCATTTTAACATGAAAACTTGACAGTTACAGATAGATAGTTACTTTAATATTATTGGTAAGTAGGAACTAAATAAGCATGTATACTGAATCAAATTTACTATTATATTAAAATAAAATCAACACAATTCAAAAAACTATATTATTCTCCTTTATTATTACGATTCCTTTACTAGCACAATTTTTGTGTAAATTATTATTACTTTTTAGTAACATGGAAAACGGATTACAATTGCGGTTGTACATACAACAAAAAATATATTAACATACTTGGTAAACAGAGTTCTCAACAATATTATGCGAAACAGTGAACATGTCGCCAATATGACTCACCTTGTGTTGCAGGGGTTTGCGGAGGGGTGGCCGGTGGACGCGCGGGTGTGTTCGGCGTCGGGACGCTCTCCCGTTTTTTCCCGTTCCCTGAAAAAGAACAAAGCGAAGGGGTGAATGTCAAGTACCAACAATAATTAAAAGCATCTGTGTTTATAATATGCTAATATAAAATAACATAAAATTTAACCCTAATTTTGTTGATTATGTTGAAGGTTTTGAAAGGAAATGCTCAAGAAATATGTAGCTATAATGTAGTAATACTTTGCTAAGCATTTCCAAAACTTAAAAAAGCGAGCATTGTCGAAGAATTTTCACTTAATTGTGTTTTCCCGTAATTAACACTATTTTGATCTCATCTACATCTCAATCGTGAGAACTATTAGACTGTGATATGCTATCGCAAAGGCAAAGAGATGTGCATAACACTAAAATTTCTCTTCAGAAGATAATCTAACTAAAAATATTGGAAGTGTTCTTTAGATTTCTACTATTTAGAAGGACTGAACTCGCGACGTCATCCGATCGTTGCTTGGTTCAACCCTTTGTGCCATACACATACGCTCGACCCGTACAAGATTGCAACGTACGAGTATGTACTTTCTTTGGACGGCACCCTTAATGAGTAGTTAATGTAACACTGGCAGTGTTACATTAACTACTCCGTAGGAGACCGTAAAATTTCTGCAGTTTCCAATAGGGAATTAATCTCTTTTTTGAAAAGACTCTTAATGTGATCCTTGCGTGTCAGTAAACCATATACTAAAAATATAAAAATTGCATTAAAATTTAATATTTTCATATTTCGCGCGTAATTAGACGAAGGCGCCGCACGAGTTGTTACTCTGTAGCGATGACGTCAATACGGCATGTAAATAATAAACGAAGCGCTATGTTTGATGCTATGTATTATTATATTCATAATTTAAAAATGAGTTATTATCTTTTATATATAAACAACTAATAAAGGAATAATAATAAAAGAGTAATACTGACATCGATGTTTTAATACTCCGTAACTCGACAGAACAAAAGTCGGGATTTGCAGCAAAGAATTTTCCGACCATTAATGCATTTATTTTTGGTAAATTCGTACTATCTCCTTTTACAAAACTGCTCCATAGTGTGATTCACGTGCGATTTCAATTTAACTTACGTATTTATAACGTTCTCTTACATTAAAAAAGCAACCTACAAACTTCGTTTTTTATTGTTTTGCGGCTTTATACGTACTAGGATTCATAATGACATTGACACGCATAAATTTACAGTACCTTATGACGTCACGACATGGCGGCCTGTTTCGCTCTTGTTTTACGTATAGATTAAAAAAGTGAATACTTTGAAACTAATTTTTATATTATTTTTCTTATTTTTTGTACTTAAACATGATGGTTCCGACTATTTAATGCATAAGCTATCATAGTTATATGCTTTTAGATCTTTTCTAATATAGAGGAAAGTACCCTATTATAATAAGATTTTTTCTGCTTATTATGTGTTAATGCCCGTCTTATTATTCAAAGTATTTTTTGAAGCTGTACATGTTTTTACGGAAGTGGATATAATATATATTTTTATAGATAATTATAACTCTGTAATAAAATTAGAACGTATACCTAACAGTTTAATATGAGTTAATTTTTTATAACCAGAAAATGTTTAACATTAGTGTGCAACATTATAAAATCAATAATAGAAGACTATCAATGAAGCACAACGGTGATGCCAATAAATTTCATGGCTTCTTTTACAACTTCAGTCAAAATAGAAAAAGTACAATTCCATTCACTAAAAAGCAAACTTGGAAGAAATCCAGATACATACAACCTTGCAAGATTTGTTGCACTTGACTTCGTGAAATATCTTTCTTCTATCTTTTTTTTTAAATAACCTTAACTTAATGTATACTAAGTGCATAAGATATAATAGCTATTTGTCATTAAATAAATGTTATTTTATACTACATATTACTATTCAATTAGATTTATTTTAAACATTACCTTTTACTACAATTGAATATTGGGCAACGATTCAATGTCGACACTATTAATAAAATTGTTATCTATTGTTTTGCCCGTTTCGTTCGATCGTTTATTTCAATCGTCATGTGATAATTCAGAAAAAAATTGAAAGATGTCCCAATCATTAACTTTTTCAAAGCTAATTCTATAACTAATATTGCATCCATTAAATTCTATACGTATATGTTTAGTGTTACGACATAATATCAAATTACGTAATCTTGTTAGGCCAGTTACCTACGTGAGTGAAATAGTTTTTAATGGCATAGTCACTAAGATTAGTTTTACAATAACAATAGGCAAAAAATTAGAGACATATATATTGTTTACATTCCTAAGTAGGTAGGTATGAATTAATATATCAAAACAAATTATTTATTTTTCAATTTGGGTTATAGAATAAGTTTTGCATGTCAAATGCTGATGGCGTAGCTTCTTACACAAGTCAACAACGAGAGACCTAGTATTGGAAAGAAACAATTATATTATTGACTAAACAGAGTTGTTAAATATTTACGTGCTTGAATTAAACCTATTCGCGAAGCAAAGGCATCCTCAAGTCGCTAGGATTAATGCTTCGCGAAACAAATCCGCAATGTCGATACCCGGCTTAATAATACACGTGATGTGAATAGATTTAAACTTCTAAGATTTCTCGTCTAGTACAGGTAAACGAACGTGAAGACAATATACACGTAAGCGAATAATTAATTTAAATAATCACACAACTAGTGTATCATCTACACACGGCAACTTATCATACTTTACATGTTGTCCTTGAGACTGTCCTTAAGTCATTATTAATGGCGTAGCTGTTCGTGGTGCAAAAATAAATAATTACGTATTGTTGACTACATATAAATTCGAAATTAAAATCAATATAAACATTATTCATCATATGCTTTTACAAGCACTTATAACTTATATTGTCTATGAAGGTATTGTAGGCATACGAATTTTTATTAAAATTCGTATGCAATCGATTATTTGCGTACATGAGTACTCATGGTAAGTACCGCAAAATAATTGCGAATATACCTACAGACAGATGCGACAGAATACTTTGTTTTATAATATATGTCAAGTATTTTTTATGTATTTTGCAGGAATAAGTACCTAGTATCTATGTTACGGACTAATGCTACTCTGTGTGGACAACTCTTAATAGGGGTATTTCTTAAGGGTATTTTACTATATGTAATATTGTAACCCGAGCGGAGAAGATCTTCATATACAAGACTATATAGGCCATGAATATTTTCGTGCATATTTTATATAATGTATAGTATTGAGAAATCAAAATATTGTATCGCTATAACAATATAGCAGGTAAGTAGATAAATATTCAAAGACACATTAAACATATAATTATATATAATTTAAAGCTCAGCCCAGGGGGTCAGCCCTTAGTGTTAATCGAGCTTTATATTTCTATTCAGTAGTACATGTAAGTAAATATCAACCAATAAACTGTAATACCTCTATAGAAATTCACAACAAATGAAATGAAGTTACAAAATAATTGAAATAAAATCAAAAAATTCCAAAATAACTACTAAAATTTGTAGTATTCTAAGAAATGTATTACCAAAAACGGCGAAGTCAACAAAAACTATTACGCAGCTCATTTAAAACCCGCTAACTCACTCACCGTGTAATTGTGGATGAAATCAATAATTTCAAATCCATGCGTCAGTAGTTTTCGTGGAATTGGTAAAATAAAAGCCTTCATATTCATACATGGTTGCAATTTATTTTATACAATTATTCTGTAGCTTCTTAATTTTAATAGTATTCGTTAAGTACGAATCAACATATAATGTTAGCAAATAAATGAAAAATGGTACGATCGTTCGGCGTTCCGTTTGAATCCAAATATATTTTTGTCTGGCTCCTAAATCTATTGTCACACGCCAGTTTAACTTGTTAAACAAACAATATAATAGGTTTGGACCACCCACAAGCACAGAATAGCTCATCCAAACGTGGACAATAAAGTAATTTCATTGTAAGCGACCCGTTCTATTATTCGAATTTCTATAAAGTTGAAAATATTGTGAATTCTAACTGAATCGGATTTATAAAATACCTTTAACAGAAAACGTTATCGTCAATCAAAAGAAGATCCCACCATAGCACTAAGATCTTTTGATGTATTGTTGAAAAGCTGGAATATGTGTACCTCGCGCGTCTAAGTCAAACTCTCAACGGACTCTGAAGACTTTATGACCGCCAAAATCCGCGATATACCGGCTAAAAGACTCAACAATGTCCCTCGTATTCGGAGCTATGTTATTACCAGACAAGACCGTAGAAACACAAACGCTTCTACAACCATATCTCAAAAAAAGTTAATGTTTTTGTTTTCTTATGTTCAACACTCTACAATTTGCGCCTTTACTCTGTAGAAAAAGAATATATTTGATTTAAGGATCTACTATATATTCGGAGCTATGTTATTACCAGACAAGACCGTGAAACACAAACGCTTCTACAACCATATCTCAAAAAAAGTTAATGTTTTTGTTTTCTTATGTTCAACACTACAATTTGCGCCTTTACTCTGTAGAAAAAGAATATATTTGATTTAAGGATCTACTGTATAATTCCTAATGGTTATATGTATATACAAATTAAAACATTTATAAAACAAATAACTAGTAAACGATCGAGACTTGTGTATTTTTATTGACATATTTCTGTTTAAGGGACTCAATAATATCTGAGAATGAATCTATTACCACTGATAAACAAACAACTAACCTAATGTTTGTATACATACATACAGCAAACAACATAAGCGTCATCCGTTTTCATTGTTAGTTTTATTTTTATTGATGCTTCTAAATCAACACCATTGTGTCTAATTACTTCTAAGGTAGTAAAACCAAAAGATATGTGATTTTTCAATTCTGCTTCATATGTAACTTGGTTTGGACTCAAGTGCTTTGAAGTAACCATTATTTGCAAACCATCCATCTACTGAACATGCGAAATGAGACGTTATTGGACCATTTAAATGCATGCGTCTTTGCCAAATCTCGTATTTGACAATTTATAAATACGCAATGTTATTCTTGACGTGATCCGTATACGCTCTCTTAGATCTTCTCCTAACCTTATGTCTATATACATTATATATATTCATATCGATTTGATCAGCCATTTAAAGCTTCTCTTGCTATACTGCTACGCTACCTGCTATGCTAGTATGTAATGACTTATATAAATGGATCTAATAAATGTGGGACAAAATTTATAAAAAAAATGTGTCGACAATTATTAACATAATTTTACTGTTAGTACAAGTATGTATAATAATACTCTAGAAAATGTATTTCTGAAGAATACTCTTATCTTGATAAAAGTTTTATCTTAACTAACTCTGATTATACAGTGATGTGGATATACGTTTTCTATTGACACATCTACTTAATATTTCAATGAAATATAATTGACCAAAAAAAAATATTACTTTGTTCGTCCCGCACTAATCATTTGCGTTTGAGAGAGAGAGCAATATATAAGTCGATTCTAATCGTCGTGCATAATGAATATTTATTTCAAAAAACCTACAATAGTAATCACTTTATATAAAAGTACATAGCTTAACATGAAATTCTACGTATAATTTTTATGTAAAGCTTTAAAATCATTGATCGAGCTTTTTCTTATTTACGTATATATTTTTTGCGCTTCACCTCAGTGTGACATTTATCATTAGATATAACTGATGTTTAGTTAGTTATCAAAAGACCAGAATTTTGTAACAAACTAAAATTGTATTGGAATCACTAACAGACGTACACATAAAGAGTCACGAACTTCAAGATTCGTATTACGACTCTCTCTAATAGTTAATTGCCCATTTGTTTCCTCATGGATAACTTACAAATCTATCATTACATACGAATACGTGACTCCTAAAGGTTCTTTCTACGATATTGAATCACCAGGAGTTGACCGCACCACGGTAAGATGGCAATGAACTAGTAGGTTCTCTCTTCAACATCATTCCTTTATAGTTAACGAGGTCGTTAAACTGTCAATGTTAAGGTGAAATTTTTTCATCGAAACAAGTAATACCAGCGGCGATTGCAAAGGTCAATACGATACAATGATTCATTAATTATAAGAAAGCCAGCACATTGATTGTAAAAACCTAATTTCTATTTAAAAGTTAAATTTGTTACTAAACTCACCTCTTGTGCCAAAAGATCCAAATCTTTCTCGATTTACCGCTATTTTATATTTTTTGTCGCTAGGAACCGGTAGTTTGGACGGATATTTCTCGGAGTTTGCTCTGTAAAGTTTCTCTTTGGACCCGTGTGCCCCCATCTTCGGCTTCTTCATTAAATTCACGGCATATCACACTTCCATATTCACAACTATCTGCTTTAAGGCACTATCAGGAACTTCGTCGCATCGTTTAGTCTAATCACTTTCAGTCACATCACTACTAACTACTCCTCGGTTCGCTTTGTGTTATCAGCGTCATTTGGCTGTCTAAATACGCTTTAAGTAAAATAAAATATATTTTTATTAAAATCAATCAATCTCTATGGTGTTACAGATTCAGTACACTAATAATAATATCACTCCTTAAACTTCTTACGCTTGTAATTCTAAAGGGACGGTCAACAAAGCTTATTCGCTGATATAATTATTGCGATGCTTAAGTCTATTTCGGTTGACGAGTCACTACAATCCAGCCAAAATAAAATGAGCTCCTTACCGGTGTAGTGGCCTTTTATAAACCACTGTTATAAGATCTGCTAGTAAAAATATATAGGTCTACATGAAATGGAGGTTTCACGTATTAACAGATGACTTAAAAAGCTCTTTTCTGACAGATGCTCAGTTTGCTATTTATCATTCAACATTACATTATAGCACATAGTATTTTATATTCTCAAAGGACTCTTTGGAGTACAGCTGTGAAAATTTTGTTTTTGTCATAATATTTAACTTTGCTTTATTTATTATCATTGAAATTATCTTTCGTCGGATAATTTTTCATTCATAATATTTCTTTGAGCATAATTACATGAAACAAAATTAATCGCATGTGATATTTAGACTCGTGCAATAAATCTAATTTATTATTGCCTGGAATTTGTGTAAAAAAAAATATTACGAGATATCTTCGGAAATCGACTTTGGCCACAGCGGTCGCTTTATTCTGTGCTAATATAGTTGATAATTGAATAGATCCTAATGCCAGTTACGTCAAGAAACTACAATTAAGTAATCTGAGTTAACACGCTTTCAACGAACGAAAATAAAAATTTTGTCGTTTCAAACTATTTTTGGAACACAATAAATATAATTTCATTTTTTGTCAATAAAAATCGATATAATGTTTAATGTCATTTATGAATTTACTGTCAAATTATTTCCTTATTTAAGATATTGAGCGTAATGATATTTGCTTGTCCTTTTTCTAGTGAGTGAAATAATACTAATCATGTTCCTATTTTAAAGAATATATAATCAATAAATTCAACTAAATGATATTTTGAATTCTATATTTGTGCGATATTATATATTAAAATTTATCAAAACAGTACCTTAAATTTTAAATGGTCACCCAGTAGGGAAAATTTATTTTAAACATAATATCACAACGTTGAATTACAGACATCTCATAAAGCATTTCATGTACGGTACTTTACTTCGTTACTTACAAAGTGACGGCAATAGCTAATACTAAACTAAAACACTAACATATTATTAAAAACAACAACCGTAAGTAAAATGTTCAAAGAGCTGATAATAATATCAATCAATCTCTCAACGCCTTCTAAAGTTTTCTCATGTTGAGCCAAAATAAGTTCCGAGTTTAGTTTTAAAATTAACTCTCCTAATTGATCTCAATTTAGACGCGCGAGTTCAAACCTAATTTATCAAATTAACGAAAGAGTCTGTGATTTACTCGTTACGTTAAGTTTTTCTAAACTTAAAAATATTATGAAAAAATGTTCCAACCTATATTTACAAATTAGTTCGTACTAGTTGATGCCCGTGACTTCGTCTGCGCAAGACACTTATCGTCATATTTTGGGCAATTAACACAATATCTTTAGAAATTGTAGCCTATGTGTATATTATTGTAAAGTTTAATTAAAATCGATTCAGTAGTTTTTACGTGAAAGAGTAACCATCTATACTTACAAACTTTCGCATTTATGATATTAGTAGGTATTATTATATATATTATTATTAATAAGACTATTAGTATCACAAATAGGCACAGATTATTAAAAACATATCTATCTATTTGCGTGATTCAGTCACGATTTCTAATTGACATACCTAAATAAAATCTTTTTAGAAATACACACTTTTGTTGAAATTACATCACATAGCATTAAAAGCTCACGAATAGTAACTATTTGATTTAAAATTAATGAAGACAGATCGTCTAAGCAAGTATCCATCAAGTTGTGCTTACAATGTCTAAGTATAACTCCACTAGTCCGTATTAGTCATTCGAAAACAGCAAAAGCTCTCGGATTCGTAGCTATTTCTGTGTTCACTGGTTTCACGGTTAAATACTAAAGGCAGGACAATTTTAGTCTTGCCTATAAACCGCATTCGGAGCATTTGTTCTGTATTTACAAAGTAAATCGTCGTAACGAACTGTTTAAATGAATTTATTGTAATAGTAGCAGAATTTTCTATGTATTTGCCGCAATTTATGCAAATTACTTACTTAGACTATTGAATGGTCTTTAAATATGTTACTTACATCAAATAAGTAACCGTAACCGACAAGCATCTATGAAAATATTAATAAAAGTTGACAAAGCTAGGGAATTGAGACGGCTAGTTTGGATCTGCCTACCCTCATGGAAAAGATGCGTGAAAATATATGAACCTATAATAAACCTGTTAAAATTTACACAGTTTTCGAATCAAAATCAATATAATCTTTATTCAACTTAAAAGCATTTACAGAAACTTAATGACGTCCAACAAATAAAAATTTAAAAATACATACGCTCACAAGTGCAAAGACAAAAAATTACACATGTTCGGAAATTGTCAGAGCCATCTTGAGAACAGGCAAGGAATACTGAAGGTCTATTTTTATCTCCTCTTTTCAATACCATATAATAATACAATTCTATGTATTTACATATCAAAATTACCTTTAATTAGGTGATTCCAACATAATAATGTTTTATATTATTACTATAGACTGATATCTAAAGATGAGATAGTTGAACGACACAAAGCTCTACATGCACAAGAGAAATCAAGTAAATAAATCATAGCGGTATGTATGAGAGTAACTCCAATTATCGTCACCCACGTTTATCTGTGAGGCATTCCACCATGATATCACAATCCACAACACACCATGCCACTATCATTTTACGTTTATCACCAGTTGAAGTACATTGCTCTATTTACACTTTATAATAACACTACATATATTCGACCAGCAGTCATTTTGGGACTACACACTTTTTACATAAATTGATAGTAGATAATTGTTAGACTTAAGGAATGTACACTATTCGAGCTACCGGCTCTACCGCCTTCTGAGCGGAGAACACATTGTCAGGTAGCCTACTCCATTTTTATTGCATTGACTGACCCCGCTATCTAAATTACGAAAAAAGCAATATCTAAACGCATCACTGATTTAACAGTAATTAAATGAAAATAATAAGTTTTTCAAAGCAAGTTTTACGATTTTACTTATATTAAACTATACTGGCTTAAAGACTTGTTTTAATTACCGATATATATTTTTTTATAACTATTAGTACACATTTATATAACAATTTTAGGCCAACACTAACCAGAATTATTGACATGTACTACTAATATTTTAAATGAGAAAGTAACTCAGTCTGTCTGTCTGTCGCGCTTTCACGCCTAAACTACAAAAGCGATTTAAATGAAATTAGGTTCACAAATAGTCTAGAGCTTAAGAAATGCCATTGTCTACTGTTTAATGCGAGAAAAAGGTTGTAAGTCGATAAAATAGGGGATAAAAGTTTTTGTTAATAAGCTCACAAAGTACTGAACTGACTTTGAGGAAAGTTGATATCAAGATAGTTTGAAACGTTTTCAAATATACCATGGACTTTTTTCTGGGGGAAAATCCGATAAAGACAGCTGAACAGGTAAGAGGTTGGTTGGAAACCCGAACAAACACATGAGATAATATTACCGCGGGAAAATTTATCTTTTCTATTCAATAATCCGATATAATGCGGACAAAGCCGTGGACGGAAAACTAGTCTATAATAACCAAAACTACCTTAGGTGGTTATTCCGACATCTACGAGAAGAAAGACTCTATCTTTTAAGTCAACGCATGAATATATTTAGAATACAATTATCTAAGAGTTATGATTGACTTATTACGTGGCGTTAAATCCAAAATACTTAAAAAAGTTAGAGTGGACCTAACAGATTGTAAAGATACAATGCTTGCTGTAATTCAAATACACATTTAGCAATTATGTTGTTGCCCAAACTTAGCTCGTAAAAAGTTATTACATTCGTTGAAAAAAGATGGGCGAATAACTTAGCACGATTCGCACACGAAACGCTCATTTTGTTTAATTTATCGTTACATCATTTTAATTTGTATGATATTTTAAGAATCGAGCAATTTAGTTATATATGTATTTCCTTTTTTATTTAGTACTGCTTGGTTAGTAGATTATTAAAATAATCACACAGTTTGATGGCAGACATGAGTTTTGTTCAGATGCTTGATCTTCATGAACTTTATCTTTACCTTAACTTAGTAATTAAGCTCCATTAGCTTTCTTTGCATCAACAAAACATTATAACCATACAAATACATATAATATTATGTTAATTCCATACTAAAACAATTTTTATATTATATTTAATACGAGTATAACAAACACTATTAATATATCTTGAACATCAATATAACACATAGATTTTGTGTAAAATACTCAACGTGATAAAGTAAATACATTAGACGTCAAGTAGGTACGCAACGCATTAGAAAAATATCATAATATTGGTTGCGAAAATATTAACACACGAAACGTGATATATCCATTTATTGCCACTTATAATTCACACTTCGCACACCACAGTGAATCTGCAACTTGAATACTGAACACTAGAAGGTCACAGTGACTATGTGTTTCCAATGATTATAGATAATCGCCTAAAATAGCTTCAAATATGATGCCACTGGACACAAAATAAACGAGTATTACCAGATATGCATTATTTCGAATGTATCCTCCGCATACAAACGTTTGCAAAATCTATCGACCGTGTTAAATACCGAGATAGAATTTAGAAATTTGCTTTACACGCATACCTACTATGTCAATTTATAGAAGAGATAGATACAAGTTTAACATTTACAATATATAAAAAAATACCTGACTTAAGCAAAAAGTGGGTTTAGTTTACTAATACAGAATCCTCGTATACACTATTATAGAAAATATGTCAAAAATTTATTATGAAACCAGCGATTTTAGAACTTATCGTAAAAAAGTCGTCAAGGAATTTCTTTATGATTAACTGAGAAATAATAGTTTTAAATGTTACCATCTTACTTTTCATATGATAGTATATGATGAGTTTAAATTGTTATTTTGGCCGAAATATATAACCCGCATAATATGAAGCAACTTCCTATTGGTCCAAGTCCAAAGACTAATATGAACTCACCCATAAAGGAACGCCCGTCGACTGATCCCAGAGGCGCAGTTATTTCATACAAATAGAACGAGGCAGCATCATTGGTAAAGTTGACTTAACTATTGTATCGTATATAGCTTACTGTCAATCTGTTTTAGGTCAGCTGGTTAATAGGCCAGAAAACGCAACGATGCGAATCAACAAACGCGAGATTTGATACCAGACAATCAAATAGAGAAATTATTTAAAAAAAGAACAAATAATGTGTTTTTATCAGGGTTAAACTTAAACTTTAGACGTTCAGCTTATTTATAATATTTTCTTCTACTTAGTTATATTTTCTTGTATTAATACTATTTTTCCTAGTAACCCTAATTCTGAAGTAAGAAAGAAGCAGAAGACCGATATAGATTGAATCCTGAATTGATCCTGAATTTTCCTGAATTGTTCACAAATATGTATCAACGTGAAAGTTAAATACATATTACATTTCAAGTTTTTATTTTTTTGGAAATTGTGAACTAGCTTTAAAACTGATCATAGTTTAACATTAGTTTTGGCTGGTAATAAAGTATATTCTTGTATTAAAATGATTAAAAGTAATATAATTTTAACTATTTAATAGTCTATAGTACATTTTAAAGAAATATTTGATTTATTCAGATCTTATTATGTAATGATTCATTACTGATTTTCTACTAGTATTTTATTTCGTGCAAGTCTCGTGTATATAGAGATACAGAGATAAATCTCATAAGTAACAAAACCAAACAAGAGGTTTTCAAAAATAGCTAAGAAATGGTCATAGAATGTAGCTAGCAGTTCCGTTGGTTAAGTTTAATCGTTGGGAAAATTTGAATAGTTCTTTACAAGCAATTACTAATATTTTTTATAGTAAAAGTCTAAACTTAACTAACAGTCAACTAACAATACAAACTTATATAATTTTACGGCTTAATGCTTTACATGAGTTTTTAATATAATATATTGCAAATAAGTAGGCACATAGAATTTATGTAACGAAAGCATATTCATCATTTTATTCAACGAGCACAATATCATATTCTATTAAAACATGTATTTGATTTTTCAATTTAGTAATCTCGTAAATAATTAATAATGTATTCAGTCATTAATTTCTCATTCACAAATTATCAATCTCAAAGTTTTACGTTAAGTCTATTCATAGAAAACGTAGGCCGTTGTCTCCAAAGCGAGAATGAGGGCGTACTAGTGCAACAGATTTGGCGGAATTTCGTAATAAACAAAACACTGCGCTGCTGGAGGCTGGCAACTTGCCATCTGCAGCGGCTCCGGCTGATGGCACAACATTTATTTATTTGTTATATATCATAGCTACGAACTAAGCTACAGTGTGACTAAATTTTATACCATCTTCATAAGAAAATTATTTAACGCATTACTTATTTAAAATTGTCTGCTCCTGCTTGTAGAATTAGTAATGTATTAATAGTAATTATATACATATTTTCACAGTCTATATAAGACTGCGAAACAATTTAACTGATACTTATAGATATCATTTTATTGGTTCTTATAATACATTAACCGAAAAGTATTTTACTATGCTAAATTTACGGTTAGTTTTAAAGAAGTAACAATAATTTAATAGAGTGTTTAAATAAGATATTAAAAATTGATATAAGTTATTTAATATATTCAATCAGAAATAACCAAATAAAAATAAGTTACAGAAACCCAAAAAAATGTCAATCATCTTATAACGATAATGAAGACGTATGCAAATTATTGTCAGCCCTACCCTAAATGATAGGATGGTGCCACATTATTTAATTAAAGTGTTTGGTAAACTACCAAGCATGAGTAAACAATAATGAGCATCTCGATTTAATGGGAAACGTTAGTTTCTCAAACATATCTCAATACAAACAACAGCGTGTTTCTAATACATTACACAATAGTCTTCAATAACTTATATATATACATACATGAATTTAATTAATGTTGATACTAACAAGGTGCATTAATAGACATGCACCCAAACAGTAAGGATACGAGCCTGACCTGAAGATTAAATCACTACGTGAGGACGCGCGTTGATTGACTTCCGGTAACGGTGCCACGGGAAATAACTTCGTCTCCTAAAACAGAATACCCATATTCTCTAATGTTCACAATTCACAACGTAGAGTCTGACTACTCTATTACTGGTTATTACTTGTTTTTCTGCGTTCACCTAACTTAAAATTGTTTTATTCAATTATTATTGTTGATAACCATAGATACTATTTATTTTACAAAACAATTTTAAGTTACAATTGAATCTTCCAATATTTTTATTTAAATTTAGAAAAATGTAAATACAATTGTTTTGAATTTAAAACTATGATATTATTAACATTTTTTGACATATGTAAAAATGTTTAATAGTTTCCTCTTTGGTTTTAAATAGTTATATAAAAGAAACGTTAATATAGAAAAATGTTTCTAAAAACAACAATTTCATAGTTAAAGAAGTATTCCATTATTCGTTCTAAATACATTAATTAAAAGTAACTGTCAACAAAATAACTCTCAATTTGTAATAGAGTCTACTCTTGATGTTACTAGTCTACCGCGTTATATCCGGTGATTGTCAATATGTTATCGACATAGTTCACTATAATTCTACTATAATATGTGATGGACTCTACAACGCTATGCCTGTGTGGCTCCCCGCATGTAATACAGTCTACTAATCTGTAACTAACTGACTTTCAATATGTGGGAGAGTGTATACTGAGTGTGTACTGAAAGTGTATACTATACTACACTATGCCTAAAGAGTTTTTGATATGTAATAAATACTAATATTATAAATGGGAAAGTGTGTCTGTCTGTTTGTCCGTCTTTAACGGCAAAACGGAGCGACGAATTGACATGATTACGTGGAGATAGTTGAAGGGATGTTGAGTAACATAAGCTACTTTTTATCCCGGAAAAATCGTCAGATCCCACGGGATGCGCAATTAAGGCTTCGCTCAAAAACTACTGCACAGATTTTCATGCGGTTTTCATCAATAGATAGTGTAATTCTTCAGCAAGGTTTTGCAGTATTTTGTTATCTCGGAAAAACGGATAGTTCCACGGGAAGCGCGATAAAACCTGCGCGCCATAAACCGACTTCCGCGCAAATGTAGCCGTGGGCAAAAGCTATGACCCTTAACCCTCTATAGACCCAATCCCGAAATCCACGTGGGCGAAGCCGCGGGCAGAAAGCTAGTAACTCAACGATTAAATGACACTCGATAAGAGACATAGACCGAATTATATTTCTATCCCGCATACTGTGGTTAAACATAACTCTATTCGTTGTTTGTAGAAATCATTAAGAAAAACGGTCATTAAACTTAGTTTCAATTTAGATTGATAATGTCAAAATTAAGGTTAATATTAACATTTATTTATTTATTTTGGTTGGCTCGTTTGCCTGCTCTAATATAAAAAAATATATATATTATTTGGATGCAATATAAGTTACTAGGCACTTCAGTATAATATAATCATTTTTTAAACTTTTGTCTCTTTAAATACTGAAACAAATACTAAACAGCTTTTCCCATGGATTGCGGCCTGACAAACGTCTGAGACTAATTAGAAGCAGCATAATTATTAAAGTCACGTAACTTCGAATTACGAAGTCGGAACGCGTTACTATTTAGTTACGCGACTTGTTGCATCCACGCACGGACAGAAAGAACCACCCGGTTATCAATAGAAGCAACAGCGGTGTTTAGAGTAAAGCTTTCACAAAACGTTTATCGCTATGATTGTAGCATTACAATAAATCAAACAGTTGGACATGAATTCATTTTAAATAAGAAACTAGTCTCCATGATTTGAAGCAAAATTCATGCGAAAAATGAATTTGCAAATAAAAGGAAATGGAGCGAGTCAAATTAATTAATGAACTAAATTACTTTCATTACAATTTACCGCTTTTCTTGTTTCTATTACTAAATGAAATGACACGGTAATCAAGACATTAAATTAATTTTTATCATTATCTAATTAACAGTCTAAATATGAAAAAGTATTAACGACAAATTCGACTCGGGCTTTAAACCGCGCCTTCATCAAACAATGTTGACGCCTAAACCATTCGCCCTCCGAGCACTATCATTTAACTGCATTCTTCACCTTGTACTTTGTTAAGCCAAAGTAGACTTTATGTATTCACTACGTATCTGCATCCAATTTCACAAATATCCCTTTATTACTTTGCATTTTGTTTAAATAAATAAATGTATAAATATTAAATATATATATATATATAATCATAAACCTATATTTCATGAATATACAAAAAACAGCATACTCAAATAATAAAAATAATGTTTTTCAACTATTTCACCATTTCAAATCAAAATCGATAAATTAGGAAAAATTAATCCCGTCACGTAACTCTCCATAACAGAGTAAAAGTAGTTCATTAAATCAACAACTGTATTGACCCGATTGGCCCGTCCCCTGCACTGAGAAGTTGATATTCAACAATACGAGAAACCCGTTTATAAAGGATCACCTGTTACCATCCCGCACGGAGACAGGTTGTGTTGCGGTCAGACCGCAGAAAGCCCGTCACACAACTAGCATAGAGTAGCACAATCACAATGAATGTTAATATCATTACGGCTTCAATACAAGACTCTGACACAACTGTCTATTGAAAAACAGTAACGGATGGTTTGATCAATGGGCAAACTCATGATTCTAGTTATTGATTTAATGTTCCACAATTAAAGGGTTCACAGAGACACCGTTAGTTCAATGTATAAAGCCATTTTGCTTCACCTGCCATTATCACATTATTTTAAAACCAACATAATAAGCCATTCGAATATGCCACTCATTTTCAATGCAATATCTATTTCATGCTGCTTTTACCCATGATTTATAACTATAAGCTGTTTTTTCGGTATTGGGTATTTTTTTTTATTATTTGGATATAATCTATTTTTACTTAGGTTGATTATTAATTTGAATAATTTACTTATTTTATTAAAAAAAATATATATTTAAAATCAGAATATATGATTGTTGTTGATTTTCATTTAGCCAATATCACACTAGTAACCCCCTTTTTTTATGGTGACAGTGGCTACTAAATCATCGATGCATTTATCGTTAAGGTAACACGTACATATAACCTAAAATAATTAAATTGAATTTATTTAAAATAGTATCTGTGTCCAACAACTATAACATGTTTTCCCGCTATGTTTTGTTTCTACTATAGCATCTGCGAGAACCGTCACGTCAAAAGACTTCACAATTATGTACATAGGTAGATCTTCAGATAACAATAATGGAATAAAAACCAGCGAATACCGTGTGGCAGCGTTGTGGGAAACATTTATTAAACTATAGTCATTCTCATAATAAAAAGAACTATACGTATGATGGCGAGACATTTAGCAGAAGTGATTCCGCAAACGAGATGGTTAATTTCGTGTTCGTTGTCGATAGCAATTCAGATTTATGAAGAAGCATTTAAAACGCATTATTATAAATTTAAAATTAAGAGGTGTGACGTCATTTATTGAGAACTAGCTTTGTGGTCACGGCTTTACTAGCGTTACATTAAATTTTCATACTGAAAAAGAGATGTTTTATTAACTGATTAAACTATTTTGTTGAGTGGTAAAGAATAATGTTAGTTGTTACGTCTGCCATATATACCTCTAGCTGTGGACGTAAAAGTTCAAAGAATTAAATAAATATATTTTGGTAAAAAAATGTTCTTATGTCATTTTCCGGGTCTCAAGCTACCCCTATATCAAATTAAATTAAAATGACATCAGGTGGAACCGGTGATGAGCAGGAACATACAAACTCACAAAATATACCTCTTATTATATTAGAACAGGCAAATGTTCGACTACGATTAGTCAATGTGTTCACTAATTAAGTTGTAAGCACTAGGAAAATCAAAATATTTTGTAAAAAGATTAGACGTCACGTCTTCGACTTAAGACCAATCAGGTAAAGTAAACAATTTTATATATTTATGTAATAAAAAATAAAATGATTTATTCGATATTTTCATTTGTTTGTCTCCAATGGAATTATATTACAGCAAATTCATAACCAATAATTTTTTATTCTATCTGTAATAGAGCTTCTATATTACAAATATTAAATAAAATAGATATCTCAAACAAAAAAAGTAAATATTAAACAATTCTTTTTACTTTCCATTCATCTATTTACTTACATTATTCGTTGCTACGATGAAAATAAAATATTACATAAGTTATGGTCCAGCTTGTATGCTAATGGTAATAAACACGATTTGGAAATTTTAAACGTTATTACATTATTAATAATGTTAAAATTTTCCTCATGTCCAAATAATGACTAACAGATTTTGATTAGATTTACTCGTATTTATTCCGTATCTGATTAAATTAATGATGTGTTTATACCGAACTTTTTAATTTTATTATATCATTTTACAGTATTTTATAGCAGCACATTGCATAAAAATTTAAAAAACTGAAATTAAATTATAACCAAATACGCAGTGTTTCAATATGCAGTGTCTTGTTCCTTATGTCGATTTCAAAATACAATTTGACAAGAAGCTGTATGACAGAGTTCGTATGACAATTCTTATTTACTGCTCTTAATAGTCAGTTAGACCATGTTTGACTGAAAATACTAAACAGATATATCTCTTACTGTTCTGTACTCTTACTGTACCCATAATTTAAATAATAACCTATAATATAAAAAAGTAATGAGGATCGATTACGCTTTAATCATGGCACTGGTGTTCGAATAACGAAGCCCAAAATCAATCTTACCACATGGTAAGATCAATCTTACCAATATGTTTTTTCGTTCTACAAATTTAAAAAAGAAAAACATCGTGAGGCAACCTACAAAAACTAGCGCAGAAATTCTAAGATTAAATCTATGTGAAGTTGACTAATCGGCACTGGGCCAAGGTGGGTGACTAAGCCCAATGGAAGCCCTATGGATAGGCTTGTGCCCCCTCGGCGCAGCGACTGATCAAGAGTTCTGACCGCCTTAGGCTAATTGTAAGAACGCGCCCCCGCCAGGTGTGTTACAGTCGGCCTAAAAAGAACCGATTCGAGTCAAGTCAGGGTTTGTTTTACGCGCGTTTTTGTAAATTTCTGAGGCTGCAGCCTAATTAGCCTAAGGGTTTAATCAGGCACTGCCTCCGCGAGATTGAATATAAGCTATGCATATAAAAACTTTGGATTGCGAATTAATCTCCGGTAGTTAATTATATATCGTGTATAATTTATACCCAGAAAAAGGACATTAGATTTTCAATTAATAAGATAATTTGAACATAAGGCAAATACTGAGTATGGTGTATATATATGTAGCTATGTACACAGATACATTATTTTTTTCAAGTGCAAGATATACTAAGTCATATCCTTTTAAGCAGAGTCAATATTTATATTGTAATAAGGGAGCATTCTTTCACGAAAATATTCCTATTTGGTACAGTAATGAAATTCCAATGTGCGATCACTCCACATTTCTCTATTAAATACCGAAACTCTTACACCTTGTATTTGTGTTGTTAATCATATGTATTCGTTTGCAATATCAGATTTTTAATGACTTTATAAGCAATGGATATTAAGTTATTGTTTTCGGTGTGTTCAGTGATGTCACAATCTTGCATTTACATACAAAATCTGTAGGCAATTTTTTTGTAATTGATTGTATCTGCATCATATTATTCAAAAAACGAGCAAACATTAGATAGATTATCGTCACATATTTTACAAAGCACTTCAGGAATGAATGTGTGTGCGTGTAGGCCTTTTGTTAAAGCAATCGGTTACAAAACCAGGAATGTACGGCTCATATTTTAGTTGTCCATAAATTCTAATGAATTACGGCATGATAAAAGTTAACGTCAGCAATATTCTTTAGTAATGTCGCTTCGTGGAAACGTTATCTAGAATGCACAAGTAAAATAAACTAGCAGTGGGAGGCTGGGCTGCACCAAGTAATCAGCGAGACGATTAAGAAGAACATTGTATTTTATTTAACAAAGTACGATGTTTCGTAACAGAAACATAACCTATTTTACGCTTCTCATATGTCAATAAGGTTTGTGCAGTTGACACGTGCAGTTGATTAAACTTCTGGTCTCTAAACAAAAACTGTCATTTATCTATATAAATAAAAATGAATTGTTGTTCGTTAGTCTGCTTAAAACTCGAGAACGGCTGGGCCGATTGAGCTGATTTTGGTTTTAAAATGTTTGTCGTAGTCCAGGGTAGGTCTAAACGGTGAGCAAATAAGGAAAAATTGCGAGTAAGATAGAGTAAGACGACAATTCATTTTCCCATATAAAAGTTGATCACTTACTTTCTGTCAAACATTTGACGGTATTTGTACTCTCATTCCACTCGAATTGAAGAACGCATTAAAACAAGACTTTTGAATCGACAACTTAATTATCAACTTTGGGATAACATCGTGTATAAATTTCAAAATATAAAAATAATTAATATGTTGACATATTGATGGGTGCCAACCTTACAGTGTTACTATCCTCAAAATATTTTATTAATATTGTTTTGTCATCTCATGTAAAAAGAACCCGTGTATCCGAACGTTCCATGGTTGTCCAATAGACCAGGTTAATAAGCCTTTAAAAATAATAAAAACAAAAAAAAATACAGTATTATACGAATTTGATGTTATGTGAAAAAAGTGTAAATGCAAAAGTTTTAGATGTTTTTATTACTACAACTTTGCCATTTGATTTTTTTCAATAGGATTTTAGTTTTTCCGGAAATCGAGAAAAAACCGTTTTTTTGAAAAAGTATTGTGTCGTGTGTTTGTGATTTACTAAATATGCCTCAATAATTAGGCGGTACGAAGTTCACCGGCGTCAGCTAGTTTATAATACAATACTGTCGTGTTTATTTGGTGTTATGTAAATAAATAAATAAATAATATTGCAACAATTTTATCAACCATCAAACCTTCAAGAGAATATATATATTTACACACAGTCGAGTCAGGACTTTTTTACCTACTTTTACTGTCAGTAAAAATAAAATGGAATATAAAAGCGAGCTTGATCCAGGATACCATTATAATAGGAATGTAAAATGCTTTTAACAATATTATTATAACAGCAAGACGTACGACACTGGCTAACCAGGAGGACTTAGAAGTCCTTTAACACCTACTTACTGGTACTACTGTTACAAAATAACCCCCAATTTCTAGTTTTTGTTAGTGACACAATGTAAAATATCTGACCTACTTCAAAATCCTCTTTCCCAAATTTGCACCATTACCGAAGACATAACTATCTATAGTCTAAAGCAATCAAACACCGAAGGCCTAGTTTATCCAAGATTTAATTTTAGGGCAACTAGAAACCTAGCTTATACCGTATTATTCTGTCAGGGGTGTATTACGAACCTATCATTAACTTCTCGACCTATTTTAACAAACCTACCACCATTACTCACTCACGACGGATATTAAAGCAATTATCTATAACCCAAATAAAAGGCCTTTAATTCATGGAAAATCAAATTTACAAAAAGTAGGTCCATTCTCGCACTCACATTTTTATTTCAATCTCGTGTGAAATCTCGTTTCTTATTATACAAATGAGCCAATAAAAAGTATACGATCTAAATATTTACAATCCAAAAAACCAGCAGAAATCGGCGGCCTAGTATTATGTTCTATATTATTATAACGTTATACGTTAACCTCCAGTTTATTTTGACTGCCTTGACTTTGGTAGCGTCGAGTTCGTTCTGTAGGCAGAGATAGTAGGCGACACAAATCAAATTAATGACAATACTTTAATGAAATGGTAATCCATATAATTGCATAGTCACGTAGATGTCGAGACGGCCCTTGGTGTTATGTAGGTTACAAGGACTAGTTACAAATTCATTATGTCATAAGCAACTGGGTCGACGTACCGACTTGGCCAAAGATTCTAGTTAGTTCACGAAAAAGGTTATTTCGTAGATATATTTCAAACGCAAGTCCTTCTCACATTGAAATATTTCATTAATTATGTGTTGATTATGTTTTGTAATGGTAAAGTAATAAAGAATGTGATTCTTTATATCCATTTCATTGACTAATTTCTCTCCATTAAACAAGAAAAAAAATCGTGGAATCTGTGATTATAAATTTTATTCTACGCAACAACAAGCGTATCAGGTCAATATTTGCATATTTCTGTAGATTTCTGCATAAATCTAATGGGAAAATATACCTTAAAATTGTTAGAAATTTCTGTATCAAAATTATCAATTATGTTGTTATTATAGTGGTAACATATATAATAATTAAATTATGAGATTTGTAAAATATTTTATTTTGTTGTTTAAAGCTACTTCAGATTTTTTCATTAGATCATATTGTTGTTGAGATAATGTGCATGTTACAATAATGTCAAATAAATAATACGTTCCACTCGCAAAAGAAAATCGCTAAAGTATGTATTGTTGCAGCAATGACTTTATTCGCTCCATTCAAATGGCGATTTATCGAACTAAACTTGTACACAATGGCAGCTAAGAATAGTCTTTATAATCATATAAGAGAAGTAATTACATTGGTCAGCAATTATAAAATTTGGCGAGCCACCCAAAAGCAGCATTTAAATAATTTGGTCAGCATACAAAGATTTTGTTTGCAATAAAAAAAAACAGGCAGCAATTCTTGTTCCGCAACTAATTTTGATAATGGTCAAAAATTAAATCATACATAGGCAGCCAACAATAACATGAGTCTGCATAATAAACATTCAGTCCGCAAAATAACTACTTGAGCGGCAAGATTTCATGATTGAGCGGCAGAAAAACATGTCTATAAGCAGTATATTTGATTGGTATGTTAGGTTAGGTTAGGTTAGGTTAGGTTTTTTTTTTTTCTTTTTTTTTTTAAGTTTTCCCCATAGAGTTGGTTAGGTTAGGTTAGGTTAGGTTAGGCATGACAAATAAAGTATTTTTGCTACTCTTATATGCAGCACAAAATGCATTTTTTTGCTTACACTCTGAGTGCTTACCAAAATTTTATTAAACATGAGCAGCTGATTGCAGCTTATATAATTAATATGCTGTACAAAAATATTACAGCCATCCAGAATGACATAAATTGCTGATTGATTTTGAAATGTTTGCTGACCATGAGTTGCTGACCAATTAGCTATTTCTGCTCACCGATTATATTTTTCTGCTCACAGAAATAACAATACTATGCTAACCATTTAATTGACACCCATCATATAATACGAACTTCTGGTTCATAATAAAAAATTTATAGTTTGGAATGATTAGCTTATATTGACATTTTCTTTTATGCAGTGTCAGTTTTGCGTCATACTTTATCTATACGATTCGCAGATTCGCCTTCTCAGCGAGGTCAACGCTTCTTAGTCGTCAACAAATCCATTGACGAGAATAACCCGTTACGTTGCGCTTGCGACTACCACAGGGTTTCACCCGCTATTGACTAGACGAGCAACTGAGGCGCTAGTGATTGCTTGGAATCTCTTAAAATGCAACGTTAAGTCTTCTTATTAGTAAAAATAAAGCACTATTTGTGTTTCTATTATTTTCTCAAATAAATAGAGATCAAAATCTACAAAATTGAAATGTTTAGTTTTTTATTGTCCCACATTTTAATTGAATTACGTCGGTTAATAACGCATATAAATTAAAATAAAATGCATATATTTAAAGGTCTATAGTTTACTACACAATCTAATAAACTGACAACTACGCTTGCAACTTTTTAAATATAATACATTAATGTTTATGTAAAACTGCACAAACCTAGTTTTTTAGTATTCAGAGATAAAATCACTAGAATTATTTTGTTTCGTAGCAGAGTTAGCTATCATCTTCTTATCAGATGTAAGTAAGCGTTTCAGTTCTTGCTTATCAACATTTTTCATGTTCCATTCTCATGACAGTAACAGTTGCATAACATTTTGAACATTTTTTGCGATTTTCCTATTCTAAATTTAAATCAGTTACAACGGTAAGATTTTATTTGCTTTATTTTATGAAATAATAATTGGCATGATATTAAACAGTTATATAAATTTGATATAAATGGAAAACTCCGATTCCGATTTTGATAGCAACTTTCAACAAATCCGATCGATTGCGTGACATGTGAGGAGACCGTAGTCGTTATAGTGAATGGAGAAAGTAATACGTGAGATAAATTGTCTCTTGAAAACAATGTTTAACTACTACCACTTGTGCTTGCCAAAGCTATCCACGTTCATTTAAGCATTCAATAAAAAGTTAATGTAAAAATCTAAAAAGCATTGATTTCAAAGTAATAGCAACTAGCTCGTGCCTGCGACTTCGTCTGCGCAAGATTAGTATTTCGAGTAGCTTATATTAGTGTAGCGTATATCTTTATAAATTGTAGCTTATGTGTTATTCTGATGTATAAGCTATATTATTATAAAGTTTCATTAAAATCCATTTAAAAGTTTTTACGTAAAACAGTAACAAATATCCATTCATACTAACATTCGCGTTTATAACATTAGTAAGGATTTTTGACTGTGTGACTATGAAAACTCCTATTTTCATAGAAGTCCATGATTTACAAAAGTTCTCGTCAGATAAAAACAACTTAAGTTTAAAGATAAATTATTTTTACCGTTATCATATTTTTCATATCAATACATAGTATAAAACAAAGTCGCTTTCGCTGTATGTCCGTATGTATGCTTAGATCTTTAAAACTACGCAACGGATTTTGACGCGGTTTTTTTTTAATAGATAGAGTGATTCTTAAGGAAGGTTTGTATGTATAATAAATGCATAATATAGTAGAGAAACACTGATAAATTTAAAGGTTTCTAATGTGATGTCGTAAATAAGCACGTTTTAGTAGTGCATCAAAGCTACGCTAAGGTGGTACGAAGTTCGCCGGGTCAGCTAGTATTGTATAATTTATCTACTCTGACAATAATTACTGAAATTAAAAAAAAAACTAAAATAACACAATTTGCTATTTCAAATCAGCTATTTCAGCGTACATAATATCACGTAAACAGAATCACGTAAAATTCACAAGTATTGAAAATTTTACAAGTATTAAATATCCTTTCAGGATGAAAATGGGCACAATGGGCATGGAATAAAAACGAGAACAGTAACTATTGTAAAATAGATAGATCAATATCGATACAAGCTTTTATCGTGTGATTAAATATGTTTTAATGGTGTAACTTCTACTTTTTACTAATTTCCTTTAATAATGCGATATAAAACTAAAAAGCGCAAGCTATTTCTTATCTCATATAGAAATTTTAATCATTGCATATTGAAATGTCATAGTGAAAGGTAAGCAATCGGCACAAGAATTCAATCGTGAAGTGATCTATATCGCCGACATCGGTAGAGCGTGCTACGAATTATTTTAGTGGCGTTTTCCATCCCATTTATGCATTTAACGACAGCCATTCAAAGGCTGTGTGAGATGACTTGTTATTTAGTAAATTTCTCCATCTGATAATCATGTTAATCCGCTTATTAGCCAAATGTTCATTTGTCTCATTAGGTTTTTAAAGGATCATTATTTGCTGATACTATTCATTCACAAATTTCACGTAGGTATATTTTTAGATGTTTTATGAAGTCTACCCATTATTATTTATGATTTACGGTTTTTTCCATTTTTTCCGTTTTTGTAGTTTACGTCTAAGTAGTATTTATGAAGCATATATTTTCTTCCTAAGCTCATAGTCTTTTAAATTTACGTTAAATGTACTTAATATTAATTTATAAACACGACTACAAATCAGACTATTGACCTTGAGGCAGTCTTTCTTCTTTACGTAATTAAGAAGCTGTTTTCTTTGTTTATTTGTAAATCTTGACGTGCTGCTGACTGTACACATGACCACATGACAGTTATTTTATGTTTTAAATAAAAGTATTAAATATTTTAATCAATGAGCATAATTTTGATTTATTAACGAACTAAACCACCGACCTAAAATTATGTTAATATTTTTTAGTCTTGTACATTTCACGTGAAAGTCTAATAAAATATGATATTAAAATACTCATTAGGCACTTGTCTGAGCGTTAAGTTTAACAACTTGCAATAGTTATATAATGCTAATCGGATGTCAAGTTGTCGGATGAATAGCGAATCTTTAAGATACCGCTTGACTAGTTATGAAAGTTCAATGCATTTTTGAGAATATTCGCAAATATTTAAAATATTTCCTGTTATTTTACTGAGAAGTCGACTCCATCATTCACATTGCATCGATATACCTAATTACGATTGTAATTAGTAACAACGAGTTCTCGAATCTAATAGTGCATCACTAGCAACGATGTGATGCTAATATCGCAATAATATAAAACAAAATACTGTGACAAAAATATTAATAATAACAAAAATATTCCGGCTGACAAATACCTACTCTTTGTAAATCTGGCATTGGTGAATTATTGACAACGGTATCAACGCAGATACCAAATTACTGGGCAAGAAGTACAAAATTTCCAAATACAGGTTCCATCCCTCATGTGGGCATCTATACAGAATTTTTCAATTTCTATAAGAAACAGATAAATTTTATAAAATCTTATAAAAGGCCTTACCTTTTGGGGCATAGGTACTACAATATAAAACTGATACATTAACTGTGCTAATACTACTTGATGACTTGACTACAATTTGTATGATTAATTGAATACATGACAGAACATATTACGATATTAAGCGCTAACCTATAAGACATTGATTTTAGATAGGTATGCCAACTCAAAGTAACACCAAGATTATAGGCCAGAATCTATGCACGTCTAACACTTGTACAATGCAACTTTTGTTTACTTTAAAAATAACATCTTGGCCGGTTAGCGGGGCTTGTTTAACCAGTTGCCACTAGCCGGTTGACATACAAAAATGAAGGACGGTATCATTATTATATGTGGATAACGCAAAATAGGTGACCATTGAAATTATGAATAGAAATATCAAAAGAGAAATAGAAAAAACAATATATAAAAATAAACAGAAACGTTTACTGTTAAAACGAATAGTTTGTCTAAGTTTAACTATTTTTGTTGTATTAACATACCCAATAGTCTATTTAATTTAATGCGAAAACCAATCTAATCATTCAATATATAAATTTGTTGCATACGAGTACATAATATCAGTTATATACGTTAAAGAGAAAACTGAAATTGTAACACCACACGAAATTATAGTTGAAAGTAATCCGTTCACGTGCCGCTCTGCGTTAGGAGATATATCATTACATTAGTGAACAAATCCATGACAGGTCCGTCAGCACTGCACTGGCATATGACACATTTTCTCTGTGAAAATGCGGTATGCGGTAAACCTTAGTGATGAAGAGGTATCCATTGATTTTTCGCGTTAAGGTGACGTCACGTGCGCGACAATGGCGCGCGCCGACTCGCGTCTCACCGTCGGCGGCGACTGGCTGACTGAAACCGAGAGGAAATGCCAGTTGCCATGCGGTCCTGACTGCCCGCCACTGCGAAGTCTACTACTAACCTTCCTCATCGATTCGAATTGTCTAAAGTTTAAATAAAAAGCAGCTGATTATTATACTGACTTAGAATTTTCCAAAACAGCTAAACGTTCTTAAATACCACAATTTCGGTTCACGCGATATCTACGCGAGTGCTTCTAAAATTGATTTGCGAACTACTTGTTACTGGTACAGGCGATAATTCCGTTCAATATTGTATTATTAAATCACTGATATATGTGTAGTCTGTCATAATTATTAATTATAAGCATAAATGTAGAGATAATTACATAATGATTTTTTAAAATGTTATTTCGTATTATTGTAATTTAGTTTATAAGTTTTTTTGTCAATATATTAATAAATTTAACAAAATTATATATATACCTACTACCACTACCTCCTACCACCGCGAATAACAAAGTACTGTATAATGTGTAGAAAACACTTGAAAATATTAATTTTTTGCACCCACTATATATATAAAAAGGTATATTCCAAATTTAAAACACTTCTATGCATTGCAAACTGTAAGCAATAATAAACTCTAATACGACTTCTATAATAAAAATAAGTACCCTTTTTTAGACTGGATTGGAAAAATATTATTAGTTTTGACTATTTTCTCATTACTATAAGAACGACGTTTCATCATAATAATCTGTAAATGCTCTCATCATAGGGTTTGTGAATTAAATTATTGCCGTGGACTTAATTTACTACTTGCGCAAGACGAGTCTTCAAGGATCGACAGCCATGACGGTCCGAAGCAATCTACAATACAATACTCAGACTGGTATACCACAAGGTGTGCTATAACTGCGTTTGCTTAAGCTCATAAAGTTCATTAAGTTCTCTACTTGCCTCATCCATAAACTGTCTGTCATCAGCAATATAAAAGTGCCAAGTAAACGCAAAGCATAATTGCTATTGCAAGACATAAGGCGTTGTTGTAAAAACATACGTAAAAGAATTACAATACACTTCATTATTATTAAAAGATAACAAAATAAACTTTATTAAATATAAAAAAATATTCTTTACGGAATAGGTATGTAAAACTTTTGAGATTTATTGTCTTGAACATAAATAATTACTACGAGCCTACATGAATTCTAATAGTACAACATTGCTGTTACAAAAGTGTAGGCGCATGAAAGAATTTGTGAATTTCATTATTAATAAAAAATCTTACCGATAAAAAAACTATTAGTACAATTATTAACCTTATTAATTATCACACATTTTGGTTTAAATACAGTTATGATTGATCACGTATATTTCAAGCTACAATAACACCAACAGATTTATTAAAGGCAAATACGCTGACATACAATATTTAAACTGTAATGTAACAAATGATCACAGGAGTTTGCAACAAAACCGTTATTTATAACTGCTGAATAATGAAAATAATACTCTACTCTGTGCTATTAATCAGATATGTTTACATCTCGTCAGTTGGTGTAACGTACACGAACCAATAAAAATACATTTCGAAATTCAGAATGAAGGAAGTCAGAAGGTACAAAATAAATAGTTACGATTAACAATTATCGATGATTAATCAATCAATGACTGACTGTCGACTATGAATATCAGCCTAGATCATTATCTCAGATATGTGAAAGAGTTCCAGCGATATTATTACAAACTGCTTATTTACGTACGATGGGATTTAGGATTCATACTTTCTTATGATGATGATGTTTTGACCGAATACCATATCTAAATACCCCAATAAACCTATTTTTGTTCCCAAGTTCTTACTGTACTTCCAATATAAATAAAGTGTCTAAAATTAGACATTCAATTTTTTATCTCTCTATTTTAAAACTACTGTATGTATATGTGTGTGTATATATATATATTTTTTAATAGTTTTAATACGTCTACGACTTAAATTTGGCAGTATGGTTATAACAACGTCCTATTGCCATGTTTCAAAAAAGAGAAGTGAAGAATGTCTAATTATATAATAAAAAAATAATGTAGCAAATTTGTTATTTAATAAAAAATAAGAATTCATTGAGCTTTATTACTGAATATGTAGAGAGATAAAAATCCAAACAGGAAAACACAATTTCGGAGGTCGATAATATACATAAATGAATACCACGGAAACCGGACTTCGTACAAACAAAGGTAAAAGAAACAGTTGTTTTTCCTTCAAGTTTTAAATGTTAATTGTTTGTAGGTAGATTGTTTTGCAGGAAATAACTATCTCAGTACAAGACATCATATAAATAAACGACAACCTACTAGAATCGATTTCGAAGATGTAGATCATGATAATTAAAAAGTAGGGGAAAAAATAAATACACGAAAAACGATATTACCTCAATAAAGAGTTTTTGGGCTTATGCTATGCATCAATGGTTTTTAACAATGTCACCTCGTCTCAAGTAACGTGAGTTATATTCATAGCCCGTAATATCTAGGAATATCAGTCAAAAGTACTCACTAAGAAGAGGAAACCGGCCAGCAGGATGTTTACCAAGCGGTGTGCTTATGGCGCTAATATCACTCTGCGAGCTATGTAGACTGCTTTTGCCGCTGCCATTCGCCGAACCAAGTTCCATGCGCATGCGCATGTGGCGGCTGAAAACGTACATAATATATGATGTACACCATTATAATATTTAATAAATAATTAGAAATATTTTTTTATTATTATTATTGTAAATTAAATAAATAAATATATAAATAAATATTTGTTACACTTACACCAATTAGCCTAGCCCAAACTAAGCTCTATAAGGTTTGTGCTATGGGATCTAGGGTAACGGATAGACATACATATATAAATATTTTTTATAGAAATATATATATATCAACAACCATGACTAAAGTACAAATGCTCGCATTCATCACACAAACATCTGCCCCCAGCGGGGTTCGAACCCGGGACCTCAGAGCTGGCGACACCTTGAAACCGGTGTACTATCCACTCGACTATGGAGGTCGTCAAACTGTCTTCTATATGTGTTTTATATGTAACCCCCGATTCATTATTAGTAAAATAATATGCATTCTTTCATTTCAATAATTAGTATTAAGATGGCCAATCCTGAAATCTAGTTAAACTCGTATATTGTCGACAACCGTAATTTTTTGATTAATGACTAGATAGCAGCCAAGCGTCACCTCAATAAGTAACATAAAAAATGAAACACTCTGCTTTTACAAAATTTTAAACTTTTGCGTTACATTATACATATAAGTTATATTCTCGGGACGTAACGCGACGTATAATATGTAGTTACGGTACGTTAACATCGAGCAGTAAGTAGTACTTACATACTACATAATATACGTCGCGTTACGTCCCGAGAATATAACTTATATGTACTCTGCTGCTACATTATCTACTTATTTCTAATCAATAATCATATTCAAAAAGCAACTATATCACACTTACCTTTTAGGCTTCGGATTCATGTTAGTTGATTTTGAACTAAGCATTCTACTGACACTACATGATGTCTGTGACCTTTGTAATGAGAATGAACAGTCCACTTTTGATTTGATATCTTTAAATGACTTTGTTTTAAAGTCACTCTTTATATCAGAACAATTCTTTTTAGCTAAGTTTTCCCTGCGATCGGTCTTTTTAACCGTCTTTGAGGTATTCTGAATAGTATTAGCATCTGCTTCAGTCTTTCTACTCGCTAGCATACTCTTTAGCTTACTTGGCACATCACGCTTAGGCATTTTGTACTTTTTCAATGTAAAACATCTCTTTTCATCTTTTGATTTTTCGTTGGATCTTGTATCTTTTTCACTATTGATAGAATTTCTTTTACTAGAATTCTTCGAAGAATTTTGATCATTTGTGGGCTGTGTATTGATTGTGCTAGTTTCTGTCACGTCTTCTATAGGTGAAAAGAATGCATTAATATTGCCAGTACTTGTATTTTTTTGACTGCACTCTGAACGAGTAGATGGCGTAGACCCTTCAGGTGACATATCATCTATTACATTTAAAAACACTGGAGACGATCGATGATTTTCAAAATCTGTATAAACTCCACTTGATTCCATACACGAATCATCATTACGGTTGACAATCAAAGGCGGGTTACAATTTGAATTTTTTCCACCGTATAAAGCTCCATCGATTACTTGGGCTCTTCTGTCACCTCTTTGCATATGTTCGTCTACACCATCAGCATCACTTTCCGTGAAAAAATCAGAATCGGTCATAGGATCAACTCTCCTAGCGACAGGAACATTCTGCCAATCCATTTCAATGGCATCCTCCCGATGTTCTATTGAATGATCTGCAGCTCTACTTACTGGTCTTGACATTTCTCCGTCACCTTGATAACCATCTAAGCTAGTAATACTTGTTATACTTGTAATAAAACTATTTGACACTTTTGAGGTTTCCATAGATTTGGTGTAATCTGTTTTACTGTCCGAATATGTATGTGAGTCGTGTAATGTCGAAGAAGAGAACTGGGAATATGTACTTATTTCACCATTTATGTCTGAACTATCCAGAGGTAAGTCTTCTGGAGACGGTGTTTGATCAATTCTGTTAGTAGGTAGAGGTATTTCTAGATTTATTCTATTTTCATTAATAGAACTAATAGGGTCTAAAATACTACTACGTATAGATGGCATAAATTCTTCTTCTATCAGATCTAGATCGCAATTTTCATTATGAGCGCCCTTGTTTTCGGTGTTTTGAAGGTTTTCTTCTATGAGAGATGGTGATGAATTAATTTCTACAGATACAGATATAGTCGGAGGAAATCCAGATTCTTCAGAAACACCGAAACATATCGGCGAATTTGTTTCCCCACTCGTGATAGCTTCAAGGCAAGCTATAGGTGCAAGTGGTAGATTTAACTTACTTGTTTTCCTCTCATCGCATTCGTAACCATCATTTTGTATTGTAGATGCAGCAGAAGTACTTTCAGTCTTATCAGTCGATGGGGTATCGCCGTTGTCTGGAGATATTTTACATTCGTTGTTATCACAGAAATTTGGTAAGCCTTCTACCGTTGGCGAGAAAGCATTCTCTAAATAACATATATCATCCATCTGATCTGGAGTCAGAATACCCAAGCTATCATCTAAAGAATTTTCTTCATTGTTTCTACTTAATGAGTTTTCACTTGGACTTAAATTTGTTTCAAAAGTGCGAGGATTAATAACATGCGATTTCAATTGTAAACAAAGATCCGATCTTGAATGTGTGTCAAATGCTTTATTTGTTGAAAATTTGTTGTCCGAGTCACATGAATATTCAAATTCTTTCATAAGTCTGTCCTCAAAGTTTAAAACGTTGGGTGACCTGTCTGCGCTTTTATTGAGAGAATTAGCAACTTTATTTATTGTAGTTTGAAAATTTAATTCCGGATTTCCTCCAGATTTAGGTCTTTCCCAAACATTCATTTCGGCGTTTGTATGACTAGATGACGATGAATCTGATTTAAGATCAAACAAAAGACTATATGGACCTGATTCGTCTTGGTCTTTATCATCTACTAATTGTGTAATACCATTAATCAAACTTTTTGTTTTCTTATCTACATTTCGATCTTGTTTCTTTGTGATCGCATCTAGCTTTTCGCGTAAATCTAGGATCCTAGGATTTTGTTGTACAACTTTCTCTAAGTTTAAGCTCATTTTTGGAATTAATGTCTCGTATGTCTTGTTTTGTGTGCCGTGCTCTTTAATATTTGATTTGATTTTGTGTTCATCATTTTTAGGTAGCTCTGGTATTTTGTGTCGCCTGTCAATATCTATCGAATCTAAAGCTTCAAAACTTTTAATTGTTGGTCGGTTATTAGCGTAAATTCCACGCAGCTCCAAAGCTCTTGATTTGGCATTTTTATCGATGGGAATCTGTAAACAAAAAAAAACACCTATAACTTATTTGATATATACAAAGATTATATGATAATATAGTATATTGTAACTTCAATTCTTGATTATTGTTAACTTTTACTTTTCTTGAACATATGTTTTACCAAATTTACTATATCAAACTGGAGTTGTGACGCGAAGGCTTAAGTGGCCACGACTCATTCGATTCAATCTTGAACCCATAATAAGCTAAATGTGGCTTCACCGTCATTGCCCATCACGGTTCAGAGAACGGTCACGCGTGGTGACTTCGATGCAGTACGAAACTACGTCCACACGAGTCACAATGAGTTCATCATTGTGAATAAAACAACCTGATGCTCTTTCACCATACAGTAAAATTCTGAGTGTATTATTATTTTAATCATAAGTATAAAGACCCATCTAATCATACAAAATCGGGCTACTGAGAAATCTATCTTCATGTCCTAAAATAGGCAAAGTAGGTAATATATAATAGAATTTACATTTGGATCACTAGTTCATCTTCTGTCCACTGTAATGATTAATAAAAATAAAGGTCACTATATATATTATTAATATTCTTATATAAATATTATAAATAAAAAATTATCATCAAAATATCTATTCTAACACCTACATCTACTATCTACGGTTATTATATAACCAAATTAATATTTTACAAAATACATTTGTTAATGAACTATATTCTAACTCATTAGATGAACTTAATAATATACCTTTAATAAATATGTTTTACCTTAATTCCTCTTATCGCATTAAACATATTATGTCTACTCATTGTCATTTACCATAGTAAAACTTATGTTATAACTAAAGCGGGATCAACAGTGTTTTAAAGCTTGTCAATCATAACATTATTTTCGAAAAAATGATAATAAATTTTACCTTACAGAATAAAGAAGAGTTCCCAAGCTTTTATTTATATTTTACCGTGAATAAATACGTCAAACGTATATTTGTGGGATATTATAACTTCGATAAAAACTTATTTTTGTCCTTATCAAGTAATACATTTTATTTAATATCCATTGTTAAAATAAAAGCCTTTATTTAATTTATTAATTTTATTTTTGACGTTTTCGTATAAATTTCTTTACTTTTCGTATTAATCTTTTTAAGCGATCAAGCCTTCATTTGATACCCATATTGTAAGGGTTGTTATGAAAACGATAAGCCGCCATTTTGTACCATCCGCCATAAATAATCCAAAATGGCGGCATTTATAAAATCTTGTATTGTCTTCAAAACTAAACGCGTATGCAAAATTTCCGCTGGATAGCTTTAGTGGAAGTGAGTGAAATATCGATTGCCAGATTCCAGGATATACATACATACACATGAAGTTAAATAAAAGCATTTAAAAATTCAAACATCACATTTTTAAAACATTATCCAAATTCCTGCATAACCAAGCATAATTGTCTATTATGTAGACTATAAATGATACGTTATGGCCTAAGCAAACATTGAATTTGAAATTATTTGTACAGGTTCAACACTCAGAATCAGAGCATAAAGTATATCCAATTTAATTTCAATTAGATCTATTAAGTTTGTTAGACGTAAAGAAAAGGATACAACGTAAGAGAATACCGTGTTCCAATAGAACTATCAGAGCGAAAAGTCACGAATGTAACAATTCAAAGAACTGCGGATCAGTATCTACAGGTCAGGGAAAAGTTTTTTTATTTCTCAGACCTACTCAGAAAGAGTTGCATGTTTT
Organism: Scirpophaga incertulas; assembly: GCA_036419045.1. Taxonomy (NCBI): domain Eukaryota; kingdom Metazoa; phylum Arthropoda; class Insecta; order Lepidoptera; family Crambidae; genus Scirpophaga; species Scirpophaga incertulas. Next base: position 13,117,217 of record CM071627.1, on the reverse strand, counting down.
CAAACAATTACTGGTTCTTGATCATTATTGTTCGTATGAAACCGTGGACAAATTCATTTTGAGTGGAATATTAATTTCGACCTAAGTGTTATTTTTTTCAATTCACAGACACGAACTTTTATCATGAAAAGTTTCTTCTATAAAGAACAGGAAGGTAGAAATAAAATTTAATTTAAAAACTTTTTTTTATACATTGATCAATTGTTTTTTTGTAACATACAATTTAGCACTTTCAAATTATTAAGTTTTTCACTTAGTCATACAGTACATGGACGTAACGGAAAAATATCTCTCACCGGATCATCCCGAGTGAAACCTAGGTCTATTTTCTTAAATTCATACCCGAACTAAGTAGATGAGGAAGTATTGATTACTTGAATTAAACAAATTATACTTTTACATGAAATAAATATTTCTAATACAAATTGTGATTATAATATAATATATTATCAAAACTAATTAATATATAATAATTAATATATATTAATCCTATACAGATACATATTTTTTTATAGAATTTGAACCCGTACAGAACCCGCCAGCATTTGAACCCGTAACTTTAGAAATGGCGACAACTTGAAATCAACATACATACAATCCACGGAGGTTGTGATCAATAAAAAATAATTATAATCATATAAGTAAAGCTGTTCTCAGGTAATGCGTTTCAGATATTTCTAATTGTTAATTTGTATAGATACCAACTTTACGCTCGCCGATACCTCAATATTTTAATCGAATTTCTCATGGGCGCTATATATTTTTTATGGATGTAAAAAAAATACACATACAAACGTTCCAGAATAAAATATTTAATTGATGGTGAAACGTTGTTGTTAAGATTATTACGAACAAACAGACTGAAAATAACAAGGCATTTATCGCGAACTTCGTTTCACCTAATCTTACTTATGTTCGCACAAATGTGTTATTGGTTCAACCATAAACTTAAAGCCGTAGCCACTTAACTTGGTACGTAGTTTGGTTGCTTGATTGCTTGCTTCCTTCGAAAATTTCTCATAACCTGCTCTTTCCCACCCAAAATGTATCTCTTAAAAATAAAGGAAATTACAATTTTCAAAAATTTAATTTTAAATGCGCCATAAAAAGATGTCTTAAAATGTTAAACTCAAAATTGATGATAAAGTTCTATTTAATTTATAAAAAAATATTTGAATGCCATTTGGCCCTAGTTACTCGGACATAGGTTTAGCATAAGCGGCATCAGTTACTGGGACATTCTGTTATATTTTAAAACTATATGTATATGGATGATTGATAGTTTGTGTTTCGTACTTCATATGGCGTCGTCTTATCGACAACAGCCTAACAGCTGATGATGAAATAGCGATAATGACTTCAATGACTACTGTCTCGAGTGGTTTCCTTTGTCTTAATAAGATAACGTCTAATTTCTAACAGACTTGAAAATGAGAGGACCATTTTAACAGATTTTTCCAATTTTGAAATAATGTTGATACTTTGTGTGTATAACTTATATCGGAATTGATTGAACGGAGATTTCTAAGAATAATCTCATATTACTGGTTGGAACAACGCTGACGTTTTCTTTACATATTTACTAACTAAGAAAGCACTATATAAAATTTTTACGCACACGTCAATAAATATTAAAGTAAGTATATATGACAACAGAATTTTCACAAAATTATAGTTAATAATTTTGCCGAAAAAAGTAGATATTTTAAGATTTTTTTATTTATTAGAAACAGATAATAGAAATAATAATAAACCTAATTGTGAGATTCAGCACTAATGTAACAAAATATCCTCGCATATTTACATAAAAAATTATATTTTCTATAGCTGTAAAATTAAAAAATATTAAATTAAAGTAAAAAATAAAAAGGTAAATTAACAAACTAGAATACCGGCAATTTCTTATGTCGAGTCATATTAATACACATTATCAAAGAATGTATTTTTAACAAGCTTAACATGCTTGAGGTTGTGGTTGTTATTGTTAAACTATTTTTATAAATAGCCGTCTGGTGGAATGTTCAGTGAACCTTACTTAAAAACCAGACCCCCCGCAACGGAATCCCAGGTCATGGCAACAGTTCATGGGATACACGATCAATATTACTTCGGCCGTGGACTCATGGCTGCGTACTGTGATTCAATACATATAAGAGTCTACTACTATTATCAGACCCCGGCGAGTGTTGATCGGGCTTCTGTGATGCAATTCAACATGGTAATAGAAGTTTTTATGCTTATCTTCATAATGAAAATAGGAATGTAGGACTTTTAAGCTCATCTCTCAACTTTTATCTAAGTTTGTCGTCATCATGACAATGTTAATAGCGGTTAAGAAACCTCTCATAATTTGCCTTTTTATAAGCTTATTATATATTAATTATGAAAATATTATAAATTAGCCAACAAATATTCCAGGCATAATTTTAAAATTTGCCTCCGGATCATCATCATCATCATGACAAGTCATATCCGTCCCCGAGGAGCATGAGCCTACCCTTGCTATGTTAGGGCGATTAGGCCTAAATCAACCACCCAAGTGCGGATTGATCGACTTTATATACACACCCTTCAATTTCTTCGCATATATGTATTCACAATGCTTTTCTACATCGTAACAGCGTTAGATAAATGAATACCTAAAATCGAAAAACCCCTAAACACATTGTTATATATCAGAATCGACCCCGAGACTCGATTCTAATTGAGCCATAGATCCGTACTAAGACGCCGCCGAACTTCTATGAATCCTTCATTATTAAAAGCAAGGAAACCAAGCCAAATCCGACTCAAGGTTTCCGACAATAGATATGTCATAGATAACCACTATTCATCAGTTGTTCGTCATCGAAGTCTAGTTCACTTACAACTACAACATCACTTTAAAAAGCCAATATTCTTAAAATCGATCGATGTCGATATCACCATATAACTCGCTCTAATTTTACTATTTGTATGATAAAGTAAAAAGTGACGAGACAACGATAACAATACATCGAATTATTCATACCGAAGAGTGCAGTTCATACCGAAACGAGGTCAAAAGCTTCACTATATGTAAAAAAATACATTGTCATGCGTTTGAATTTAACATAACGCAGCACAGGCACAGGGGGGCAATCGCACTAACAAATCGCAGCTGAAACGAAATCAAATCGTTCCACTCAACCAATCCGAGAGCTAGCATATCACGTCATCTAACAGATGACGTGATATTGTGGCGTTCGGATTGGTTAAGCCGAACGGTTCGGTTGCGTTTCGGTTGCGATTTATTAGTGCGATAGCCCCTCAGGTTACTTTACAGATCACAATTATTGATACCGACAGTCAAAATGACACTCAAGTTAATAAATAAAAATTAATCGCTGAAATGTACTTTAGTAAATGTAAGTATTATTATGTCTCATTGTCAGGGCAAGAATTATTAAAACAAAGTAATAAAACAGATTTTTTAAATCGCTGTGATGATATAATATAACTTTTGGATTTCCGCCATCCATATTACGTTAACCTATTTCTCCACAACTTATCTGTCACTGGTGCTACGTCCAGACATATTCCAATTAATGAAAAGAATATATATATATTATAAAAGGCCGAATAATGGAGACAGTTTTCCACGAGCTCAAAAATCATTTCTTAATTGAATTAACACCAAATCGGCGGCCACCTAAACACGGAGGATAAACTCAAAGTTACGTAACACCTAATACCACATAATCCTATCATAGATACGTACTACTTCCACACGACCGCACGAAATTTGATAGTACATAAATATGCTAATTACCGTCACTAATATGCTAGGAAATTCAAAATAAGTCCGTAAGTTTTTATTGTATTTCGGAAAAGTCTGTCTCAAATTCTGTTGTAAGCCTCCATAATTTATCTAAACGGTTTCAGAACTTTCAGTGTGAACACATTAAATAACGTCACGTCCTATTATAGCGTTAATGCACACAGTAAATTAGATAGGTATATATGGTGAGATGGGTCGAGGGCAAAAACAAGAAAGCACAAACTGGGCACATTAGGAAATTAGTTTATACCGATATAGATGCCTAATCGTTAGAAAAAATTGTGTAGTATATTTTATTTAAAATCAACGTTTATAATACGGGGTTTACAAATTTTCGAAATAATATTTAATGGTATGTATATATGAGGAAAGTAAAAATTATACAGAAAAAAATTGAGTAAGAAGTAAAGATTTTGTAGAAAATTGATTTGCGCTAACATATTTCCTATAACACCCGGACTTTGACTTTCAATAACACCCGGGTGGTAGATTTCTACAAAATAGTAATACTCACTGACAAACCAGTTGATGAAATTACAACTAATCTTAAATATGCTTCCAATTTCGGCTACTGTTTATTTGCTAATACTACTATTTTACTAATAATGCTATAACAAGAATGATAGTTTTGGTTTGATGTCAATGCTTACATTACACACTAGAGTCAATCAACAATGACACAATTAAATAATCGTTTAATCGTAGACATATAATATTTTTTATTTATTTGCGCCATTTTTTTTACATATAAAACTATAATTATATTATAGGGTAAACGGTACTAAAAATTTAATAATACTAAAAGTACTTATTTGTGCAAGTCTATTGATTCATATGCTTAATAAATTGGTAGACCATGGTGTCAACAGAGATAACGGCTGACATTCTATAATAAAAGCACGACGATTAGCAGAGGCAACAGACAGAAACTGGACATTGATTGACAAAACAAAAAAAAATAGAGACACCTGAAGGAAGCCTAGTATTATATTGTCTGTGCCTACACTAAATATTGACAAATATTTCTAATAATGTTCATCATCGCCATCCATAAATCGGACTAATATGGTAATCAAATCTGGGGATAACATTTGACAATATCTTGGCGATAGCGACGACTGTTTAACGTAAGTTTCATTTTAAGAATACGAGCACAGATTATATAATAAGTAATTAAAGGATAATTAAGGAATTAGGTTCAAAATGCAGATAATTACATTAAACTAGAGACAAGGTAGTTTGAAATATGAATTAATGATTGTACTGTACAATAACTTAATCTACGGTAGCTTAGCTACGTATGGTGCATGCAGCTCATAGATATGAATATATACACCAGCATAGTAAAAATATAAACATAGATGAAATGACAGACCGATAATGTATGGCGAATTGTACAATTCAGTCAGTGATAGAATGCTGACAGGTGCCGTCAATTCCATACATAGAATAAAAAGTTTTCGCATTATCGTAGACCCGATTCTTGAAAATGAACTTTAATTATACATTTTCTGTGAGTCAAAAATGCATTATCTATGCGTCAAAACTTAAATTTGTGACTGTATTCGTTAACTAGTTATGCATCCTTACTTTTAGGAATGTCGAGAATATCCAAATTTGTTAAAACATTGATATCATTTAAGATTATGACCATTATGAAATATAAGTACTTATTAAATGTGCTACAAACACATTATAACAATAACGACATTGTAGTATTTATTTTAAATATGCATTTGGCAACAATATTTGATTAACACTACAATTAGACACAAGACATGTAACTATTGCCGGATTCAATAGTATTTTATTTAAATATAAACCGCAATTTTCCATAAAAAAAAACTTTAACAGACGAACTAATTACAAGCATGCCGACTTGCGACGGTCTGTCAACCAAAACCAGTTACTACCAATGGATTCGATATCGTTTTCTAAATGATTGTAACTCCTGTAAGAATTATTCACTTGCACGCTTTATTTAATAGACTCAAAACTACTGGATTTCTTTTAAATACTCTTAACTTAACTCCAATAGAAATTATACTTCATATTTTGTATAGTGAATAATTTCACCGAAAAATAATGCAAGCGAAGCTGTGTGTGTTTTCTTTTCCGATAACGATAATTTAAATACTATTTTAAATTATCTCAGTTAAATAACAATAAAATATATTCTCAGTTAGACGTCAGCCTCCTCACATCCAGTTCAGCTCATACGAATGAAACAAGAATTTTATCTAATCAAACAATGAGCATTTTCGATGGTATCGCACTGAATAAATATTTCTCCAAGTTCAAAAACTGTAATAAAACACGATACACCACATCAGACAAGTATTACCAATACTTACCCATGAACTTGTTTATTTTGAAATAGTTTACCACAGCGCGACTCATTTGCAACTTGTTTTTTTTTTTTAATTTTATATCGTGTTAACGCCTTTTGCATTGGACTGAGCCTAGCCATACAAAGTTAATAACATCCTTCTATTGAGTACCACTCCCTGCAACGGTCTACATTTCTGGGTCTATATTTATTAAACTTAAATTTAATTTATTTTTAAATTAGATGTTATTATTTAATTTTTTACTCAATTAGTTTCTCTTAAACACTAAGCATTCTCAAAATTTACATTTAGAGTATGTACACATGCATGTGTATATACTCTAATTGTATGCATGAAATTTGTGTGGGTAAATTAAGTTCTACTTATTTGAATTGAGTACTTATGTTACATTATTCAATATTGTTCCTAAAACGAAAAGCATTTAATGACGCCTATTTTTTATTGTTTTACTAGCTTTCTGCCCGCGGCTTCGCCCGCGTGGATTTCGGGATTGGGTGTATAGAGGGTTAAGGGTCATAGCTTTTGCCCACGGCTACATATACGCGGAAGTCGGTTTATGGTGCGAAGATTTTATCGCGCTTCCCGTGGGACTATCCGTTTTTCCGAGATAAAAAATGCCGCAAAACTCCTCAAGAATCACTCTATCTATTGATGAAAACCGCATAAAAATCTGTGCAGTAGTTTTTGAGCGAAGCCTTTATTGCGCATCCCGTGGGATCTGTCGATTTTTCCGGGATAAAAAGTAGCCTATGTTACTCGGGGAGAATGTAGCTTTCCAAAGGTGAAAGAATTTTTGAAATCGGTCCAGTAGTTTAAGCGTGAAGAGGTAACAAACAAACAAACAAACACACTTTCGTATTTATAATATTAGTTGGATTGTTTTTGCCTTTATTGTCAATATATTTGTAATTATAAAAGTAGCAATTATGCAAAATGCTGTATTACAATTGCATACAAAATTAAAATCATTAACTTATTTCCCGGGAATTTTTTAACATTGTTATTATCAATAACTAAGAAATACGCAGTTGTTTCCAAGCGTTAGAATTGTAATACCATTATGATTTCAAGGTTGCACTATGCAAATAAACCATAGATAGACACGATGTGCGTTCACACAATTTAGTGCCACAGTTGCCATTGTAAATAAATTGAGAGATTACCCTGTAGCATAAGCATATTGATGGAATTCATAAATTATGAGTGAACACAATTACGAGTATACAGTTTGGTGGCAAAAATCGTAGCAAATATGGAGGCTCAATAAATCACCAAAATGGACTGAGTTATCGGTTAACTAATAAATTAAAAAAAATATTTAAGTGTTACACACTCTTTATGTACAGTTTAGTTCTATGGGTAATTTTTAGTACTATTTTTATGTTTATTTGAACAATACACCGTTTCTAATTACTATGACAATAATATGATTGCTAAGAATAGATATTTGTATATTTCAAACTTGTCCATATTGATCCACTTAAATGTCCGATTCCTAAAAGCAGTAAGCGTGTATCAATCATCGTGCGAAACATTTTATCTGGATTTCAGTTCTAATTAATTAATATATACAAATACATGTACACACAGTAGCGCATCAGACTTTACATTTTGGTCTAGTGACAGCACTTATGTCGCTAGTAATAGCGGCGAATTTTGTAATCCAAATGCAAAGCTTAAACTTAACTTAAACTAGTTTGTTTCTAGTACGAATAAGTATTTGACTGTGTAAAAAAATAATTGCCAAAGAAGACGTGATAAGAAAATTAAGTACCAATTAGAATAAGTTAGGGATCATCTTGGATACCACATGTTTTATTCAAAATTCTATAGTTCATTAATATTTATAAAAATGCGCTACGTAGGATTTTTTACAATGAATCTCTGTGATTAATTTTTTTAAACAGAATATTGTTTAAATAAAGCAATGTAACAAACAAAAACCGAGTAAAGTTTATTATAAGCGGTTTTGTTTTGTCGATCATCATAATCAACTAGTGTTACAGGAAAAGTTTTGAAAATTTATCTGTACTTTCTATTGAAATTTAATAATCAAGTTTATTTCTTATACATTATTCATTTAAAATTCTATATGAAAAGTAGTCAATAGAGAACTAAATTTTACGTGTTATTATTACTCTGTTATATATACATATATATTGGACAGAAAAATCACAACTAGGACGAAACTCTCGAATCGGAACTAGCACAATTCTACTTCTGCATTTAGCAGAAAAATAAATATTAAAATCCCAGAAGTGTATAGTTTGTATGCAACATATGTATAATCGAACGAATCCATAACGTAAAGTTAATCAATCTGAATAATTGAATACAAAAATTGCAGCGAATGTGTCAATATATAACTCTTTGAACGTGACCAGTACTAAAAATAAATAATAAATAACAGAATGCAAAAGTAAATTAACAAAATCGAGGTGTAAAAGTGCAAGTCTGTTGTTTGTGTCATAAAACTATAAAGAAAATCGTGTTTAGAATTCGAGATACAAAATCGTATAAGATAGATTTATTTACTGACAGCCTTGTAGTTTACTCGCATACAGTAGTCATATTTGTTGCAATATCAACAACTACTTATATATCAATTCATGAGTTTTTATGAAAAGTGACCCACACTTTTCAATCAGCAATACATCAGACTTTAAATTTGCAGGACTGAAACCGCTATTACGAATGACATAAGATCTGTTACTTTTAAAATCAACAGGTAACATTTGAACTATGTGAACAAAAGATGATTCAAATGGATGGATTGAGAGTTGTAAAATATTTAAGTTTTATTTACTTAGGTATGTATTGTGTGATATATTAATACTAACATATTAATAAGGAGAAGTTTAAATAAAAAAATCTTTAAAACTATGTTTCTCTATTAATACTGCATTTCAACACTCTTGATGTATTTTGGTTTGTAATAAAATAAACTATTTAATTAGTCATCTTTACAAACAAATTTTACGAATGAAGATTTCTAAAATTACATAAATATATGAATGGCTATGTTTGATTCTCCGTTTCCTAATATTTGTGCTTTCGATTCTGATGTACAAATCGGCAATTCTTAACTCATCACTTTCTAATTGATAAACAAACAATGCGTTTCCATTTGAGTTAGTTATATATTATTAATCTTTTAAAAATCGTCAGTAAATAATTGTTCCCAGTAGATAAACTCTAAATTGATATGGTAAAATGCAACAAAAGCTGTTGGTTTAAGCGTAAATAAAATATATTTAGTTAACGAAGAATAATTAGAAACGATCGAGAAATTCGTTCGTTAATTCTAACTGTAAATTACTTTTCAGTTTATGGCTGTGTATGGATTATTATTTTTGAGACAGCAGAATGATTTATTGTGTTTAGAAAAACATCCATACAAAAATTCGCGCTAACTATAACGAGTGCAAACGATATATTCTCATTGTAACTATACCGGGCCCACGCATGGATCATTTTACTGATTGAAATGAGTAATACTGATATATTTCAATCCAAAATATGTGTACCCATTATAAGTACTTATAAATTTGTCTTGAAGTGACACTATTTCTACTGAAATGATATTAAATGTCCATTGAAAAACATAGAACTCAAAAAATACTTACAAGGACATATAAAAAAGCAAATATAAAAGGTTTCTCGATCGATAGAAATTAATATAATCAGCCATATTTATACTATTGAAAGTACATATTAACTATATTATTATTAATAAGGTTATAATAATTGATTTCGAGGAATATTCACGCGCCTTTAAAATGCCGTCTTAAAGTTTATCTGTCGCGCAACACTTTGTGTCAATATTATTTAAAGTTTATTATATAAACCAGCAATACGAACAAAGACGCTTCGCCCGCGTATTTGTGTTTTGCGGCTATGTACGAGAAAGTATATAGTTTCAATCTATCCATATAACTGTCTATTTAATTTTCCCCCTATTCTTTTCAAAACAAACCAAAGAATTACGGTGACGTACTAGTGTCTCTCTAAACACTCTTTGTGGAACTCTGCAATAGAGCAACAGCAACTGCAACAGACGTTCATTCAAATTTAAAGATTTTTATCTCTCAGGTGTGTTCAAGTTATAAATGTCGCCGGAAAAATGAGAAACACCTCATGTTTTACATTTGCACCTCGAAAACCGCCGCTATTACGAGCGACAAAAGAGCTGCGATAAGGTTAAAATATTGGCAGGTTCGAACCCCAGTCCTCACTATTAGAAGGCCAATGCCGACACCTCAACCGAAGCTCTCAAGATTAACATCACAGAACAGAAAAGTATTAATTATAATATATTTAAAAGTAATTAGACAGTCTGTTACATGCAACAGAATAATGAATCTTAGATACGGAAGTGATGTAAGATATTATTAAGAAATCAATGGTTTTGCGTTTCCATGCTAACAAGGTCAATCGTCTTTAAATTGGTTCAATCAAAATTAAGTGTTTTATCAAGAACCGTAATCACTTAAATTTTACTGCAACAAAAGCAACTGTTTCTTATGGTTTAGTTTTCGTAACTTCGCAATAAGGATTAACGTCAAAGATTTATATATATATATATATATATATATATATATATATATATATTATATATATATATATATATATTGATTGCTGATCTAATGAGTATATAATTTATAATCACAACACATCGTTAACAATCATGTCCATTGAGCACAAGTCTACTCTTATGTTAGACCAGCATAATTAGCAACGCTGACTATGCCCCTAAAATGACTAAGCTCCCCTAAAATGAACAACAAAACAAGACACGATAGAGGGTTTATCGCGTTATTTTTAACCGACTTCAAAAAAAGGAGGTTATCAATTCGACCCGTATATATGTAATATTTCCAGAACTGCCCAGTTTTAGTATATGTTAGTCTATGTATCAGCGTCTGAACAAATCTGCCAAGTTTCAAAAGTGTATGTATGTATGTATGTTTTTATGTTTGTGTTCGCATATCTCCGGAACCACAAGTCCGATCTAATTGATTCTTTTTTGTTTTACTTGGTATTGTTCAACTTAGGGATACTGCAAGTTTCATCGAAATCGGTTTCGTGCTTTTTGAGATAGGGAATTTTTTATTAACCGACTTCAAAAAGAAAAAAATAAACCGAATCAATCGTACCTTACGTAAGTTTAGAAGAATATACACAACACAACTAAAATTTCACTTACAACTACAGAAAGAAAGAGAAATAATATATCTTTCAACAATACCAATATCAGAAACCTTTATGGACTTACCTACGACTTTAGTTAAAAAAATTAAGAAATAAAAATATTTAAAAAAATAATACTGACTTCAAAATTGTACGCAACTAACTTTTATATTATAAATAACTTTTATATTATAAAAATATTTCTAAGCTTTATATTATATTTTATTTAATCGCCAACTTGTAATTTATCCTTTATATTTTGACAGTTCAAAGTGGTAAATTAGTGGCGAATTAGTCCACTTCACATGCATAGTATATGTTAAGGACGATAGGGTGATTATGTGCCGGTTCAAGTAAAAACTGGGAATGAATGCTATAAACTAAAGAAACGTCTAAAATGGGCTGCTGCATAGTTGACACTCTTATATCACATACAAAAACCAAAGACAAACATAAGCTGACAAGCTTATAAAAATACAAAACCTTTTTAAAAATGTCACATACCTAAATAAAAGTGTTAGTAATTATATATGTCAATAGTAGATGTTTTCCTTCAATGCAGCACCATCAGATATATAAATACATACATGAATATCAAAAATACATTGATACATGGCAGATTAAGCACCGGACCTCCTGGTGTCACTGAAGCGCGACTACACATATATTAAAAAAAATAAATCTATTTTTATTTATTCAAATAATATGCGAAGGGAACGTTTTCAATCATACCAAAAATGCGTCCTTAGCTTTCTCATTTTATAATATTTTATAACCTATTGTTAACATAATGGTTAGAAGTGTTAAAGTATTGAGGGAAACAAAACAATATAATTAAATTAAACAGTTAAATGAATTTTTTTATGAATTATAAAGGCCTACAAATGGCGAATCTTGCTGTTCGCTGGTACTATCTAATCTTGCTGTTCTTCACTATTCTGCACTCTGGTGGAAGATGGCACAAAACCCCCCTACGATATCCAAACAAGACAGATAGACACATTTTATTTCGCACAATAAATCAAAGAAGTTAGAAGTTAGAATATAATAGTAGGCCAAATAAGTGTGTAGTATCATCGTAGGCGATTTTATGCCAGGCAACCTTTAGGTCGCAGGCGATTTCTGCCTCTCTCTACCTGGGGGATTGTCCTAGTGTTCTCGGACAATCCCCCCCTTGGCGATGGCTCGACTAACTAGGTCGAGCTAGCCCGTGAGCGTGTGGCGGTAGAATCGCGAAAGCGCAACCTGCCACGCGCCCCGGTATGGGCTCAGAGGACACCGGGGGGTCTTAGTGGGTAGTCCGGTCTCTCAGACCGGAGAGCCCCACACACGGCGGCGTCTTGCCAGCGCGATGTCACGGTGCATAAGGAAAATTTCCCCTAGAAAAAACAGGCGATTTCTGCCAGTTAAACTTTAGGAGGAAATATCCTAACCAACCTTAATTTACTTATTCAAAAATAGGTCTCCTGGTGGACAGAAAATCCCTTCTAATATTATAAACGCGAAAGTTTGTATGGATGGATGTTTGTCATTCCTTCACGTTAAAACTACTGAATGAATTTTAATGAAACTTTACAATAATGTAACTTATACATCAGGATAACACATAGGCTACAATTTATAAAAATATACGTCACGCTAATATAAGCTACTCCAAATACTAATCCTGCGCAGACGAAATCGCTGTCACCAATTATTATATTAATAAAAAAAGTAGCACGGTAAAAAGTAACAAGACCGATTAATTCAGCAGTGGGCGTCATTTGGCTGAGATAATGAAGAACATGATAAGTGATGACTTAACATTGTTGTCATCTATCATTTTTTCATTAAAGAATGTGACATATTTGCAAAGGTGTACTTTGCGTTTAGTTCTTCGACTGAATCAGCTGGCAATTGGATTTGCGTGTTTGCGATTATCTACAAACACGCAAATCGAAAAAACCTTGAAACGACTGGTGACCAAAAGGCTGGTAATTTCTATGATCAGATAATAAATATTGCTATACAGCCTGGTAATGCTGCCAGTATTTTGGGTACACTAGAGCCCGGCTGTTAGCCTTTTTTATATAACTATCTAATTTAATTGATTAATAACTATGTGAGTTGATAAAACTATATAGTTTTATTCATATATTTTAATATATTTAAATTTGTATATTTTAAATATATTATTTTTATTTCAGTAATTTTGCTGCTGTGTTATGTTGTGCGGAAGTAAGTCAGTCCGTCTGTCGCACTTTCACAACAAAACTACTAAACCTGATAAAGGTCTAAATTCTACTTTTATAAAAATAGGAAATTAATTATTTTTAATATACTAATCTCGTTGTCTGCCTACCTACTCGGGAATTGTTCTCTGATAAATTAAATCACATATAAAATGCACAGCATTAACTTTATAACAATATTGTTTAAAAATACACAAAAACTAGATTATTTGAGTAATTACGAATAATTTGTTATTATTTATATAAGTTTTAAGTAATAAAACCCAATTAAACTAAATTGCGTTACTGTACTTATAAATTGTTCACGGTTCAAAAAATTGTGTGCTACTTAACGGTCTCACAAGCAACATTACTGTTTAGAATTTAATTGTTTTTATATAGGTAGGTGCATTTGATATGGTAATTAAAAACGGAAATGATTTTAGTCAAAAATTATCTAACGTATCCCGTTAAAAATACAAATTTGTTGTACTCACAGATCATGCACTACTTGATACCATCAATTGTTAACGTACTATCTATTTATTAAATATAAAACCTAAAGAGTCATAGATTTTATAGTTATATACAAAAGGGAGACGTCAGTAACCGGATTAACTCAATATTTATTAGTTATTAAAATTCTGATATTGCAAATAAATTCAAATTATTGCATTATTATAATAATGAAACTAAGTGTTAAATAAACGGTGATTCTAACATCATCATGATATCAGACAGAATGGTCCACTTCTGGGCATGCTGATACCGAAGCTGCGGCTCCTGGCATTCGCCTGCTACTTGAAACTTGGGGCGGAATCCCAAAGGTTAGCAATCCTGGGAGCAATATGGCCTGCCCATTACCACTTAAGTTTCGCAATTTTTCGGATTATATATTTTCTGGTTCGATTACGCAGAGAAACTTCGACCGCCGATAACCGTCTCTATTATTCTATGTGATATGCCGATAGCCCTCTCCATTATTCTTTGTGACTTTGATCCGCCTTATAAGGCCAACTTTAAATGACGAGGCTACAATTCAATGCTTTTATAAAAAAATGTATTAAAAATTATTGACGAAGATGGAAACATTATTATTACGTCTCAAATATTCAAAGATATTGAGTAAAACATTTAAAAGTATCTATCTAATTAAAAAGCTTTATAATATGAAAATATATATAATCAAATTATAATAACATAAAAGATGAGTTTCTTATGTTACACAGGTATACAGAAAATGATACATATATGTATTAAAACACATATATATATAATTTAATCGGAACCAGTCCCACTTACGAACAATTTAAAACAATTGACTACAGCGATAAAAAGAACGTGAAACTCAATAACTCTACTCCGAACTGAACTAAATGTTACTTCATTACACTCATTCTGTAATAGCTAATTTAAAGTAGAAATCAGTGGAAATTATATAATTACTCTAAGTGTAGTAAGTATGTGTGAAATATTCATAATATTATTGTTTATTGCAATTATATGCAAAACAATGACCGAGGAGTAAATAAAAAAATATGAAACTCACAAAACACCAAATATGCTTAACTATTTAATTAAAAACTCAATTTTACAGAGCAGTTAAATGGTTAAAAACTAAAAACGAGAGAAAATAAAAATACGATAAACTCAATCTGTGTGGCAATCCTTGCCAAGGCGATGAACATGAGAAGTGTAAGGAAAAAAAAAATGCGGAAGGTCAAACGTCGGCTTCTATTACCTTCATCGCCTTGTGGTATTGCAATAGTTTGTTGTCTAAATAATATTATTCGTATTATAAATGCCAAGTCCAGTATTATTAAATGTTGGATATCTTACGCTTAGCACACTCATTTCTTTATTGCCTATCAGCTTTCCGCTAGCAACTTCATCTGCGTTAACCTACTTAAAGTAATCAAACAGAAGTTTCAGTCACAAAATGTACCTATATCAATATTTTTTTCACAATCCCTTCAGTAGCTTTCCATACAACCTTACAAAATTCTACATGTATAATTTATAATAGGAAAGAGTAGCTGAGCGCTCAAACATCGAATTTGAAACATTTTACAGGATTTCACAGCTTCCTGTACGAATTAAAATCCTTCATTATTTGTAAGTTCATCTGAACTTGGTAAGTTCATCCGAAGCTAGAAGCTTCAATAGTTTACGCGCTGCGATGACGAATAATTCAGTCATCAGGACATGATTAACTAACTAAATTACATAGATCTCATCAGCTGATCCAGGGCACTTCACGCCACATGTCAATGCTTTTAAAGTAATGTGAACATTACAACCGCGTAATTACAATTGTGTAATTCCAAAACGGATACTACTATACGAGTAATAAATAAATAGTTTTTATACTTATTCTGTTATTCTTGACGGAACTGAATCTGAACAGGTGATCATTTAAATCGGTGCGCCCGTTCGTGAGTTAAGAACATCAGTATTATATTATTTGGAGGACTTGGAACATTAATATTATTTGAAGAAAAATATATTAGAATTTTTAATGGAAACTCCAAATTTTAAATGTAAATAAATTTAATTAAAATGTGTCATTTTGTTCGGTGACTTTTTGTCATCTTGTAGTTAATGGCATGATCCAGTTGCTGTATAAGTTTTAGAAATTCTGATGAAAAACGGAACAAGTAATGTTGACAGTCCTCTGTTGACATTCACCTTACACTACCTAAAGAATTATGAAGAGACCGAAATTTACAATAGGTCTTACAAGGAAGCTCACAATCACCCAGAGAGAATCACCCAATACTTTGAAGGCTTTGAATATTTCTCTGCGTGATCGTTTGCCTGATTCTACCAGACTTAGGTGACTGTGGGCAAGACATATTTCTCGCAGAAACAACCGTCTTCAGTAGCAGACATATGCTGAGAACCGCAGTATTCACATGCTTCTTACAAAATGTGCCGACGACAAAGTACCGTCGATGTGGAAGTCTTTGACGAAAGTAATCACCAGCAGTACGCCTACCTCCAGAATAAATGAATTGGAAAATTTGGTAAAAATAGGTTAACCGATTTTTGATGTAATTCGAAATAGGGATAGTTTGAGACCTGAAAAGAACATACAAGTATATTTTTTTTTACAACAAGATAATACCTATAGAAAGAAAATAAAATCATTAATCGAACTTGATACAAATCTAAAATTGTTTAATGTTTTAAATTAAATTCATTAAAAATACTAGGATGTAAATATTTATACAGTACGTACTTTGTGTTGGATGCTAGGTACGTATCGGAAATATTGCGCAGTGATTTACGTCCTGTATTGTAATACAACTTGATAGGCCATATGTTACGAAATATATTTGAGCAAACACGTACTCGATACAGTGTCAAACAATCTTCAAACCGCACATAACAGTACAATCTAATTGAAATAAACTGAAACTACTACACTGAAATATAATTATCGACAGCAAAGTGTAATGAACTATACCGGTGTGAAGTTAGCAGCCAAAAGTAGCAGCCACTGTATAACCCGACCAATTTAAAATGTCGATTTTAAAACATAAATTTAATTCTAAGATTTTGCGTCTAGAATGCTAATTAATATAGACGACATCAAATTTATGAAGATATCCAGGGGATAGATTAACTAAATCGCCCAGCAGCCACTTCTATGTCTTGAAAATGTTCCGTATTATTTGCAAATTATAAAGTTGGATGTTAGAAAATTTCTAGCTCAAAAACAAAGCCGCGTACCACTTTGGGACCTATTAGGTATTGAAGGCATATTCCTGTTCTATTAGAAAACATTCAATTTAAGAAGATATCTAGGGGATAGGTTAGCTAAATCACCCAGCAGCCACTTCTATGTCTTGAAAATGTTCCGTATTATTTGCAAATTATAAAGTTGGATGTTAGAAAATTTCTAGCTCAAAAACAAAGCCGCGTACCACTTTGGGACCTATTAGGTATTGAAGGCATATTCCTGTTCTATTAGAAAACATTCAATTTAAGAAGATATCTAGGGGATAGATTAGCTAAATCGCCCAGCAGCCACTTCTATGTGTTGAAAATGTTCCTATTATTTGCAAATTATAAAGTTGGATGTTAGAAAATTTCTAGCTCAAAAACAGAGCCGCGTTCGTACCACTTTTGGACCTATTAGGTATTGTAGGTATATTCCTGTTCTATTAGAAAACATTCAATTTAAGAAGATATCTAGGGGATAGGTTAGCTAAATCACCCAGCAGCCACTTCTACGAGTATGTCTTGAAAATGTTCCGTATTATTTGCAAATTATAAAGTTGGATGTTAGAAAATTTCTAGCTCAAAAACAAAGCCGCGTACCACTTTAGGACCTATTAGGTATTGAAGGCATATTCCTGTTCTATTAGAAAACATTCAATTTAAGAAGATATCTAGGGGATAGATTAGCTAAATCGCCCAGCAGCCACTTCTATGTCTTGAAAATGTTCCTATTATTTGCAAATTATAAAGTTGGATTTTAGAAAATTTCTAGCTCAAAAACAAAGGCGCGTACCACTTAAGGATCTATTAGATATTGTAGGTGTATTCCTGTTCTATCAAAAGACATCAAACTGATGAAGATATCTAGGGGATAGGTTAGCTAAATCACCCAGCAGCCACTTCTATGTCTTGAAAATGTTCCGTATTATTTGCAAATTATAAAGTTGGATGTTAGAAAATTTCTAGCTCAAAAACAAAGCCGCGTACCACTTTAGGACCTATTAGGTATTGAAGGCATATTCCTGTTCTATTAGAACATTCAATTAAAGAAGATATCTAGGGGATAGATTAGCTAAATCGCCCAGCAGCCACTTCTATGTGTTGAAAATGTTCCCTATTATTTGCAAATTATAAAGTTGGATTTTAGAAAATTTCTAGCTCAAAAACAAAGGCGCGTACCACTTAAGGATCTATTAGATATTGTAGGTGTATTCCTGTTCTATCAAAAGACATCAAACTGATGAAGATATCTAGGGGATAGGTTAGCTAAATCACCCAGCAGCCACTTCTATGTCTTGAAAATGTTCCGTATTATTTGCAAATTATAAAGTTGGATGTTAGAAAATTTCTAGCTCAAAAACAAAGCCGCGTACCACTTTGGGACCTATTAGGTATTAAAGGCATATTCCTGTTCTATTAGAAAACATTCAATTAAGAAGATATCTACGGGATAGATTAGCTAAATCGCCCAGCAGCCACTTCTATGTCTTGAAAATGTTCCGTATTATTTGCAAATTATATAAGTTGGATGTTAGAAAATTTCTAGCTCAAAAACAAAGCCGCGTACCACTTTGGGACCTATTAGGTATTGAAGGCATATTCCTGTTCTATTTGAAAACATTCAATTTAAGAAGATATCTAGGGGATAGATTAGCTAAATCGCCCAGCAGCCACTTCTATGTGTTGAAAATGTTCCCTATTATTTGCAAATTATAAAGTTGGATTTTAGAAAATTTCTAGCTCAAAAACAAAGGCGCGCGTACCACTTAAGGATCTATTAGATATTGTAGGTGTATTCCTGTTCTATCAAAAGACATCAAACTGATGAAGGTATCTAGGGGATAGGTTAGCTAAATCACCCAGCAGCCACTTCTATGTCTTGAAAATGTTCCGTATTATTTGCAAATTATAAAGTTGATGTTAGAAAATTTCTAGCTCAAAAACAAAGCCGCTAACCACTTTGGGACCTATTAGGTATTAAAGGCATATTCCTGTTCTATTAGAAAACATTCAACTTAAGAAGATATCTAGGGGATAGAATTAGCTAAATCGCCCAGCAGCCACTTCTATGTCTTGAAAATGTTCGCGTATTATTTGCAAATTATAAAGTTGGATGTTAGAAAATTTCTAGCTCAAAAACAAAGCCGCGTACCACTTTAGGACCTATTAGGTATTGAAGGCATATTCCTGTTCTATTAGAAAACATTCAATTTAAGAAGATATCTAGGGGATAGATTAGCTAAATCGCCCAGCAGCCACTTCTATGTGTTGAAAATGTTCCCTATTATTTGCAAATTATAAAGTTGGATGTTAGAAAATTTCTAGCTCAAAAACAGAGCCGCGTACCACTTTGGGACCTATTAGGTATTGAAGGCATATTCCTGTTCTATTAGAAAACATTCAATTTAAGAAGATATCTAGGGGATAGATTAGCTAAATCGCCCAGCAGCCACTTCTATGTCTTGAAAATGTTCCGTATTATTTGCAAATTATAAAGTTGGATGTTAGAAAATTTCTAGCTCAAAAACAAAGCCGCGTACCACTTTGGGACCTATTAGGTATTGAAGGCATATTCCTGTTCTATTAGAAAACATTCAATTTAAGAAGATATCTAGGGGATAGATTAGCTAAATCACCCAGCAGCCACTTCTATGTCTTGAAAATGTTCCGTATTATTTGCAAATTATAAAGTTGGATGTTAGAAAATTTCTAGCTCAAAAACAGAGCCGCGTACCACTTTGGGACCTATTAGGTATTGTAGGTATATTCCTGTTCTATCAAAAGACATCAAACTGATGAAGATATCTAGGGGATAGATTAGCTAAATCGCCCAGCAGCCACTTCTATGTCTTGAAAATGTTCCATATTATTTGCAAATTATAAAGTTGGATGTTAGAAAATTTCTAGCTCAAAAACAGAGCCGCGTACCACTTTGGGACCTAAATGTATTGTAGGCATATTCCAACTTTATAATTTGCAAATAATATGGAACATTTTCAAGACATAGAAGTGGCTGCTGGGCGATTTAGCTAATCTATCCCCTAGATATCTTCATCAGTTTGATGTCTTTTGATAGAACAGGAATATACCTACAATATCTAACAGATCCTTTAGTGGTACGCGCCTTTGTTTTTGAGCTAGAATTTTCTAACATCCAACTTTATAATTTGCAAATAATACGGAACATTTTCAACACATAGAAGTGGCTGCTGGGTGATTTAGCTAACCTATCCCCTAGATATCTTCTTAAATTGAATGTTTTCTAATAGAACAGGAATATGCCTTCAATACCTAATAGGTCCCAAAGTGGTACGCGGCTTTGTTTTTGAGCTAGAATTTTCTAACATCCAACTTTATAATTTGCAAATAATACGGAACATTTTCAAGACATAGAAGTGGTTGCTGGGCGATTTAGCTATCTATCCCCTAGATATCTTCTTAAATTGAATGTTTTCAAATAGAACAGGAATATGCCTTCAATACCTAATAGGTCCCAAAGTGGTACGCGGCTTTGTTTTTGAGCTAGAAATTTTCTAACATCCAACTTTATAATTTGCAAATAATACGGAACATTTTCAAGACATAGAAGTGGCTGCTGGGCGATTTAGCTAATCTATCCCCTAGATATCATCATCAGTTTGATGTCTTTTGATAGAACAGGAATATACCTACAATATTTAATAGATCCTTAAGTGGTGCGCGCCTTTGTTTTTGAGCTAGAAATTTTCTAAAATCCAACTTTATAATTTGCAAATAATAGGGAACATTTTCAACACATAGAAGTGGCTGCTGGGCGATTTAGCTAATCTATCCCCTAGATATCTTCTTAAGTTGAATGTTTTCTAATAGAACAGGAATATGCCTTCAATACCTAATAGGTCCCAAAGTGGTACGCGGCTTTGTTTTTGAGCTAGAAATTTTCTAACATCCAACTTTATAATTTGCAAATAATACGGAACATTTTCAAGACATAGAAGTGGCTGCTGGGCGATTTAGCTAATCTATCCCCTGGATATCTTCATAAATTTGATGTCGTCGATATTAATTAGCATTCTAGACGCAAATTCTTTGAATTAAATATATGTTTTAAAATCGACATTTTAAATTGGTCGGGTTATACAGTGGCTGCTACTTTTGGCTGCTAACTTCACAGCCGGTAATGAACTATTGAGAAACTACATAGTAATTGCAATATTTCTTATTTTGAGTCTGAGAGTTACATTCGCTACTTTAATTTGAATATTGATTTTGAAGTAGTTAGATACTTAAGAAAATAAAAAAATCTAATTTTAATATTATAACTTAAATATTTATTTAATATTTATAAACAATATCTTTATAATCTTTGTAGGTGGCCGAAGGAGAGCGTTAATCTGCCACCAACTCCAAAAACACCTATTTATAACTCTGTAATTCCAAACATTAAATATGTACTCGTATTTAAACATTAAATAGATATTTAAGTGTCAATAATTTTGTTTAATGATCTTGATTTTAAGTAATTGTAATATATTTTATTTGCGTTTTAGTATATATAACATTGTACATATGAATAGATTTGAATGCAGGTTTGGATTTGTTTTTGTCTTTGTTGAAATAAAAAAGAAACATCATAATCAATTTATAATCGAATATAAAAATTGAAAAGCAATTTTGATCTTATAGTTAGTACACTGCGGTGACAAAATGTGCTCACAAATATACTACTAACTAGTACAGTTAATACTAATATAATGGAATTTATATTCGTTAGGAGTCGGTGGCGCTGTGATTTTGACACTGTTCTACGTATACGTTATACTCATGTACCAAAGTATTTTACGTTTTCCGAATTTCACATTTACCATAGACATTAAGTGTTATTTATTAGACATTTATCTGACAATCCTAGGATGAAAGACAACATCTTGAGGTAATCTATATACACTTCCAAGATATATGTAATCAAACAATCCGTACTGGGCCAGCGTGGTTGTCTAAGGGTTGATCGCCTTAACATAGTATAGGCTCGTGCCTCGGTGAAGACGTATATGGACTGTGATGTGATGAGATGTGTGATGAGCTGAAAAAGATTCTACAATATATATTTAAAACGTTGCTTCGTTTATTAGAGTTTCAAATAAAATAAAATAAAATTTTTATTCCAACATATAGGTATTTATAACTTCGAAATTACTTAAATTAGATAATTATATATATAAAAAAAATACACATATGTATATTCAGTTACATGACACTACGCTATTGCTAGGCTAACAACAATTAGGAAAAAAGTATGTCCGAAATACTGCGGTAAAAACATACTTTAATTTTGTGATAATTTCTTCAATTTATCGAATCTATATATAATTCAATATCGTTTCACAAAGAAATTCTCTAGGCTAGATACCTATAATATTTTTTTTATTTACTACTAATACAATCAGAAATACTTACATGTCTCTATTAAGCTCATAACATAAATATTAAAATACAAAAGATGTACAAAAAAAACCCTGCAATTTTATAGCTTTACATCCTACGTTTATCGTTTTTTTTATTGATCCTAGTAATGATACACAACATGGTATACCTACTTAATTTCTACAAATTATGTCAGAGTAACAGATGGCTTCAGATACAGATTTAACAAAAAGATCCTTTACGTTATGAGCAAGTCGATGACCCGAGTCGGTAATTTTTTGCGGTGATGTAAGCATTTAATCTGAAGTCGTCACAGCAAGTATTTTTTGTAATAGTGATGAGACTCTAAAGCTGTCTTAATGCATTGCCACTTAAATGTAGACGTACAAAGATTGGCTATTTAGCATTTTATTATTTAAATGTTTGTCTGTATAGCGGACTATTGACTATTGCGTTTTAAAGAATTTTACTTTTTTGTCTTGGTTGTTGAAATCTACCACAGATTGAAGTCGATATTTACAAAACAAAAAGATATCATTTTTACAAATTATCTTTGTGCTTTGATCAATAGAATATATTATATCTTAAAATACAATTTTTGATAATTAAATCTTAACTTGAATAGTCTTAGCAATACGTCGATTTGGATAAGGTAACAACAGAATTTGCTTATTTCAGACATGGGTAGCTTCTTTAAAAATTTCAAATATTAAAAAGTTAAAATTGAAATCTAAAAAATACAGCATTCTGTAACAGAAACATTCTGACAAATTTTGCCATTTTCCAACCATACATAAAATTTTAGCAAAATATTTGTTCCTAATTAATAAATACAACAATAACGAGAAAAGAAACAAATTGCGTAGGGTATGAATAACTAGTTTTCCAACTACCTCAGAACCACCTCTTGTGTTGCGACGAAACTAATTTTCCACGACGAAATATTTTAATAAACATAAATTATTTCCATAATGCATTAAAAAAAGTTAGCATTATTATTATTTACGACTTTCAGTTCGGAAAATATATACCTACCTACTAATGTTCATTTATGACTTAGTCTGTAACCCACTTATTAAGTAGTGGACGGTTGTACAATTTCATTGCTTTCAACTGAAATGTGATTGCTTAAGCTGTGGGCAATACTTCAAAAACGTTCAATCGCTGTATTTAATTACGTTCAGTATATTTTTACACAAAGTTATTCAACTATTTTAAACAGCAGTGATCCAGTTTCTTTATTTCAAACACGGTATTTACAACTTTTCATGACATTGTTTTGCAGTTAACATATAATTAGAAAACAAGGGCAATCGAATCTGCTTGCTTTTTTAAAAATCTAAAAGCTTTGTTGGTTGCGAAAAAATAATCGAAAACTTATTAATTTCGCAACGTCCTTGACAATGACTACTACTAGGTGATACTTACGAAGTACCCTGCTTACCTTCGACATGTCGTCAACCACACCTGCCTGGACAGTCAAATCACCGTATTCCTTACAACACTATACTGCATAGCTATCACAATTAGAATACAAACACAACTTTGATTGGACTGAGCACTTATTAACCGCGATGGGAACCGTGTCGCATTTTCAAGTCGCGGTATAGCGGCAAGCGCTCGATCAATACTAATGGTGTCGTAGCCGGCGGAAAGAAATACAAACGTACCGATACGCGTGCGCGCGCAAGTGTGAGCCGAATGGGGGCTTATTGGTGCCTGCTGACAGGGTGCCCGGCGACATGCTAAAACATAGATTGAGGGTATAGTTGGCCAGCAAATTTTCTCTTTTTATTCCACACTAATAACAATTATCGACGTTAGTACATTTGCCATACTAGTATGTTAAAGAAAAACCAAAGAGTCTTCTATTAGATACATATGATTACAAATATAATTCGAAATACACCGCTCCGTAGAATGTGGTAACTATAATAGGAGAACATACACAAAATTTGAAAAAGTATAATAAATCCCGGCTGCCTCAAATGACAATCATTTTAAATTGAAAATAACCACAAACAAGTCCAGTATTGTTCCCACTGTTGAAATCTTTATATACAAGACTAGGCACTGGTCTTGTGTCTCCTGTGAGATAAAATTTTTGTGTGATTTTGTACTCAGTCGGGTTTTTTAATATCTTTTTTTTACAATGCTAATGATCCAGATACAGTGCTTCTTGAAGATATGACAAAAACCATCACTAGCCTTGCAGCAAGCTGTTATAACTATAAAATATATCACTATTCAAAATTTCGATTGTAAGGTTAATATAATTCGACTTTAAATTCAATTCCTTCTCTATCAAAAATATGTATAATACAAATTAAAAATATAAATAAAAACAATATAATTTGATAATAAAATTAAAGAGGAAAACGGTTTGTAGAGGACAGTGCTACTGAGGGTGGAATTTGTGCAGACATGCAGACAAATGATACTTACCTATAGGCTATCAGGTGTGTTTTTTGAATACAATTAAACAACGTAAATTTGCAGCTGTTTCGGTATGTGGTGAAGAAATTGTTGCGGTAATATATTAGTTGGAACCGACATGTTGTATTGCTGGGTCCGTCATTGCCTGAGTCAATGAATGAAAAAACCAATAAACTAAGAACAACGATAACGCGAACACAAACACGATATGTATGCTGATATGTCTGATCTCTACTATTTTACAAACGTACTGGCATCGGTAACATATGAAAGGAAGAAAATTGTTGGGCTTTATTAGATAGTGAAACTTAAAGACTTACGGATAGAATTTATTACGGAGTCTTTCTTCATGGCTCTAAGGAGGTTGATTTCAAAGCGTAGTAGGATGTTCACTATACACATCGATAACGGGACCAATTGGTCCGTTATCGGTGTGTATAGATAATTATCTAAATGCTTAGATTTTCAGATTCAAACTCAATCAAATATTTTGCAGACCTCCCAACTAATCTCAGCCATAGCCTTGGCCATAAGGGCCCTACGACTTGAATGGAGGATAGTTTGCTCACCCTCAGGAGAGGGTACGGTCAGCGCTGCCCTCCGAGGAGGACATATGCGTTTGAAAAGGCGCGGTACACCAAAGTGGCTCCGGCCTGTGTGTATAGATGGGAAACCCCCGATCGGCCAAGTGTATTCCTTTTTAATCCCTTATTACCCTCACTTTTCGTATATAACTAAGTGTTGAAAGTTTTGTTAAAGCAAAGTATGGCATTTATAATTTGTCTTTTTTTATTAAATATTCTTAATAATTATTTTCTGTTATTTAAATAATATTATATTTCTTTTTTATATTTTTAGAAAAAACCCTACATATAGCACAAGCAAAAGAAAAGCTAAGATATCCGTAAAATGCATCCCAAAAAAATAACACTCCCAAGGGAAATAAAACCTATAAGTTACTTTCCCTTGACCTAGATTTAAAATTTGGTACGAAGCAATATATTGTAGCTCAACTAAATGAAAACATTCCAAAAACCTTTAATTTGTAACTGCATTATAAAAAAAGATTACTCTCCATTTATGCTGATTAGATAATTAGCAAATAAATTAAAACTATATGGTACTTCCCATTGATCTAGAGACATGAAATTAGCCATTAAGCAATGTCGAAACCCCTAAATACGTAGTTACGTCCCACAAAAAAGATTCTGCTCTATTTTCCAGTATGCTATAAATTAATTTTTTAGATGCAAACCATTAACAGTAACCAATTACTATCAGTAGTCAAACTATTAATCCTTGCTTAACAAAATCAGTATATTGCATAAGATAAAAAATAAGATCCAATTTGTATCTATATAGTCCCATACTTTGTTATGTTTACTAGTATTTCTGATAGATTATATTTGGTACCGACTTCAATTAAAAGAATATTGTGATATGATATATATTTTTTTATCTATTGATTCTTGTAACGCTAGTTTTCTGTTTATGCTATAATTAATATTGCTTTAAAGTTTCTTTTGTTTCACCCGACAAAATCGACCTCATAAATAACTACTTAGTAGGTAAATTACATAGGTTTTGTATTTTCTGTGCTTTAGCTTTTAGTTTGATTTTGATAGTAAAAATCAAATTAAAAGCTAAAGCACTAAAATTTGAGAAGATACAATCAGTTCTAAAAAAAGGTTATGGAGGATACATTTTTTTCTGAGGATAACGATATTCAACAAAACATTCTTCTTTATTAAGTGAACTTTATTCATTGTTAATAACTAAACTACTTGTCAACGCCCAACTTATTTTTTTTTTACGGTCAGCCACAGCACGGCCTGCGTGTTAGTAGGCCAAAGGATGTCGATGCATGCATTCAAAATCAAAAATCAAAATCAAAAATTTATTCTTCAAATAGGATTTTACAATCACTTTTGAATGTCAAAGATGTTACGCCATTCACACGGAAGTGTATCGGTAGCAGGTTATTGTTCAAGAACAGGAAGAAAGATCTACTCCAAAGAAGGTGAAGTGGGTCCATCCCCAGATGAAGAGGGAGGCTCAACGCCGATTGGAAGAGTTACTCACCTTCCGAGCTGCCAGCCACTGGACGATCGAAATGATTCGTCCTGTATTTGAGGAGTGAGTTGGATGTCAGTAATGTCTCATTCCGTATGGTATAGGTACTGAACAGATTGCTTCGGTCACTATCTGCACCGAGTAGCGCGTCGGGGCGAAACGCTGCAATAGCATCATTGCGACGCTCCCGACGATACAGCCGCACACTCTGTCGGTGCGCCCGGCCTGGTGACGCTGCCAAATATAGTCGAGGGCATGCTCCACAGTGTAACAGAATGGGGGGCTTTCGTCTGCTTCTGCGAAGATATTATCTTGCAGATGGAGGCTACAAAGAGGGAGCGAGGGGTAGCAGCAGACGGATAGGTAGGAGAAGACAGGCATTCGTAAAAACAATGCCTGTCTCAATTACCACGTCTCATGTGCACGCCGTCGTAAGTCTGGAGATTGACATACATATGTTCTCGAAGAATCGCCCATTGACTAAAGCCCGACAAATGGTTAAGCAAGCCCGGACGCGTGTGTAGTGGCATCGCTTCGTGCAAGAGGATACCAGTTATTTTAATGGGTATGCATTTTCCTCAAGGGGACCAAAAAAAGGCCTGGTATTCTTACTTGGAAAGCCTTACATACACCAGCAGCCTACATTTTGAAGTTTTTTTTTAATTAAGAGTCTTTGGCCCCAACAGTTTGTGCTGTGTTAATATATCAGTTATCTATCAAAATCAAATAGGATTTTCAAAATCACTTTCAGCACGTCGAAGATGTTTCCTTATACGCTAAAGATGAGACCTTGCACTGGAAAGAACCAGCAAGTCTATATTTACTCCCTGGATTTCTCCTGAAAAATAGTCTGAAACCAAATTCATTTACACAAGCTTACATTTTATTCATAAAAGCTATAGCTTCATTGTGTTACTGTAGTAAAAAAATTTGGCAACTTAACTATCGACTCATTAAAAACCCAAAATATACCGATTACATCCTATTTATGCTCCCAAACACCAAAAATAAGCTTTAATTGTGCAACGCCAGCATCTATAGCAGTAATGATATACAATGTCTTTTAAATTATTTTTACATTTTCGTGTCACAATTGATTCTTATCTATACAATAAGAATATATAGCTTCAACTATTCATGCTATTAGTAAGTACTTATGATAATATAGTACTAAGCAATCATAAGTGTATATATGCATACAAGTCAGTAATACTGAAATATTTTTTACAAAATACTATGCTGATCTGTATAATCTATATAATCATTCACAAATTCAAAAATATATGCTGGTTTACATTTCTTCCTTGGATATGTTTTCTAAAAACCTTTTTCATTGTAAACCTGTATTTAACACATCGTCAGAAGAAAAGCTAAGATCACATATTTCTTATAAATAACCTACCTTCAAATTTTTTGTTTATGTTGTGGAAATCTGGAATCATTGACATTTGAATTAAATTGTAATTAATAAATATTTTGCGTATTTACGTGCAGTAAAAATAATATTATTCGGGTGCACAAAAATCTGTAATGGCATTTCTTGGTGTGTATTTGGTAAGGAACTTTATAATTTGTTTATAATTTTATAGGAGTAGTCACTATCTCAACAGTCACCCTCATAAAGTTGCATTTCTGGCCAATCACTTCATGTAATGCCTCGTGTAATGCATTCAATGTAATTAAATGAAAACGGCAAGAAAGAAGAAAAAGATCGCTGACAAGAAGAAAATTACCTAATACGTTATTAATTTTTGTATTTATATTTATTTAAGAATTTTTACTTTACAATTACAATAATTGATTAGCTGACTGCAGTTACGGGATGTATGACATAATACCATTGCTATTATCCCATGAAAGAAACTTAATTTATACTGTCACCTGTGACTGTCACTCACGTCATATTGTCAGTGTCAGTCAATTTAGATAGCAGATGTTAATGTTTACCAATAATTCCATTATTATTAACAATATTTTTAGAGTTAACAGTATAACTACAATAATTCTCAAAAATACTTATCCTAATTCCATTACGATTATCAAAGATGGTGACTACTTTACTGATGATTCAAGACGTTTTACCACAGGTTTCCAATAAATCAAATTCTAAAAAACTTGATAAGGATGTTATAATGCCGTTTATCCTTTTACCATTCCTGATGTTATTAGCTACTCTTTCCCAAACCGTAACAATAATTGTTATGGTTGTAATAGGAATGGGCGTATTATACGTAATTTCTAGGCCACGTCAGAAAAATAGGTAATTAGTATAACAACATACAAAACTATTTATATTGGTAACAGTCGACCATAGTATGTTCATGACTATATTAGTATCACAGTTATGAATCATACCCATAATCATCATTTCACCCAAGAGATATCCACTGCACAGCTCTTCCCAAATATGTATGTCCAAACCAATCAGTCCAGCACTGCTAGAATCCAACGCTGTCCTTTAATCTTCACCAATTCGACGATATCCTTTGTAGATAGCCTCCTGACGCTTCATGTCCTGGCTTATGCCTGTCCCTTGAGGATGTTTCTGGTCCAATGACCTGATCCTGCTAGCTATGTCCTGATCACTGCCACTTATTGTTGTAATTTCAATGTAAGGTGGTAACCTTGATCCATTCTGATGGTACAGTGAAACAGCATAGTTCTTGTCATAGCCCTTTGTAATTTTTATCCTCTTTATAAGGCCACGCAACACGCACAAATAAAAGACTAATTTTTATCACTGCAGTAGATGTGTCAAAACAATATTGCATAAATTTCTAAATTATGCAATTGATCACATTCTACAAGTTGAACTTATCTTGAACAATTTGTCCCGGATAAAAATACTCATAAATAACTTCAATGTAATCTCTAACCTTCATAATGCACCTTACTATGGGATTTTATTTCATTCTCCAGAGTATCAATTGGAGTAAGGAGTTGTCCTGGTGGTCAAAATAGGTTATAAATAGAATTAAATTTATTGCAAGAATAATAACAAGAAGTAAAAGATTTCATAATTGTTTTAGTACAAATCTACTTGAACAGGCAGTATACAGCTTTCTTTTCTTCGTTTAATCTTATAATAGCATGTAAGACTGTTATTGTAATATTAACACCATTATATTTTACTAGTTTCTACCCAAGTAAATATTAATAATATTCTATTAGGTAGAATAATATATTGAAAAATAAGGCATGAGTTTGTAGAATGTTCTTAAATTCATAATAATTAAACATTGTTTTTAATTTTAGGTCACCATTCTTTTTTTCTTGGACTCTATCTTCTGGAATTTGTATGTTTCTTGTATTTCAATTTGGATTATTAAAATTACTTGAAATTACTCAACTAGAAAATTTTATATTTCTGTTGTTGTTGGCATGTACATGTTACTTCTTTTACAAAATGAAAATGGTTGCTGATTTTGAACTTGCTACGGGATC
Organism: Scirpophaga incertulas; assembly: GCA_036419045.1. NCBI lineage: Eukaryota > Metazoa > Arthropoda > Insecta > Lepidoptera > Crambidae > Scirpophaga > Scirpophaga incertulas. The sequence continues at coordinate 13,086,585 of CM071627.1, read as the reverse complement.
ATCTAAAGGAAAAGAGTACAGGTTAATATTATTTTTTTACCAGTTGAAATAATCACATATACTTTAAATGAACATTATAATTTTTAATATTGATGAACTTTTATTTCAGTCCAGTTTTAACAGCTGATTCACAATACTGTCAAATTTGTGAGATTGAAGTAAATGACAGATTTTTCCATTCAATCTGGTGAGTATTATATTTTATGATTATTGTATTACTATTTAACATATTAAACAAAATAATCATTCAGCAATTTCTCCTTTAAAGTTTAGGCAGAGGTGTAATAAACACTTCGACATTTTATTATATCCCATTCAATTAGGCATGTAATAGCAGAGCTCTGCATCTTTAGTCAAGTAGTGAACTTCCTTAATCCTAATTTACAAATTTTCATATTGTGTAATTAATATACATATATAACAGGAATTTACACAAAATTATTTAAATATTTTGAAGAATTGAAGACCCTGCAAACCAGCGAGTTAGCCATTGTGGAATATCTTAATACAAATCCAACCATTGGATAGAGTATTATGTAATATGTAAAGGGATTAAAATTCAATAACATTTAAACAATTAGACAGATTTTGCATATCAATTGCATAGGTTCCAGTGTTGACAACACACAACCTCTATTTATACAGTTGTCTACGGCTGACTCGTCAGTTGGTTTCTAAAATAAGATTACTGTGAATTTAATATCTTATATGAAAATATGTTAGTGGTTCGAAAAAACCATTGTATCATTAAGTGCGTCTCTAGTCCGCCTGCGACCTAGGCCGGTGCAACCTGGCCAAAATGTCAGACAATACAATAGGTTTGAAAATATCGTGTTAATTCCCGTTAAATATATTTCCTTAATCCTTTTCTAAAAAAGTTTATTAAATATGAAAGCACTACCTTTCAGAAAGTTTAATACATATTAGTTTCTATTGATATGTGATCAATATTGCATGTTCTATATTATTGCGATAGATTTTCTAAACTGTTGATTTGTATGTATTAAATTAAATTAGGTACTCGCGCCGTACGTATAAGACTGTGTTTGTTAACCGCCCGAACGCACTTGTCACGTGTTTTTCACACAGTGTGTGACGTATTTTCTTGATAAATAATATATACTGAATCTACTGTTATTAAATTCGAGGAAGACTGACTGAAATGATTCGTTTATTAAATTTTGGTTAAAAAAATAAATGTCTAGTTAATAATCAATCATGCTAGCCTATTGATTGACTACACATAGCACTTTTGAATTACAATACAGGTGTAAGGGGTTTTTTTTTTGTAACAATCAATAGGTAGCCTTATTCAACACATGCGTTTACAATCATTTATTTTCGGCAATATAAATTTACAAATCAATATTACCTTGTACGTGCATACATAAGAGGGACTTTTGAGAATAAGGAACTCTCATTAAATATGAAACGTATAATTTAAAACTCGGCTTCAGACCTTATGGTCTGAAGCCGAGTTCCTGATGATGATGATGAGGCGAACTTCCATTACAATATTAGATAAATGACAATGCCCTATATACGTTTTCACGATTATAGCAATTATATCATTTAATTAAGCATAAACTTTATAAAAACTTTTTCCGTAAAAGTATTTTCTTAAATTACACAACATTTTCTTTAAATAAAAAGGCAGATCAGAGACACTTGTGGAACATTGTTGTACAAATTATACAATTCCCCATAATTAAAACTCTATTTTATTGGAGCCTTAACGTTGTACCGGCAAGTTGATTATTATTTCTTGTATTTAATTTTATGTAACATATTGTAATTGTGATAAATGTAATTTAAATTATTAAAATATATTACTATTGTCCTATGGTCCTGCACCACTAGTGTCTAGGGATCTTCACCAAATCATCGATCCACCGTGTGTGAGGCCCACCAACGCTGTAGGTTGCGATATATACTATACAAGCCACCAGAGGACCTTTCCATCGTAACGGTTGTCACATCTGCAAGCAACGTGGCCTGCCCGCTGCCACTTAAGGTTCGATATTCAACGCGCTAATTAGGTGACCCTAGAACCAGGGTTTTAACATTTTAGATTCTACCATATCTTCACAAGTGAAATTATTGAATATGAATCGTTTGTCGAAAGTTGGAAGAGAATTTTTGTGAGGGTTGCAGATCGCAACGAATCCATGAGGTAAGCAATCTACTTGTTAACATTAGTCTATAAAAATCCATTTGTTACAGGTGGGATTGTTGTGTACTTAAACCTAATTACATTTATTTTCTGGCAGGCCACATTTTTGCTTTTGGTACACTTCTGTTCGGAGTAAATTTAGGCCTGACTACAGTGTGTCAGCCATATGTAGTTTATGGCACATTTCTTTTGCCCGAAAATTGTGAAGATGTTTACTATGAGTTTCAGTAAGTCTATATGATTTTCTTTTCAAATCCTCATAATTAAAATTGTTATTTTCGAATATTTAAAGTATTATTTATCACAGTATTATTATATCCTCTCTGGTTTAGTAAATGCTAAAAAATCACTTGCTGCTTTCTGCTACAAATGTCAATGTCCTATTTATCCGCAAAACCATAAGATTTCTCCGCAAAACCATAAGATTTCTCCAACTATCAAAAATATTATATCAATGATTGTCCAGCAAGATTAGACATTACTTTTCAGATAATACGACATTGTTTTGTGCTCATTTTATAATTTTTGCAATTGTTACATTTTATATTATTCAATCTATAACTATTAAACATTATCTTATTTATTTAAACTACAACTCATTATTTTGTTTTTTAGCTTGGCTATCTGCTTCGTGGCATGTGTTTATGGTTGTGGATATTTACTGGTGATAACTATTGTACTACTTCATCAAATGTTTGTTTATCTCCCAAAATACAGTGGTAAGCTTCTGTCATAATATTTCTATAACATTTTTATTGATAAATAAACTTAACCTATTCATTGTTATATTGTTAATCAACTAAATATTCAGTTAATATCCGATACAGCAGATAAGATCCGATACACTTTTCCAACAAGAGAATCATAAAATAGAATATTTACCACCCAATCTTGGGAAATTTGGTTGGGCTCTGTTCTGGTAGTTGTTGATGAATTCCTGTACTGGTAGGTTCAACTTCCAAAAACAAGTGAATTGACGGATCTAATTCGGCCCGGCCGAATTTTAAGATTAACTTTTAATTTAAATTGTTTGATATAATAGGTACTTTTAACTATTCTTCTGTGATTTTTTTATTTATTGAACAAGTGATATGTATGACAAATCTAATCTGATTAATAAATGGAATATTAAGTCCAATAAATTTAAATATTTGCATTTCAAACAATCTCGAAGTATAAACTACAAATAATTTAAAATAAATTAGCATACAGTTGATTGAAAAATATACCTATGTTATGCTAGAACGTAGGCGAGACAAACAATAAACGAAATGTTATAGGCGTGATGAAAACAGAGAGGGGTGGGATTGATCATTTTCTAGTAGGTATATATTATTTCATAAAGTAAATCTCAATATTAACATTTAATTATGAGATTTACTTTAATTAAGATAAAGCTCAGCTTTAATAAATTTAAACTAAAGTGAGTATTCTACTAACAAAGTAGCATTATTTTTCGAACCGTATTAACAAAGAACATTCTTGTTCAAAATTCTTACTACATCTACTTGAATACATTTTCGGTTACCATTTATAATATACTAGCTTTCTGCCCGCGGCTTCGCCCGCGTGGATTTCGGGATTGGGTGTATAGAGGGTTAAGGGTCATAGCTTTTGCCCACGGCTACATATACGCGGAAGTCGGTTTATGGTGCGAAGATTTTATCGCGCTTCCCGTGGGACTATCCGTTTTTCCGAGATAAAAAATGCCGCAAAACTCCTCAAGAATCACTCTATCTATTGATGAAAACCGCATAAAAATCTGTGCAGTAGTTTTTGAGCGAAGCCTTTATTGCGCATCCCGTGGGATCTGTCGATTTTTCCGGGATAAAAAGTAGCCTATGTTACTCGGGGAGAATGTAGCTTTCCAAAGGTGAAAGAATTTTTGAAATCGGTCCAGTAGTTTAAGCGTGAAGAGGTAACAAACAAACAAACAAATAAACAAACAAACACACTTTCGCATTTATAATATTAGTGGGATTAGTTGGGATTGGGATAAAATAATTTTTATTTATAAAATGAACATCTATGTACAATATATCACAAAAGACATTTCATAAACCACGTTATTTAGAAACTAAATATATTGAATTATGATTTATGATATTGACATTGCGGATTATTATTTATTTTTTTATTGAATCGCACCGCAAATACCATATTTGAATATCCAATAAATATAATAATAAATAGAGCCCCAGGATTTACCAATATTTTCCTATTTTATTTTAAGATTAATATCATTCAGCGTATGTACGTGAATGATCTCATCTATCTCGCTGTAATACACACGTTACGTATACTTTTCACTATCGTATTGCTAATCTTTAAAATAAATCGAACATATTACAATTTCTTTTCAATATGTTCTTGTAACCATGGTTAGTAGTAAGTTTTGTATCTACATTCACTTGTTTCTTTTTTTTTTTCAGAACCTCATTGGAGAAAAATTATGAATGTACTCAATGTTTGAAATTACAGTGAGTAATATATACTCGTATCTGATATTGAATGGTTGCCATATTGGACGACTTGAAAGGATATATTTAAACATATATTTTTAAAGAAATAGGTAACTATTTATTAATATTTATATCGGAACACAATCTCACATACACTTATGCGACCTGTTCCGGTATCACCTAATCTTAAAAAATCTTTATTTCTTGTATATACGAGTATTCTATATAAGATGTTATTTTATGTTTAATGATTAATAATAATTGTTAACTGAACTTTTATGGAACAAGACTTATATAATTGACATTTTAATTAGGTCTTGCTCCCATAGAAACACTTTATAACCAAGAACTTATAAGAGACTAAAGACTCACTTTCATATGAAATATAATGTTTTAAATATATCGTTATATTATGGCGGCCGTAGCGTTTACACATCTACCAACTACATCCCTTAGTCTAATAAACAAGTTTATTTCTGGCCGCTCTAGGATGACCACAGAAACATGACTTGGGGAATAATCTTGAATTATATAAAGTATCCTTGTAAATTATGCAGTATATCTATGTTCAGAGTTAAACCTGTATTCGGTTCCTCCTTCCTTTAAAGGTTAGATTTGTATTTTAGAAATTATTACAAGATATGTATAAAAACTAAGTTTTTTCATAACCTATTAGGCATCCACATTACATTAACAATAAATATAATTATTGTTTATATCATGATTATATCTGTTAATTAAAATTTATTTGATACTTAATAATTAATTAATATTCCCTACAGAAGGAAAAGCCAGAATTAGGAGTCCAAATAATATTTTTTTTTATTCTATGTGTATAATTGTTCTTTCATCATATCAGATACTTTTAATGTTTTGTTAATTTTACAGCCATAGACCGACTATATATTTAGCCTTCCATTATTAAATTATTTCTATTCTTGATTTTTATATATTACGTCTCTTTTGATATTTATATATTCGAATAGTATTTTATATATGTCTTTGTACCTAATGATTGGCAATGATGGCAAGTTATTTCATACATCGTAATCTTTATATATCTTTAGTGGACCATCTATTATAATAATTCTTTGTAAATCAATTGCATTACATTTTAATATAAATCCAATCCCAATCAACATCAGATTTCAAAGTCACCTCCACAATCCACAGATTCTTACGTCAGTAATATTATTACTTTACTTTTTACGGCCACCCATTTTTAAAGATGGCCGTAAAAAAAAAAACAAAGTGACAATGTATTGTTTTACTCGTGTACATTTTACGCAATAAATGTTTATAATATCATCTTTATGATCAAAGACGATATAAACTGGCAAAATTGTTAATTTTGTCAGTAACTATTATAGTATGTCTTTTATCGTATCATATCCTGCATGATCATGCTAGGGGGTCTGGTTTACGTTACTTGGCATACATTGCTTTGGCAATAAAACCGCCTTTTATTATATTAACGTATATTTATACACCTAGTCAACATATTTATATAGGAGTGAATGTATTACAATGGATATTGCGGATGTATCATATCAATTATTTGTCAAATGTATTTTATATCAATCAAAAATAAATTGCGTGTAAAGATTTATTTTTGTTTTTTTACTAATACTTTCATGATTCGTTGATAACATAATTAGATGAGAGATTACAATACTTATGTATGAGTTCCCATTACAAGGCTATAAAGGATAGCAAACAGCCATGGTACATGTCAGTGTGCCCTAGAAAATGATGAACGATATGACTATTATTTCAAAGAGAAAAATTCGTCTCCGGAAACGATATCATCGCTTTAAACCATATTTGGGTCTATTGCGTTGAATGACTTAGTATGATAAATCATTATTAAACATATTTCCAGATTTTTATAATTTGATATTACAGAATAAGAGCAACTGGGTTATTTTAAATATATATATGTGTAAATTATTCTATACTGTAAATGTGCCACGGTTTCCATTTTCCCGTGATTGTCGTAAGACCCGCCTAAGGAAATTTACCGCAAGTAGGCCTCGAGGTAATGCCTAAATCACCCCGTATTACCCTGAAGCTTACTAAACATTGCAGATATGTGGGTCTTTATTACACCTAACTGTTCGTGCATTACAGACATGATTATGTGTGTTAGTGTGGTTTTAGCACTGCTAAAACCGGCACTGAAAACTTGGCGATTAGTGTAGATTTATAATTATCCTTTTAAGATGATTTAAAATTTTAAGTAGATATAGGTACATCTACTTTTTTTTTGTCTTCTATAAATTTCTACATTGGATCCCTACCACAACATCTTATGTTATTACTACATTTTACCTGATTCCAATTTTTTTAATTGATCGTATATTGAGTGTATTTCGTTTCGTGGGCACTTTAAAAGTTCGTATAAACTATTTTATTGTCTAATGAAACGCTCTGTGTTCTTTTCACCAATAGTTATAATTAGTTTCATTAATATCTAAAGATTAGCTTAGTTAATTAAAAACTCGAGATAGTAAACTAATCTAGATTTGTTTTTACAAAATATTTTTCATACGTTTCCATAACAATATTCTATAGTGCACCTAAAAGCTAACAACATTTTATTATAACATTTCAGTCATCAGGCGGTTTGTAGTCAGGTACTACTATTAGTACTTTTTCTCTCCATCTGGCCTTCCGGGCTTCTTGCTCTCGCTTCAACGCATTCAGAGCTGGTAACGTTCTCCAACAGGTTAAAATCTTGTATAATACACAACTATAACAAAATGGAACTTACTTAGCAGAAAAAATATACCGAAAGACTAGAAAGACATAGAAATTCAATACAAAAAATATAAGGAACTACATAACATGGAAAATATAAGGATTCCTATTTAACATCATCTTCCGATATGCTTCGCAAAATTCTGACAGTAAATTTAATTGATTATTGTCACTTCTACAATCTAAACTAACTACTACATACTAAACATAAAACGTAATAAATCGTTATCATAAAATTATTATGCAATAGTCAAAAGGGCATAAGATAAAATATGTACGACCTTTGACCAGATTTAACTTCATATTTGTGTAAATAACACGAATTTGCGAGTCATTTGTACCATACGAATAAGTGGTATGTAAGCTAACATAATTACAGTAGACTAACCTTAGTTACTACCTAGTAAGCTAAGATTGTAGTGGCAGAGGATTTTAAGAATTATGGTTTCCACATTTTGTAAAGGTAACACCGAAAATATGATGGCAACAGTGATTTAACACATTGAATATCAAAACACCAAAACAATTCTTTATAAAATATGAATTTAACCAGTCATAGTTACTGTATATGTGGGTCTTAAATTATTTATTTTTATTTAAATCTATGACGCTCGTGGATGGGTATCACTAACCTGTTGTAATAAATTTCCGCCTTTTGTAATTTCGTTTCGTTTTCCTTTCTGACTATGCTAATGGCTTCACGAAATTTTCTAAATACTAATTGTGTGACATATAGATCATAATAATCTTCAGCAACTTGTTTCTTTAATGTGTAATCGCGAGCATTCTAAAAAATAATATATGAATGAGTGGTAGTATATAGTAGCTTTATTGTATACTTTGTTTCTAACTACAGACTGCGACTGCTTTCAACTAAACACGTTTCTTTTTTTAATTATTATTATATACGAGGGGCGGTCAAAAAGTTCGCGGAATGGCGGGGTTGGCGGGGGTGAGGTCGCTCCTCCAGGTAGCCGCTACTTGAGTAACTCATAATTACTATATATGCCAATTTCTAGCCTAATTGGGTCATTAGCTTTCGAGTTACAAACGAGTAAACAAGTAAATCGGGAACAAACTAATAGCCACTATGGAGAAAATTGAACATCGCGCCGTCGTAAAGTTCCTCACCAAACAAGGAAAAACGCCTCAAACTATTTTGCAAGAGATGTTAGCTGTTTACGGAGACTCTGCTCCTGGTAAAACCATGATTTACAAATGGCACGGCCTTTTCAAGCAAGGAAGGGAGTCAATTGAAGATGATCCTCGACCAGTAGTGCAATTCTCCTAAATAAAGTCGCAGCGAGTTAGCAACGATTTAGTCTAAAAACACGTTTTTGTATTCACGTCTTTCAATCGAACTTTGATCGGACTTGAACTAGCTCGATCCAAACGTAGCGCTAAATCATAATCGTTACACTGTATTCTCCTATTTTATCGAAGTTAAACTGCACTCTAACCGCAACAGAATCGGTATTCTACTAAAGTTTAGATAAACCTGTCGATCGAGGTTGAGCTACCAAACGTCAAATTCCACGATTGAAATGCAGTTGTCATTAAATATTTATACATCTTTGGACTTTTATGCCAATTAAATAATGATTTTATACTCTAAAATCTAATAGTATCGTTTATTTTTCGATATATTTATTTTTTTAAATTCAGTGGATTTTGTCTTGATTCAGTTGGCAACATTCCCACCTCGCAATCTAAAGTTCGCTGAAATTAAGTTTTAGTTTCAATTTAGTTTTGGTTTTGTTCGGAAATGTGATACGTGAATACCGATTTTGGGTGGGACTAAGATCGAGCGATTGCTAAACTTCAACTAAATTGCGATTGTAAAAAAATACGAGAATTGCACTACTGGACGGCCCATTGAGGCCACTACGCCGGAAATCATTGAAAAAGTTGAAAAACTTGTATTGGAAGACGGAAGGTTGAAGAAGAAACAACTTGCAGCATCAGTTGGAGTATCAGAAACCACAATTTTAAATATTCTTCATCAACATCTTGGCATGAGTAAAGTGTGTTCAAGGTGGGTCCCGAGAATGCTCACGCCGCTGCAAAAACGTGAGCGCGTCAACTGTTCCCGCGAGTTTTTGGACCGCTGTGGAGAAGATAGGGAAGAAATTATGGCCCGAATTGTAACCGGTGATAAAACTTGGGTTCACCACTATGAGCCTGAGTCAAAGCAGGAGTCGATGCAGTGGCACAAAAAAGGCACACCACCCCCTAAAAAATTTAAAGTGTCGCAATCGGCCGGAAAGATCATGGCGACTATTTTTTGGGATACTGAAGGTATTCTTTTGATCGATTATAAAGAACGTGGTGTTTCTATAACGGGAGAGTACTACGCTTCCCTATTGGACCGATTAAAAGAAGCTATTAAAGAAAAAAGAAGAGGAAAACTGACAAAAGGTGTACTCCTTTTGCACGACAACGCGCCCGTTCACACGAGTCATGTTGCGACGGCTGCCATTCATTGATGCGGTTTTGAACAACTACGCCATCCACCCTACAGTTTTTACAGCGATTTTTATTTATTCCCAAAGATGAAGAAAGAGCTGCATGGAAAAAAATTTAGAGACGATGATGAAGTCAAGTCGGCGATTTTGGCGTATTTTGACGCCCAAGACAAAACCTATTTTTTCGACGGTATTAATAAGTTATATGCCAGATCCGAAAAATGTATTCGTGTTAAGGGGGAATATATTGAAAAGGAAAAATAACATAATGTATCATTTCATCTTTTTTCCCAGTCATTCCGCGAACTTTTTGACCTCCCCTCGTATATCTTGAACTATAAAGATAAAATGGAATTTTCACCTCGATAAACGAGTTAAAGTATTTTCGTAATAACTTCTTTCTATTAAATTCGTCAGCTATATAATTCCTTTCGAACCACATGTCTTCGGTATACCACATCCAATTTAAAAATATATTCTTTTTAAGTTGGAATGTATAATGTATTTTTGCCTTTTCAAAGTTGTCACGTTTGATATCCAATAATATTTTGAATGGTTTTAATCCATACTTTGACATTAAAGACTTTTCGTAATGCAGATCCGCCATCACGATTAGACCCCGCAATCTCGCAGCATATTGTTTTCTTCTAATGTTCTCTACTTTTTCTCGCTTCCTTTTATCACGAAGCTCTTTAATTCGTTTTATTTTTTCTTCTTTGTCCATCTCCGCTTTTGCTAATTCCGCCTTGAACAGAACAATTTATCCAAAATAAGTAATTTGCTTAGAAGCTAATAGCAGATAGTGTACAAAGTATTAATTATTGAACTACTATTGCCTACCACCAGCTTATTTGGTACCGAATTCACCTAATAGATTATTTGTATAATTTGCTTAAAACTCTTTATATTGTGATTTATATATTATTTTATTTTTAACTTGTTGAATTATGACATCGTTATTTATTCGATGTCAATAGAATAAATATCATGTAGGTATGCAATGTAAGACCCAATAAATAAGATTAGTTTTACTTGTTGCTTCACTCTAATTCTTTCTTCTTCCATTTGTCTTCTTCGTTCCCGTATGATTGCATGTTTTTCATCGCGTTCCCGAGCCCTCTTCTCCATTCTTTGTAGAAACCTTGGTACTTTCAAACAATGCAAAACGAGAGATGGTTCTAAAAAAATATTAAACATTTTTTTAACTGACTTAATTAATTATAATTTTTGTTATAGATAATACAGATTTTATTTTTACCTTCAATTTCATGCAAGTTTAATTCATTTGTCAAACATTTTATTTTAGGCTTTAATTGTCTGTCTATATCGTAATACGTCTTACGGACCTCATCTTTCATAGCATCGACAGATTGTCGTGATGCTTCAATAATTTTATTATACTTAAGTTGCTCTATAAGTCTAGTTTGTTCTTCTAGTTTTGCTTTCTGTATTGCTATAATATGTTTTTGAATTTTGTACCTGTAATTATATTAGTACGAAATCAATAGGAAGATAAAGAAAAACGCTTAATGTGTTGTAAGATTTTTAAATTTTATTACCTTAATATGTTTCAAATTTAAATAGCTAAACGTAACCTTATATATAACCTACTCTGAAAAAACAGCAATGTAATTATACAATTGCTACCGTCTATTTAAACAGCTATAATAGTTTTGAGTCTCGCTATTAGTTACGGACCTATATCACGGTAACAAGAAATTAGCCTTATTGGTTCCCGATGTTTCAACGAAATTTTGGTTTCGGTCACGGTATGACTGTCAAACATCAATGTCATCTTTGGGGACATCCTACCCGGCAGTTCAACGGATCTCTATGAACCGACATAAATCTATACACTATAATTACAATCGTGCCTATCCTGTATTAATCTTAAACAATCGAATCTGCTGACCCAGCAAATATGTCTGACAACTTACTACAGTCACACATTCTACGCGCATCTCTAGTTATTTGGCCTTAAATAACTAAGGTTCAACTAACAATTAGCAGATTGAAGATTAAAAAGTCCACCACTTCACGTGTTGTTATTGTGATATCGCTCCCCCCGGCGAATAAAGTGGTAAGTGACGTTACTACCTTTTTAATGTTATTCGATTTTTGACTCCAAAACTATGTACTGATTTTTTTATATAAATTTAGAAGCAATATTAATGAAATTAATCGACATAACTACCTTTTTCTACGAAACATAAATAGATAATATTGAGAGAAAAAAAAGCGGAAATCCATTATTACAACACAAAAACGTGTCTAAAAATGTATTAATTCACTGCGATGTTTTTCTGGAGAATTTCACTGAGCGCAAATGGTAACCGATATTAAGACTTTATTCTAAAACCAGAGATAATTTAGGTCTATAGGGTATTTTCTAGTACTAAATTATAATGTTGTATTCATTTGTTACAATAGTGATGTCAAATTAAACGGACATACAATAAAATCGTACGCAACGCTTATATTAAAAATATTTAAATTTTTCACCAGAAGAAAGTTGTAACAGACTCTTACTCGAAACATGTTACTTACATGCTAAATGCACCTAAAATTATCTATTAATATACATCATCTGTATTTACAGCAAGATGATAGCGAATAAAGTGGTAATATTACTAACCACCAAAGTTTAAATATACCTTTTTGGTAATAAGTATATATTTTTGTGATTATTTTCCGGAATATGTGTTTATATTATTTATTCTATTATACTCATAAGAAAAAAATCTTCTTTGATATGATACCGAAACCAAATATTTATCGTATATCGCTCTATTCTTTCTATTCTTTAAAATGCTTTAGCAATGTTCTTAGGTATATTTTTGCTCACTTATATAAAATTTATCTTACCTATGCTGATATGTGTTATAATCGTTAGCCAGTAGTTTCGCTTTATTTGCGCAGTCTACAGCGTTCCTAGTCACGTTCTTTTTCCTTACTAATTTATCAAAAAAATGGTTCAAAGTTTCTTGTCGCTGATTTTCAAGTTTGTTCTTTTTGTTGATAACATACGCTTTCCACTTATTCACAAATTTATGAGCAATATCAGTTTCTCTCTTATTCGTTACTGTCTTTAAAGGCATGACGCTTAAAACATCTGCAATGCTAGCATCATGGGAAGGCATTACTAAATCACAAACAGGTAAATTTGTTCTTTCTTGTTGGGCAGTAGTAATAATATTGGCGCGAGAAGATGACGTGCTTTCGTCGCTATCGATAGGTTTTGATGAAGCCATCATTATTAATACTGTTTTTAAATCATTAGCTTGTGAATTTAATGTACTGAAATTATTAGACTTCTCTTCATTATTATCAATATGTTGTATTGTTAAGTCCTGGATGCCATTTTCTATTCTTTTCAACGTTTTACTCAATCTACAATCTACTCTTATGTATTGCTTTTTATTTTCATCGAACAGTTCTGTTCTGTTTATTTTCTCATTCTGTGGATGAATTCCTATTTTAGATTTTCTGTATTCTTTTATAGTTTTTCTTAAAATATGCCTCTGATTAATTTTGAATTGATTATCATTATTTAAAATCAATGTGTCAATATCATCATCCATAACCTTCTCCGTATCATCTTGAAAAACTTTTAAGTCACGTAGTAGCAAATCTGTATCACAATTTTGTACAAGCGGTTTTAATATTTCATACCTTCCATATCTTTTCAAAAGCAATTTATTTCTAATGTTAATGGTATGGAAACTATTACGGATTTTCAATATTTCTTTGCTTATTTTAAAATCGTCTTTCGCCCGTCTTATAGATTTTCTGAAAATCATAATATCAGTCAGTACCTAATTGTTATAGGATTCTTGTTCACACTCAAAGCGTCGGGTGTAAGTTTTCAGTTCAATACTATAAAACGTCAAACTTGAAAATATGTGTAACATATGCGAGTGTAGATTTTGATTCTCGATTCGATACACATTTTCCTTAGCTCTCTTTATCGAAGATTATTTATTTTCTCTAGCAAGAAAAATAACGAGTGTTAGCTTACTATCCGAAGTGTGAAATTCGCCACACATACATTCGCGAAAAATGCCTAGTAAAAAGTTTTCGTACTTGTGAACGCGCTCGACACATGTGAAAACGGTTCGACATGTCAATTCATCGCTTCGACGACGTATTGTGTATAACAATACACAATATATACAGTCGCGTGAATTGGTTTTTCCGCTCGTCACTTGGTGGCGCTGTTCTTTACTTATGTAAATGTTACTCGAACCGTTATCCGTTAATAAAGATTTTCTATACAAAAACTTACACTCGAGGCTCAAAGGCTCATTAGGGCTTGAAAGCTTATTCAGCATAAACGCCGCAACACGCACAGAAACAGATGATGACTAAATTGGCATTAATAATTAATTCTTACCTGTTAATATTAGTAGTTTTCCATATATTATCAGTATGGATATATTTAAACTGAAACAAAATAAAATATATATGTCCGAATTAAGAATTAGTTCTAGTAACTCTAGTGTCACTAAGTAAAGCATCTGGAGAAAGCCTACCTTTTTTTTTTTTGCGAGGGGAAAATGCACTTTATGCACCTTGTCACCGCGCTGGCTAGGCGCGGCCGTGAGTGGGGCTCTCCGGTAGAGTACCGGCCTACCCACGGCAACCCCGGGCGCGTGGCGGAGTTCGCTTTCGCGATTCTACCGCCACACGCCCACGGGCTAGCTCGACCTTTGCCGGTCGAGCCTTCGCCAAGTGATGGAGAATGCCTACCTAACATTTCTGTATTCATTAAAATAAAAGATGAAATCTATGAAATAAAAAAGAAATCAAATGCTCGGACTAGAACACCTTACTTTTTGTATTTGAAATTAACATATTTATGAGAAATAGTTACCATTTATAGACTAAACAAGTGTATAAGTGTGTTTAATAATTAATATTGTTATAAGTAAGTATCGCTGCAACTACTGGCATATCTCTATACGTACCTTCGGACGTTTATTATATATGTATGTGTTTAATTGATTATAATTATAAATATTACAATTTCTCCTTTTTATCCCATAGTGTAACATATAAGTAATTTTTATATAACTTACTCTAGAAATAAGGACAATATACAGTAACGCCGTATTAGCATCGAATTTAGTCGTAAACCTTCGAATCGCAATCAAATCGACATTGACAGCGTGAATTTTTGTACGACAACTTTGTACAACACCTCTAGATTTAATGTAATTGTAGATTTTTTTTTAAATTAGATTCTCATGTTCATTGGCACTTCTGTAGTTTACTATACGTCAAATACCTATCGAAAACAATAGAAAGCTCGTGGTAGAGTGGCTACTAACTAATTTGCAATGATTATTAATACCACTATTGTACAGGACACCTATTTTTGAATTACGAATGCGACTTAGAAATCACCGATGTGACTAATAATACTAATAATTAGGAATCCGTGACCTCAAAGTCCTCACCGCTGACTAAATAGTCAGCGGTGATTTCGAAGTCGCATTCGTAATTCAAAAATAGGTCTCCAGGTCCAGTTTTGCTTTAGACATTGGCCAATAACAATAGCTAAAAGAAAACTATATACAAAACTAATATAATAAAACTGTATTTTAAAAGACATAAATCAGACATTTCTTCTTTCGCTAAATTGAATGTAAAAGTCATAACGTTTAAACCACATATAAAATTGATAACGAATTTCCAAATACGTACATACCATTTTCCTTCGCTCTTGCATTCGCAAAGTTACATCAGGTGGACAATAATCGGGCGATAGCGTACACAAATCTGCATTGTTAAATATGTTTTTTGATAAAAGACCCTCCATTTTTAATTGTAAATACACATTATTAGTTCAAATGCTTAGCTCAAAATAACAATGTTACAAACTGTTATTAAATCGATAAAGCGTTGCTATGTTGCTATTTAAGTGGTTAAGGTTCGAGTTCATTTATATTAATTCAATATTTTATCGATGTAATAAAATTATTGTTTATGTTGCTGGGAAACAAATTGTAGCTATATTATTGCACATGCAAAAGTATAACTTAAGTACATATTTATACTTTGGATTTTTGCTTCATTGTAGATCTACTATGAGTAGATCCACATCCACAACTCACTACCATTTCTATTTATAATGTAATTTTCATATCATTAACCAATTAATTTTTTTTTTATTATAATTGCTCAATTTTGAACTCAGTATATAGATAGGGACACATGAATTTTATTACTGTGTCTTGAATGGAAAATCTGTGTTCGTTGTACCTTGAAGTGAAGTTAAGTTGTTATTGAACGAAATATAACACTTCTCAACAGAAACATTCAAACAACTTGCAAATTTATGTTTGGTAAGGATTATTAAAAATATGTGTATATTTATGAATATACATATGAAATATCATTTAATTGTAGTAATATGAGATTTTTAAAATGTTAATGTAAAAAAAATCATAGGTTGTCAATTTCTACCCTGTATAGAGTATAAAGCTAATTGATAAAACAAAACACATAAATGAAAAAAAAAACTAAAAGTTTATTCAACAACTTCTATTCCTTCCCCAAGCTCTTATTACTGCTTCCATACCGTTCTTCATTGATTGGATAAGACTCACGATCAAATGTTGTAGTATTTCACTCCATTACTTTTGAATTGCATTTTGCAGCTAGCTAAATGTTTCTGAGGCGGAATTTCTTTTTTCATTTCATTTATCTTATTTAATAATATTTTATTACTTATTTAATATTTCTTATGAATTTAATTCATCTCATAAATGGTTAATGGGATTTGTTCATGTCCAGACTTATTACTAACCATTCTATAATGGAGATACCGACTTTGGTAAGATAATCATGTGCCTACGACGCCCGCAGTGTGAGCCCTTTTTTTTTTTTTTTTTTTTGTTCCCCTGAGGAAAATGCATTAAATTGCATACCCCGGCTGTGGCGAGCCGGGGTTATGTGGGGCTCTCCTCCCCAGAAGGGGGAGGCCTACCCACTAAAAACCTCAGGGATGGCCTTCCTCAGGCATGTAGGGAGCCCCCGGGAACACAAAGGCCACTTCCAGGAACCCCAGCCTCCGCTCCCCTCTCTAGAGGGGAGCCCTCCTCGGGGAAGCTACCACCTCCCCCGGTCCCCCCACCGACGACGCCCCCCGGCCACGGAAGGGGCGTGGTCCATCCCGGGTCGCCGTAGCGGTCGCGACTTCCTCGCGCCGCCGGCGACCCGCGGCGGCGCCGCAGCTGTGCTACCGAGCCCGGCGCCGCCTCCTTCGAGCGGGATCGGCCATCTCCCGACCCCGCTCGGCGGCCTCCTTCTGGAGCATTACTGCTTCACAGAAGGAGGCCACAGCCCTCCAACCTCCCTCGTCCGCCAGCATTGCCGCAATCAATGCCGGCGGAGACAGATCTCGCCCGATCTCTGCGACCAAGACTCGGCGCTCGGAGGCCCACGCGGGGCACTCCGCCAGCGTGTGCTGGGCCGAGTCGAGGTCGGATGCGCAGTGGTGACAATGTGTCGATCCCTCCCGTCCTATTCGACACAGATACTCACCGAAGCAGCCGTGCCCGGCAGTGTGAGCCCTAACTTTGTCGTGTACAAATATGAAACTGTTGCCAATAAAATGTGCATAGAACATCAAGGTCAAGGCTAAAGACACAAAAAGCTGTGTCTTATCGTAGGCGCTGATTCCTCTCCAAACTGTTCACGAACCACTACCATACCTAACCTTTTCTTCATTGTACAAAGTATTCTCCATCTCTTCAGTAGACCTTGTTCCTTCCGTCGTTACCAAACGTCGCCTCCGTGGAGGCGCTCTTCGATGGTCTGCAGTTAATTTTGCTCCATTTGATCGCTTGTACAAGCCCGCATTTCTTTAACTTTCTAATTGTACAGTCATTTACAGCTATCGTACGTACAACATGAAGCTGCTAAAGCAGTTGAAAAGCGTTAAAAAATAGATTTCGTATAGTTGTTATAAATCGATCATCTCGTTTAGAAGTGATTCGATTCTTGCCATATTTTGAACGGCGCGTGAACAAACCAATCAAAATCAAAAAATCAAAATCAAAATAATCTTTATTCAACATAGACCCTTACAGGCACTTATTGACGTCAACAAATAAAACAAAAAAAAAGCTTAAAATAACAAAAACCTTGTCCGTACGTACGAATAAGGGAAAAAAAAAATATTGACTCGACACCTGTTCGGAAATTGGGAGAGCCTTCTCGAGAAGAACAAGCAAGAAACTCTGAAGGTCAACCACCCGATCAGAATACCACCAGATCACCCGATAGCGTTTGTAGATTCTATGAACAGACGGCAGGCTTAAATACAATCTTTTGATCACAACACGCTGACAAGTCCGGAATCAAGTAGAGCTGGCCGCTGCGGGCGAAGTATCCATATATATAAAAAAAAAACTTTTTTTCAGGCGACCCAGTCTCAGTAAGCAATTAAGAAGTTTTCAAAGGTGAAATATAGTCCAACTCTAAACACACATTTGTTACAAAACAGTGATTCATTTCATTTATTGATAAACAAATGAAAGTCTAATGTTCAAATAAGAATTTTAATAATTATTAATAAAGTATTTACAATTAACCAAGTTTTCTATGCAGAATGACCAAGAGTAGCAAGGTATATGCTCAAAGCCCTGAAGAAGCTTCCTGATTAGTCAATAGAGTACAACGTGAACATTATTCGATTTCAGTGATGGTTTGGTGAGGTATTAAGCTTTAAGGTGACTAAGCCTTAGTTTTGAGGAAAAGGTATTAAAACATTAGCACAAGTGTATTAAGGCACCATTCTTGAGAAAGTGGTTCAGTCCTTTAACAGAACAATCTTCCATAATCCGTAAGCAAAACACAGTGCCGGGCATAAAGCTCGATCCACCGAAGCTTGATTTAAAAGGAACAACTTCAGAGCTGAAGACAGGCCTTCATTTAGTTCCGATCTTAATCCGTTGTATTATGATTTATGAACAGAGAAATGCGACTTACTCTAAAATGCCATGATTGTTCTATTAGCAATCCATAAGATTTGCAGTGAATTATTTTCCTATGCACAGAGTGCGTGCTTCTATTGATAACTAACTGGACCTCAACGTTCTAAAGATATATATATATATATTATATATATATATATATATATATATATATATATATATAATATATATAATATATATATTATATATATATAATATATATATATATCTGTATAACAGCCAACAGAGGTCATTACGAAGAAGCTGTATATAATTTTATATGTATTAACTAACATACCTTAAAGTGATAACAGTTATACCTATGTGATAGACGACGACATTCCACGTCCTATTCGTAATTCACAGTCTGTCATGTCTTTTAAAAATAAATTTAAGTCATACATCCTTAATGCCCAAAAATCGTTACCTTAACACTTGTATATATTTTATTTTGCATATTCTATGGACCCAGCCCAGTCACGCTTTTATGTCAACTTTCTTAGGTATATAATGACGAACTTTATACTGGTATTATAGATATGATTTATGAAGTTATTGTGTATTTAGTGTTTATTTGTATTCGGATTATTTGGTTAATCACCATTGTACAGTCAAACTTTCATTTGTGAAAATTGAAGACGGTGAAATTTTAATCAAAAGTACCTACTGTGAAAATAGTATTTCTGGAAAAGCTCATTGTTTTGTGCCATACTATATATACATACATACTAATATTATAAATGCGAAAGTAACTCTGTCTGTCTGTCTGTCTGTTCCGCTTTCACACCAAAACTACTTAACCGATTTAAATGAAATTTGGTACACAGATAGTCTGGAGCCTGAGAAAGGACATAGGCTACTTTTTCATGCAAAAAAGGTTGTAAAGGGTTGTAAAAGGTTGAAAGGAGGGATTATTGGTTGTATGGAAATATTGTTAAAACTACTGAACCGATTTAAATGAAATTTGGTACACAGATAGTCTGGAGCCTGAGAAAGGACATAGGCTACTTTTTCATGCAAAAAAGGTTGTAAAGGGTTGTAAAAGGTTGAAAGGAGGGTTTATTGGTTGTATGGAAATATTGTTAAAACTACTGAACCGATTTAAATGAAATTTGGTACACAGATAGTCTAGAGGCTGAGAAAGGACAGAGGCTACCTTTTAAAGCAGAAAAGGGTTGTAAAAGGTTGAAAGGAGGGGGTGAAAGGTTGTATGGCAGTATTGTTAAAACATATCCTTCCTGTGGGAAATTCGAATATAACGCGGGCGAAGCCGCGGGCGGAAAGCTAGTATTATAATAATATTATATGTATATTAATATCAAATTATATATTTATAAAATTACTCATAGAAAATATAGTTAGTTTATTGTTTAGTGTTTATTATTTGTGTTTTTTGTTTAATGTTATTTCATTCATTTTTTTTTATTTTTGTAAATGGCGTCCGCGGAAGATCAGTGTCGTGGTGTACGCCCGACATATGCTGAGCGGAGACCATTTTGGTAACAAAATGACATGTATGCATGTTTGTCTTTGTATTTTCCGGACCGTTATTTTGCTTACCAAATAAACGTTTTTCTTTCTTTCTATAGAAATAATTAAATATTTACGAATATTTCGACTCATTTTGGTTCCAATACCGCTTTCAAGCGTTTTTATCAAGCCCGTTTTGACTGGTATCATCGTCATATGTTTGTTTGTTAAAACTGTGACAATTAGACAGGTATACGGATGACACCTATCAAACGATTAGCTCATTTATATTTACGTTTATAGCTTTTTTTTGTCATACGGTAGCTCCAAATTTGTGACATGTGGTATATTTTGTTTTTATAAGTTTTATCTCTATATTATTATTACAAACATTACTCTATAATCGTTCTGTGTAGTTGCTTTATATTATTTCAAGTCTATAACTGTGACAATGATTTCAGCTCTATTTCAAAATGTTCTAACTACAAACCAAAATTGGATCGGAGGCCGATAATATTACCGTGACTTCGTCTTTTTTATTTACGATGATTCTGAGTGCAATGACATACTTTTAATAAAATTCATAATCCTTGAATATAATTGCACAAAACATACAAAACGTACATAATAATCTCTATAGGCTAATGGCATATTTTGGCATCTTTTGAAGCTAATATTATAATTTATAATACTAAGTGAATATACTATGTAAATACTAAGTCAATAAACCAGTTCCATGTATCCCTAGATACAAATGCTATTTAAAAAAAACTACTGAATAATATTAACTACTAACTAATATAATATTAACAAAACAAAATACAATTTTTCACCAATTGTTGACATAACATTTTTTTTAAAGTCTGCAAGGACGCCTTACTCCACCCATCATGGCACACAGGCGAGTCTAGTTTTATTTTATATTATCTTTAATATTGTTTCTGCAGTATTCATTATCTTTGACAGATGTTGGTATAGATACAGTATTTTACAAATTGACACCTCCCATTTCTCAACTTAAGTTATCTATGTACAGGCCTCATTTATGTCTAATATTTCGAAATGAATCGAAAGCAACCAAAGTAATATGCGTGAAAAGTAGCTCAAAGAGGATTATTGCATCTTTTCTTTAATAAAGCTATACACATGGCTAGTGTTTGTTTAGAAAATCGTCATACAGTGAATGACTATTACACGACCATTTATTTATTGAAAGTTATTGACAAAGTCCATGAAAATAGGCTAAACACCACACACGATGATGCAATTTTCACGAAAGACGTAGAACGTACAAATTATGAGTTATTCTACTTTCTTTTTAGTTATACTACCTTTCTTGATTTTATTCTGTTCACAAAAATCTACAACCATATTTTGTAATAATAATTGTTGTAATACGCTCAAGTCCCTTTTCAGGTATCTTTAAGCGTTGTTTTTTGGAAGCCGTGAAAGAAATCGATCGCTGTGTAAATATGGATATGAAATCCTTAGTAAGCTGCGAGCTGTTTGTAATATTTTAATAAATCTAATATTCCAATGACTATATTTGTGATTCGGAATCATGGGTTTAGGGTTATGTCAATTGTCAATGTGACAATAATATGACAAAAACTACGTAAAAGTTTTAGTAGGTATCTCTAGCTTGTGATAATCACTATCAATAAACTACCAGCCTTTGCAGTTGACTACAGACTGACTAGACCAAGTGATCCTAAACATAATCGTCCTATCCACTTGTAATTATTTGATTATAAATTTAATTTAAACCCTTATAGCAGCTTTAGCATAGTAACATTGCTAAAACATGACCAGAATGTGTATTGACCAATTATAATTTAAATATATGTGCACTTCTTAGTTATCTATTAATCAATCTGTAATCTTCTTATCAGCTAAACTAAAGTTATGTCGTCCATTGGAAAATTGTGTCGAATTGCAACAAAACAAAGTTCTCTTATTCGAAACGCCAGAAGGTAAGATTAAACAGCAATTGATTTTTTAAGTATTTTTTTCCCATCCATCATAATTACACACATTACGTATATTCAGAATAATTGTCATTATACTCATTTGTTTTAGCTACAGCGATAGACACAAAGAAAACTATGATATAGTAGTTATTGGTGGTGGAATTGTTGGTGCTGCATCTGCTAGAGAATTAATAATTCGGCATCCAGAATTAAAAATAGCCTTAGTTGAAAAAGAAAATGTGTTTGCCTATCACCAAAGTGGCAATAACAGTGGTGTAATTCATGCTGGTATATACTATAAACCTGGAACTTTAAAAGCAAAACTGTGTGTTAAAGGTATGGGAATGGCTTACAAGTACTTAGACAAAAAAGATATAAAGTATGTAAAATGTGGTAAGCTAATAGTAGCCACTCAAAGGTCTGAAGTGCCAAGATTACTTGATTTGTATGATCGTGGAATAAAAAATGGTGTCAAAGATATTCAGCTAATGGATAAAAAAGAATTAATGGAAATAGAACCACACTGCCAAGGATTGCAAGCATTATGGTCACCACATACAGGTATTGTTAACTGGGGAGATGTAACAATCTCTTATGTAAAAGATTTCAAAGAAAGTGGAGGAAAGACCTACCTCAACTTTGAAGTTACAAAATTCACTGATGCTGAAGAAGCAGATTATCCAGTTATGATTATTGACAGCAAAGGTAATGCCATTCAGGCCAAATATGTATTAACATGCTGTGGGTTACAATCGGATACTGTGGCTGTTTTAACAGGTTGCCCAGAAGAACCGAAAATTATCCCTTTTAGAGGTGAATATTTATATCTTAAACCAGAGAAAAGTAATATTGTTAAGACCAACATATACCCTGTGCCTGACCCAAGGTTCCCATTTCTTGGTGTACATGTCACACCTCGGATAGATAGTCGAGTAATTGTTGGACCTAATGCTATTCTTGCATTCTGTAAAGAAGGATATAAGTAAGTACATTATATATGTATTCTTGATCTTATTTGTCATTCCTTAACAAATACATTTGACCTTGGTGTAAACAGTTATACAACTAAGATTATGTCATGGCTCATGGTATAGTATGTAATAGTTTCAGAGTATTTATATTATATAGGTCAAATGAAGGTTATTGTGTAATTTGAATTGTAATTATTAAAAGCTTACCAAAAAATTATTCAATATATCAAGTTAATGTCTCACAACTAATTTAAAATTATTATTGTTTAGATGGAGTGATATTAACTTTAATGAATTGAAAGATATCTGTTCATTTTCTGGATTCCGTAAAATGGCTATGAGATATGCAGGATTTGGTTTAAAGGAAATGATGCGATCTGCAATAATGCCTTTGCAAGTAATGCAGATCCAAAAGTATATTCAAGATATAACAACAGCTGATGTGGAAAGAGGTCCTGCTGGTGTAAGAGCTCAAGCTATGGCAAAAGATGGTAACACATTTATTTTTTTATGTAGATAAATTCCACAAACATACTTATTGACAATTATATGCAAACACAAAATCCAATGCCATTGGCTTGATGACTAGTGAGTTACATGACCTTACTCAGGGACAGACACATAACAGAACATTATTAGGGCAAAGTCATCTGTGACGTGAATATACATTACTACTCGGCTGCTCATTTAAGATAAGATAAATGCAGTGCCCTAACCTTTCTTAGTCATAAAGCCATCTACTATTAGAAGTATATATAATTACAATTTTCTCTTGCTTAGCTCTTTTATATCTGAAAAAAGAACATTTTACACTCAAAAAATGTTTTATCTAGCTTCAATAGATAACATAAGATAGTGAGGCATATTTCTTAAAGATAAAAACCACTATTTATGTTTATAGAGATAAAACAGAATCTTATTGTGATGAAGTGATGTGATAACAAAATTATAATCAAAGATAAATGTTACTTATTTTTTTAGTGAAAATACTCAAGACACTTGCATTTGTATATTTTATAAAGTTAGCAACCTCACATCATGTCTCAATAACTGGCATTGAGCCCAAATTATTTGCAGCTATTGATGATCTCAAATAAATTCCTTAACAAGTATCCCGTGAATGTTATTTGTGAGACAGTTTATTATAATTAACTCAAATTTTCTTTTCAGGTACTTTGATTGAAGACTTTGTATTTGACTCTAAGCATGGTTCAGGAGCTATAGGTAGTAGAGTTTTGCATTGCAGAAATGCTCCATCCCCAGGAGCTACATCTTCTCTTGCTATAGCAGAAATGATAGCAGACAAAATGCAAACTGAATTTAATTTATAACCAAATATATTTTTTATGTTAAATTATGTTGTTATGTTACAGTTATGCTCATGTTGTTATCAGATTACTATATGCAGTTTTAGAAATATATTTGTAAATTTGTTGCTTAAGAATTAAGTGTTATGTTATATTTAAATAATTGTAAATAGTTTTGTATTAAGTATAATAGTATTAAGTAGGTACAAATAGATAATTTGCTACTATATGATAATATAATAGTTTCTTCATATATCTCGCATTTATAAGGCACATATAATCAGTAAGCAAGAAAATATAAGCATTTACTTATTTTTTACAAGTAGATAGCTAAATAATACAAAATTGTAGTAGTAATAACTAATATCAAAATATAAATAAAATCATACTTCGATCCCAATGTCTGTTAATCATCTTGTAAAGTTATTGATTTTGGTCTGATTTTTTAATAGTTATGACGAAAATGGATATTATTCTATTCTTTTTAAGAGAAATCCCATTTGACATACTTTATAAATTATTAAAATGTGAAATGATTAGGCGTTTGTAGTATCAAATCCTAAATATGGTGATATTGTAAATACATAATACCAGATCAAATAAAAGTACTTTTATTTGCACAAATCTTTACAAATATTGTTTGACATATCATACTTTTGATGAGTACCTATCAAATATTGTACAAACATTACAGCAGACTAAGGTAAAAGTATATTTTGCTATAATTCTTTACAAATGATTTTTTTTTTTGAATTGATTATATTATTTTTATCATACTTTTCACAAATAAATGTTTGTTTAAAATGTCGAAGTATTTAGATTGCTGTTTGCAAGCTGCTACAAAAAATTTCCATGCTCCATAAACTTTAATATTATTTCACCTTTTTGTGAGCTTGTATTTACCTATATTTAGATACTGTAAAACAAAACAGCGTCCAATTGTTTTTTGTTGACACTCAATGATGTTGAAATTACTAAATCATAATACATATTGTAAATTTTACTAAATTACTACTAATTAGATGTCGTTTTTAGCGTTTGATTCAATGGGAAGTGCAATTATTGTGACGATAAGAATAATTTATCTATGAAGTTATTGTAGTAGCATATGAAAATATCAACTTTATTCTATTAATTATTCATTATAACACATTTCAAATTTTGTGGTTGTCGCATACTTCAATTTAATAGTTGCATAGCATAAAATGTGACAAATATGAAAAAAAAAATGTAGCTTTACATTGTCAAAAATGTACTATTTTAATATGTTACTGTAGACGACAAATTAAATCAATACATATTTGAAGCAATTTTCTTTTATAACTGGGTCATGCAGCTCGGAATTTATAATGTAATTGTTTGTTAGAAAAACTTATAACACGCAATTAAAAATTAGACTCTTATTTTTGTGTTTTAATAAGCTATAATGTAAAGTGACATTATTCAAATGAATATATTAAGACATCAAAGCATACACAACAAAATACTGAAATGTATTTGAAACATTATACAATGACGAGCTTTATATATAATAGAATAGAATATAATATATAATAGCTTTATTTATACATATAAGCCCGAAGTATCCTGTTTTTATTGCTTGAAGGTCTAGTAATATGTAAATTAATATTATTCAAACTTAATTATGGAAACTTGGTATATGGTCCACGTCTGCAGTCGAAAACTCGTCGTCTTATTCAACGAGTACAAAATGCATGTTATCGCTTTTGCTCCAAGGTGCTTCGTAGAACTCCCATTTCTCCATATTTAAATGAGGCTTCTATGCTGAATATGAGCTCTAGGAGACATCTGCACCTTGCTTGGTGTTTGATGTTTTGAAATGCGGAAAGCCGACATACCTCTTCTCGAAACTTAAAATATCTTCTTTTCATGATAGATATGGTACCAGAGCATGTAGTACCAGACATCTTTGGGAAAGTCATTCTCACAAAACTTTGGCTTTTACTGGCAGTTTTCGCTACCTAGGAACTAAATGTTGGAACAACATACCTCCTCCTTTCCGACAAATGACATCTAAATTTTCATTTAACAACACTTTAAATTATTTCTTCTTCAAAAACAACGTATAGGGATTCCCAAGGGGTACTCGGTGGCGGCTTGTCTAGTGTGCACTTGAAATGTAACTAAAATTTACGACAACCAACATTGATCAGTGATATCGTCATCATCATGATATTATAGTTTATATAGCCAGTATTGTGAATATTATTTATGTATTTTTTTTTCTAATTCTCCAATTTTTATGGGCTTATGTTTTGATATACAGTATATGTATATATATTTGTATACACTTATATGCATATTTATATTTATAAAGATAAATTGTGTTTTTATTGTATGTAAAATCTTCGAAAATTATTGACAAACACAAAACCCTTGGTTGTAGCAGAATACCAGTGCTTTGCTCACATCCTTTTGTGTGCAATTCTAATCACTGAGTTACGACCCTTGTACATTTCTACAGCACACACAGCTCTTGGTTGGTTTGTACTGGGTTTTTTGTTTTAAGAAAATGTTATTTTAGTTTCTTTTGTGTTCCTTTATTTGTGTGTGATAAAGATGTTTCGTAAATAAATTTTATCTATCTATCAAAGTAGAGTTGGTATTAGTGCGTTGCAACTGAGCCATTAAAATTCGGATAATTTGTGTAATTTTATTTAAACTCCATAGCACGCAATAGAGAGAATGAATACATAAGACTTCGCTCCGAGTTTTTGGCTAGCGCAACGCTCTATTTATGTATGATTCATCCATCTGTTTTCACTTGCCGGAGAAGGCATTCATGACGAAGAAAAAACTAACTATTAAGTGATCAATTAAATCGGTTTAGTCGTTCTTGAATTATGTAAAGTAACTATCTACACTTTATTTTAGGTCCATTTAAATAAATATATATAATTCCGGGTGGTATATATATGCTTTCAATTTGTAAGTAATAGTATCTTAAACCCATGTTCTACAATGTGAGAATCAAAAATTTAACGAAACAAAATTTCTAATTACTTCGTAGGAATATCGTAACCTACAACTAAATCTTGAAAAACAGAAGGCCTAAATCTATCTATATTTATACTATCGATATCTAATACTAATATTATAAAGCTGAAGAGTTTATTTGTTTGTTTGAACGCGTTAATCTCTGGAACTTCTGGTCCGAATTGAAAAAATCTTTTTTTATTGAATAGCCCATTTATCGAGGAAGGCTTTAGGCTACATAACATCACGCTGCGACTAATAGGAGCGAAGAAATAATGGAAAAACGGAGAAAATTATTCATCTTTGATGGCTTCCTTTGCGTGCGCTGCGAAAACGGTTCTAAATACCAAAAAAATATGTATGAAAAAGTTATTCCTCTTAAAATGATCTAAAAAAATGTCCGCGACAGTATATGTCTATCTTTTAATGTTAACTGACTAGAATCATTTTTATGGTAATCAAATTTGGATATGTCGCGTTGTCAAGATCACGCGGGGTACAGCTGAGGTGGTTGTTTGCAAAAATAAATATGATGCTCAAAATAACTATTCCACACGGACGAAGTCGCTGGCACAGCTAGTATATAATAAACCCTGTCAAAAGGCGCCGTTAATCCTACTTCTACCTACTATATAATCTTATGGTGGGAATTGAATTAGGTACACACTCAAATTGCAACAACATATACAGAAACGGACAACAGATTTTGAAATCGCAATTATCTACCACGCATATATTAACTTGGGTGTAAATCATCTTGCCAAACAGTGTTTTATATGTACACATAAGTATAAATGACTGATATACACGAGTAGGTACCAGAGATGTGAAAAATAGTTTAGTAAAAGTATTTAAATACAAAATGCAAATGCATAGTTGCTAGCACTATTTCAAATAGAAATACAAAATAGTTTTGAATAAAAGTATTTAAATACAAAATGCAAAATAAGTATTTTTAAAATAGGTTTTGAAAATAAAATACATTGTTAAGCATAACCACTTTTATTTATTGAACTGATTTTAAAACTAGTATTTGTTCAAAGAGTTCATCTTTTCAAAGAGTACCTACTAGGTACTAATAACACACTACTTATTAAAGAACGCATTGTGTACTTAATGTTCGCTTTAACTGTGCAAACCGATGTTGTAAAAAAAAAATTAAAAAAAACACGCTTTTATTAAAAAGACTAAAAACCGATCTAAAAACTTGAAAATAAAAATAAAGTCACGCTTTTAGAAAATTTGGGTACATATCAAGAAAAATTTCTGATGACAAAAAGAAATGTAACTCAAAAATTTGTCTATAAAATTTAGCAAATTAGTCCAAGAACTCAATGACTATAAAAGCGTGGGGTGTTCAAAATTAAACATTACTCATTTAATGGTCTTAACATTTACACCCCACGCTTTTATAGTCATTGAGTTCTTGGACTAATTTGCTAAATTTTATAGACAAATTTTTGAGTTACATTTCTTTTTGTCATCAGAAATTTTTCTTGATATGTACCCAAATTTTCTAAAAGCGTGACTTTATTTTTATTTTCAAGTTTTTAGATCGGTTTTTAGTCTTTTTAATAAAAGCGTGTTTTTTTTAAAAGTTTTTTTTAATTTTTTTTTATTTACTACTTTTTAGATCAAATGTTTTTTAGTCTTTATAACAAACAAAAGTTTTTTCAAACGTTTTTTAGTCTTTGCGTAAAAAGCGTGTTTTTAAAAAGTTTTTTTTAATTTTTTTTTATTTACTACTTTTTAGTCTCGTGATTATTATAACAAACATAAAGAAATGTACATAATTGTTCAGAAAATGTAGTATTAGAATTAAACATATGCATTATATCAAATTCTATCTGTTTGCTTCATTGAACCAATTCTCATATTAAAAAGTTTTTAATTTATTACAACATAATTATGTATTTTTATGATTCGAAAATGATTGAATATTGTATTGTCATCTAGAATACACATGTAAAAAAAATTTGAGCTCGATTGGAGCAGTAGAAGTGGTCGAAAAATCGATTACAAGATTTGATCATGACAAACAAACAAACAAACAAACGGACAGAGTAAGTCAATAAAAAGCGTGTAATAAATCTATGCCGTGCAATGCAGCCTCCACATTGTGACTTGCCCTTTGCAGGAATGCATTCTGCCTATAATTAGTGTATACTGCAGGAACATGAAGTAAACATGGCCTTCTAAATGGATCATGTGTTACTCTGAGACCTATTTTTTCAAGTAATTCCGGAGAGTCGACGGAACCATTTGTATAGCAAATGGTACCGTCGTCTCTCCGGACCACAAACATAACATTTAGATACATTCAAATCCAGTCTGTTAGCTAAACAATAATTATCAAAGTAAATTATCGGACTGAAGGTGTTGCGCATCTTCCCGAAAATTTATTGGACAAAAATTTTCATGTCATCAGCGTATAGTATAATTATTGAGTATTTAAAACATTTAGAAATATCGTATACACATATGTTAAAAAGTAACGAATCCAACAAAGAACCTTGGGGTACACCTGACGGGATATAAGGTGTTGGCGAAGTGTATCCATTTAGTACTACCGTTTGACATCTATTATGAACATACATAAGAGGTGAACCACCGATACAAGCTACCTAAAAGTGTCGTGCGCAATACGTTCAAAACATTTAGGTGCTATAGTCAGTATATATGACGTCTACTTGGGAGGGTGTTGGCATATGGTCAGATACAGTCACTGCATACAATTGGCTTCAAAAAACTAGAGGTTCGTTCTTAGGGAAATGTGTAACTGTTTATAACACACTACCAGAAAATATTACTGCTTTACCGTTTCATAAATTTAAAGCACATTAAAAATACTCTAATGAAAAAAGGGTATTACAAGGTCAATGATTTCTTGAAAGATAAAAATGCTTGGATGTAATTTTTACGATATTTAATTTCCTGAATAAATAAACATGCTTGGATCTTCGATCATATATATATGATCGAAGGCTTGGATGTAAATTTTACGATATATAATTTTAATGATTCTTTAATAAATGATATTTTTGTTTTGTACCGGACATATACCTACATATCAGATTTGTTTAATGCGATATACCTCTTGTGACGGAAATATATATTTGTTAGTTATTTTAATTTGTATCGGAGGTTGGGTTCAGACTGTGTATCTGAAGCCGACTTCCAACTGACCACTCTGTAATGATACGGGGAGAAAAAAAAATTGCCCTTGCTGGTTCTTTCCAGTACAAGGCTCCCGCCGTAGACTTGTGAACCAATGGCGTAGCATCTTTGACATTCAAAAGTGATTGTAAAATCCTATTTGAAGAATAAATTTTTGATTTTGATTTGACGTAATAGACCCTAAAGTAACCATGTTGCTGTAAACTTTGTCTGTTTTAAAGCCTCGTAAACTTGTTTATAAATATTTTTTTCCAAAATTTTAGAAAAAACATTATTTCGACATTGGCCTCTAGTTTTCCACTAGATCTTAGGGTCGCTTTTTATACACAGGTGTGATGTAGACAGATTTCCAAATCTTCGGTACCATACCCTCGGCGATAGAACGCCTGAAGAGTAATATTAGGGGTACAGAGACAGCTTTTTGCCACACTTTACTATAAAGTGGTGTGATACTATCTGGAGCAGCACTTTTGTTAAAATCTAAGAATTCCAATAACTTGCATATCTCTGTATAATCTACTTAAGATCCGCTATATCTGCCACCATCTGATTAGTCGTCGTTACTTTCAATATTTCAGTTCACGTGCGAGTTGTTTCTTGCAAACTCCTCTGATGCGATCTCTGCGCGAGTCTTAGTGAGGGACGAACAGTGGGTCACTATGCAACGGTGACTCAAATACGGTTCCGACATACCTACTTACGAGTCACAAAAGCTAGATTTACTATTATGATCTCGAAAGCCAAACTCTGCTCAGTGGGAGAAAAATAAATGGTGGTCTCGTTCTATGAAAAGACTAGTTAATACACGATAATTGGTATATAAAATGAAAAAATGGTTACTGCAGAGTGGTACACTAACAATTGTTTACCACTTGTCTCGGTTACCTCCTTCACCACAATGCTCGACCGCTTACCGCCACAGGATTGTGATATGGTCATTTCAGACGCAGAAATACTACTACCCAACATTAAAGAAAGTAAAAACTTCGAGGTGAATGTCTTACGAACGAGGCAGTTTCTGCGTTTCAAAAGGCTGTTACTAAAACACCTTTTTTTTTCGGGGGGAAATAAATATAAATATTTGTTACACTTACACCAATTAGCCTAGCCTAGCAAACTAAGCTCTGTAAGGCTTGTGCTATGGGATCTAGGGTAACGGATAGACATACATATATTATACATATATAAATATTTTTTATTGAAATATATATCAACAACCATGACTAAGGTACAAATGCTAGCATTCATCACACAAACATCTGCCCCCACCGGGATTCGAACCGGGACCTCAGAGATGGCGACACCTTGAAACCGGTGTACTATCCACTCGACTATGGAGGTCGTCAAAATGCTTCTTATGCACCTTGTCACCGCGCTGGCTAGGCGCGGCCGTGTGCGGGGCTCACCGGTCAGAGAGACCGGCCTACCCACTAAAGCCCCCCGGTGTCCTCCATATCGGGGCGCATGGCGGGGTATGGAGGAGCTATCGAATTAGATAATAGTTCGATACATTAGGAACCTATTTAGCACTGTATGCAATTTGAACCGCTTGTACAAGGATAATGGTAGGCCTGCCAGAAGACAATTTGGTTGTTTGCTTATTCTATCCTCACTGATCGAAACGCGTTTGTCTTCAAATATATCGCTAATAGTATAGTTACTAGCAATGTTCAGCATTATAAAACGGACGTGTTTAAAATTGGTCCATTTAGCTGGCACTAACAAACAAACTAAATCACATACGGTGCCGGTATAAAGATGATCATCGGTAACGATACCCTTCCTAAATTCATTCCGCATTAGTTAGTGACTCTATCGAAGGAAACATTATTACAATTGTGTATTTAAATCAATGGATCAATCCTAGGCTTGGAGTATTAATTCCTTAATATTCCAATGACAGTTTTCATAAAAATCAGATTACTTAAAAATTCACCTGTATATAAATGCTGATACTATAACAAACGAGTAATTTTTGAACAGATCTCCAGAATGAAGATAGCTTAAATATACCGAAAGATCTAGTTTTATGTATGCATTAATGTGTATCTAGTGAAGCAAGCACAAAATTATATGGCAGCATTCGTTAATATATTTATAAATTAATTAAATGTACCTATAATTTACATTGTTGGTCGATTTACGCAGTGGTCGAATGATCGGCTACTGCGTCACGAGCTCACGAGTCGCGGACTGGATCGGGACAAATATTTTGTAAGACCTGCAGAAATTTGTTTGGGTTTGTATGTACAGCAAAGTTCCCGGTGTTCCACTTTTGAGTAAATGTATTCTGTGGTTCCACTTAGCAAACATAATCCTTTGAATCGCCGCACGTGCGAATTTTTTACTACAGCCAATAGAACATAAAATATGTTTGTTGATATGCGTAAAGTAAAATTTACGAATATCCACAAACACATTGTTTTCTACGGACTTCAGAGACGCTTTGCTTTTTACTGGTGTAAGACGTGACGTTCGCTCCCCGTTCGATATTGTTTTTATTGGCCCTGGCTTTTGGATTATGCATTTTTATTGACCTTCGTTATTTGCTGACCTGTGCGCGTTTGTTGGACTGATTTTCTATTGTGTTTTTATTGACCCTGGCTTTTGAATTTTGGATTTTGATCGACATTAGTTATCTGGTGACGTGTGCGCGTTTATTGGACTGATTTGATTGCTAATATATGATAACCAATTCTACGAAATATTGGACTCTATTTAAAAATGCTGCGGAATTTGACTAGAGAAGAAAGAAACCATTCAATTCCCAAGAATTAAATGTTGCGGTAAGTGGCCCACTTATTTATCTTCATAGAACGAGTGTTAGAGATCCATACTGAGGGGCGATCGCACTAATAAATCGCAAGCGAAACTCAACCGAACCGTTCGGCTTAACCAATCCGAACGCCACAATATCACGTCATCTGTTCGATGACGTGATATTCTAGCTCTCGGATTGGTTGAGTGGAACGATGTGGTTTCGTTTCAGCTGCGATTCGTTAGTGCGATTGCCCCCCTGCACTGATTCATAATTCTTTAATGCAAACAGGAACCAAATAAAGTTTTGAAGAAGGTGCTACAAAAACAATCTGATAACTTATATGTGGTAATTTCGTTTCTTTTTATCCGAATCCAAGAAATGGTTGAAAAATGGATGGAGGTCGCGAACTGTGATAATTGATTTAGTAGGTACTAACTAAGCATTAAAAGCTCCTCATTTGCGGGGGTTACGTTCTGTAAATATGGACTGAATACAGAAACCTAGAATGTTATATGGTAATTTATATGTATGAGATTATAGGGAATACGTAAACTCATGCCTATTTTTTTCTCATAACGGGACATGTTAACGTCAGTTAGCTATTTACAGAATAAGTTCAGTTAGTTAACAATAAAATGTTCTTTATTAAAAAAAGTGTTTATAAATATGCTGTTAGAATTATTAGTGTTCACTTATAATCAATGATAATTATTTTATTGGAACAAAGCGGGATCGCACGTGCCAGCCAGCATTTAACAATATACTTTATGCATTGAGTTATAAGGTCGCTTTACTTAAACATTCTATTTGTTAACATTTGCAAAATCACCGACCGCGGCGATGCGGCTTACGTCAAAGGAAAAGTCAATAGAGCGGCGCTATCATTTAAAACAAACTTTAGGCTTAGTAGTAATAAGGTCTATTTTATTTTTTATTTGTAAATTTCCAAACGTAAACAACTTTTTTTTTTTCAACGAGCTTAGAGTTGTAAAATATTAAAATTTGTTATTGTTGAATATTGAGAATACGTTTAAGTCCACAGCCTTTATGACTTGCAGGCTTTAATATTATATTTTATACAAAACTAACTAGTAAGTATGATATCAGAGGGGCGATTTTGTAAGGAAATCGGCAATTACAATCGAGTCTGTTTGTATTAAACCAATAGGTATTTCATATCCTACTTATTTTGCTTTTTATTAATTCGTCATCCAAGCCATATTGGCTTAATCCTCAGTATCATCGATAAATAAGCCAATCCGATGATCATAATAGTACTTTTCTTAATCGATACACCGTATTTGATTATGTTCGCCGATCAATTGATGTGTTACAAATAACCATTCAGATTAGTTTTTTCCTGCGC
Source organism: Scirpophaga incertulas (assembly GCA_036419045.1). NCBI lineage: Eukaryota > Metazoa > Arthropoda > Insecta > Lepidoptera > Crambidae > Scirpophaga > Scirpophaga incertulas. The sequence goes on along the minus strand of CM071627.1, from coordinate 13,051,725 downwards.
TTGCAAGTTCTGTCCTTTTTAGGAGTGTGGCTAAAATTTGACCCGTATTTTATGGTTATGACCCGTACGTGTATTTATCGTGGGGAAGACTCTGTGATCCAGCAGTGGGGACATAGATACCTTGTTATGTAAAATAACTATACCTAAATATTTTCATTAACATTAATCATTATTTTTCAGAGAGCTACGGTACAACGGTGGGTCCACAGACATGCAGATGAAGGGTCTATTGAAGATCGACCACGATTTCAACCACATGGTATTTAACAGCAGAGCGGGTGAATCGTATGGTTAACGTTTACCATAAGCACCCGTTCACCAAAACGTCAGAATTCACACAAGAATATGACTGCAGTATGCAGGCGATTCGCAACGCCTTGCACCGAGTTGAAATTCACCATAGACTGCCTGCGAGGAAAATTATATTGAGCGAGCAAGTGAAGCAAGCAAGAGTACGTTTCGCACGGGAGTTCAGGGACTTCGATTTTTCACACGCCATATTCTCTGATGAAAAATCTTTTAAATCTAGCGAACAGGGACGTCGAAATTTATGGCGTGTGAATAATACAAGATATGAACCAAAAAGCGTAAATCCCAATAATGAATCGGGGAGAATAATTGTAAATATGTGGGGATGGATGAGAGCAGATGGGCCAGGGGAATTAGCATACATTGACGGAAGGACTTCTGGGCAGTCACACGTGGAAGTACTACAGGAGGTAATGCTGCCAACTGTGCGCTTGGTATATCCAAGGGATGAGATTCCAGAATTTTACTTCTTTCAGGACAATTGTCCTATACACCGGGCGCGCGTAGTGCTGCTCCAGAACCCTGAAGTAAGGGCTGTGCCCTGGCCCTCACGATCCCCTGATCTTAATCCGATTGAAAATTTATGGACGGTCATGGTACAGAGGTGGGATTGCCGAAATGAAAGAACAAAGGACTCACTCATTAACCATTGTGATCAAGTTTGGGATTCCCTGCGGGGTTTAAGTCCTTGTGCGCTCTATGCGTAATCGCTGTGACGCTGTAATAGACGCAGGAGGGGCCTCAACTAAATATTAAAAATAATAATTTTTGACAATTTAGTTTGTTTCTAATAATCTCCAATAATTTTATAACATTTAAGTAAAATTTAATTTTGCGTTTTATTTAATTATAACTTAACTCTTTTAGTGAATTTCCGTAAATCTTTAATGCTTTTTTATAGATGATAAAGTTTTGTTTTTGTAAAGGACATTGTTCAATTTTGGCCTAAGAACCGATGTGAATATAAATTATACTATAATTTTTATTTATTTTTATATTATTTGAAACATATTTTAGTATTCCACGGACACTTCAAATAAATAATTCCAAATAAAAAGTTGGGTCACATTATTGATGCCGTATAAAATGTTTTCCGTCAGCCAGTGCTGCCAGTTTCGGAAGTTTTCGCGATTTCGGTAAATACGGATCGAATTGAAAACCTCCTCCTTTTTGAAGTCGGTTATTAAAATTAGTTGATAACACTTTATTCATTTAAATACCTAAATTGACTAGCTAGAAAAAACTAGTATTATATATTTTTTAAGCGAAATCACGAATTTCTAGCTTGGCATTCAATGGTATTATTGTTTTCGTAATTGGCAACACTGGTGTACTTCATACCTTATCTGTGTCCGTTTCATTTAATTTTTGATTGCTTTGCGACTATCGTTTCTTTTGCGATTTTCTATGCGTTTCATGGTTTTATTCTAACAACTTTAGCTTGATTACGGACTTCGATTACATTGCGTAGGTACTTGGTAGACTCGGATGTGTGTAAAGGATTGGATTTTGTGAACTGATAATTGACAAAGAATTATCTTAAACTTGACTAGGTACTATCTCTTTTCCTAGTATCTAGTAGAGTAGTCCTTTCCTAGTTCTAGAAGAGAACATATATAACTGTACATAGTATTGCTAATATTACTTTGATAATTGATATTACTATTCTGATATTTCACGCAAGGTTGGTTATTTTTATTTATAACCTCAAAATATTAACTTTTTTTGTAATTATTTTAGTTTTCTGAAGTGTCCGTTCGTGAAAACTTATTTCATAGGATTCCATATAATTTTAAGAGTTTATATAAGTAACTTTCGATTCGAACGGTTCTTAGGCAGAACATGTATGGAGCCGGAACAATGTCCTTTACAAGAAAAGTTTTTATTGTGTATGTTATCAGTTTCAAAAGACGTCAACTAAACCTTTGAAGCCTATGCTTTTGTTGTTGTTAATTGCCTTGAGCACGTGCATCATTATGCTTAGTAAAAAATTTCCATGCGGTCGGCAATAGTTATCTACCTAATCTTTATACTATTAGCTTCTGAGGTGTTTATAAATTTGGGACAATTTAGTTTGTTTCTAAAAATCTCCTATAATTTTATGGTGTTACAATTTTATAACCTTTAAATTAAATTTTACTTAGCGTTTTATTGTATTTTAACTCTTTTAGTGTATTTGCGTAAAACTGTAAATGTTTTTATAGGCATCTGCCTATAAACATTTACAGTTTTAGTGCTTTATTTTTTTTGTAAACTTTCAAGTGAAGATTTTTATTGTTTATGTTATCCTATTATGTACTTTCAAAAGACGTCAACTAAGCCGTTGAAGCCCTGAAACTTCTGAGGTCCTAAACAGTCGTTTTGCTTTTGTTGACTAACTTGACTTTGGTAGGTACTATTAGATCATCCTGGCCGACATGTACGCGGCGACGTATGCGTCGCGGCGTGTCGACCGGGGGGGCGATGGGGGTAGCGCCCTGGAACCCGCGCGCGAAGTGCCTAAGCGGGAGTGGCACCGACGGATTGTGGCGGCCTGACGTGCGCAGCTCTAATTACGGATCTGCGCGCGCCAGCGGGCCGTCGGTGCCGTACTCCCGCACCTCGAAGCTTGGCTCCACGGGAAGGAGGAGGTCACCTACCGATTGACTCAGATACTCACCGGCCACGGCTGCTTCGGTGAGTATCTGTGTCGAATAGGACGGGAGGGATCGACACATTGTCACCACTGCGCATCCGACCTCGACTCGGCCCAGCACACGCTGGCGGAGTGCCCCGCGTGGGCCTCCGAGCGCCGAGTCTTGGTCGCAGAGATCGGGCGAGATCTGTCTCCGCCGGCATTGATTGCGGCAATGCTGGCGGACGAGGGAGGTTGGAGGGCTGTGGCCTCCTTCTGTGAAGCAGTGATGCTTCAGAAGGAGGCCGCCGAGCGGGGTCGGGAGATGGCCGATCCCGCTCGAAGAAGGCGGCGCCGGGCTCGGTAGCACAGCTGCGGCGCCGCCGCGGGTCGCCGGCGGGCGCGAGGAAGTCGCGACTGCTACGGCGACCCGGGATGGACCACGCCCCTTCCGTGGCCGGGGGGCGTCGTCGGTGGAGGAGACCGGGGGAGGTAGTAGCCTCCCCCGAGGAGGGCTCCTCTCTAGGCAGGGGAGCGGAGGCTGGGGGTTCCCGGAGGTGGCTTGGTGTTCCCGGGGGCTCCCTACATGCCTGAGGAAGGCCATCCCTGAGGTTTTTAGTGGGTAGGCCTCCCCCTTCTGGGGAGGAGAGCCCCACATAACCCCGGCTCGCCACAGCCGGGGTATGCAATTTAATGCATTTTCCTCAGGGGAACAAAAAAAAAAAAAAAGGTACTATTAGATCGAATAAACGTGAAATACCTGAAGAGCTGAAAAATCATCGATCCAGGCGAATAGGGATATCCATGTTTTGTTATGATGGGCCATTGACGTTGGTGTCGTACAAACCAAAATCCTACGACCGGCAAGTCAAATATGATTCATTTTTATAATGAAACAAAGGGGGGAGTCGACACTTTCGACCAAATGTGCTCGTCAATGTCCTGTAGCCGCAAGACAAACAGGTGGTCCATGGCCATGTTTTATGGGATCTTGAATATGGCGTTTATAAATTCATACATTATTTACTGTGATAATGTCATATCCAAGAAAGAAAAACCGCTGGGACGTAGCCAAAGAAAAGAAAATATTGTGCCTATTGTCCATCAAAACTTAGAAGGATGACAAAGACTATTTGCAATAGGTGCAAAAATCCCGTCAGTGGAGAGCACAAGTTCAGCGCCTGCCCTAAGTGCCTATGAGGCCAAAATTACTAAAGATTTATATTTACTTAGGTTTTTTATATTATAGAGAGTACAAAAAGTAAGTTTTAATGGTAAATTATAAGACTGACGAAGAGATTCCTTAAGTTTCGTAAAATAAGAAGTTCCTTGATTTGTTCCTTATTGTTTTTTCGTAATAAATTTTAAATAAATACTTATGTTGTTTTATGTACTCGACACTCAATTAATACATTCATTAACACATATTATTACATTTATCACCCTAGTATACATTTAATCGAAAATATGCTCACTCAAACATTCGCACGTCGAGTCGACGTATGGTATCTTAGTGTATAGTGTAATATGGTTATCTATCTAGGGTTAAGAGGCCTATACACCATCTCAAGAATAGTGTGTTGATATACTAATTATACCAATGTTTTCATAATTTATTCACAAAAATCAAAACAGTCATACCTAGAAATATAGCTAACACGCTAATCATTGACTAATTACAAAACTTCTTCAGAGCTTTGAACATAAAAATGGTTGCTTTGCTTGTCTTTTTACCTGTAAACAATTTTTTATGACCTCAATATATATAGTTGTTTTGACTTGTGTCTTATAATCTGCAAATCCTAAGTCATCTTATGCACTATACAATGTGGTTCTAAGTGTTATCTCTAGAGATAAAATCTTTTGCTTTCTAACATTTCTTTAAATTTACTGTTTTGATTTCTTCTTTGTACAAACACTGCAGGGATAGCCTAATCTTTATCTGTCACAATTAGGTTTAAATCTACCAATCCATAACCCAGTATAAAAGAATTTAACTAATACCAAGCAGATGGAGTGTTTATAAAAATTGTATTTGGCTCCATATCTACTTTGTTAAATAAACTAACAACTAGCCAGTTTTCTTTATCACCTTGCTCCATTTTATTAACACAAAAATATTCAACTGATTGGAACAAAAATGAGAAAACATCATAATCATCAAGATTCATACCAGAATGACAGATTCCAAATATAATAAATTGTTTATTTTTAAATGTAACACTATTATGACAGACTAAGTGACGTTTTGACGACCTCCATAGTCGAGTGGATAGTACACCGGTTTCAAGGTGTTGCCATCTCTGAGGTCCCGGGTTCAAGTCCCAGTGGGGGCAGATGTTTGTGTGATGAATGCGAGCATTTGTACCTTAGTCATGGTTGTTGATATATATTTCAATAAAAATTATTTATATATGTATAATATATGTATGTCTATCCGTTACCCTAGATCCCATAGCACAAGCCTTACAGAGCTTAGTTTGGGCTAGGCTAATTGGTGTAAGTGTAACAAATATTTATTTATATTATATTTATTTTATTTATATTAAGTAAATATTGCACTGCTGATCAAACAAGAGCTATATCTGACTTTAAGAGCTACACTATAGCATATCTGGTAAAGTATATCATGTTGATATTATCTATTTTTAGTGAAACATGGATTTAGTATTGCAGCATAATAATCTTTCTAACAAAAGTAATATGAAAATATAATTTATTCATATATAAAGTACAATCTATAATTTGTTGTAATTGAATATTAGTTACAGTTATACAGTATTTGGTGTCTTTACAAATTAATAAATTCTTTTCATCAGTATTAAACATCTTTTAAGGCTTAATTTGTTTGTTTAATAACAACCTATAATACTAATCTATCAAAATACCTTTTTTACTTAAATACATATAATTGACTTGGAGATCATAGACAGTTGTGATGTGGAATATTATGTTGGTAACAACCACTACATATTCAGACAGTCCAAACATGGAGTAAACTGAAAGAAATTAATTTTTCAATGAATTGTTCTCCCAAAATTCCATTGATTTATAATATTATTAGTAGACTTACCATAAGGCTCACAAAGTCTATTATGTCTTAAGAAAAAATAGGCAGAAAATCCAAAAGACACAACATTCAAAAAGAATGAACGCCATTTTAATTTCAGTGAATATGTTTCCATAGAACTAATGTTTAAACTTCCATACTTTCTTCGGTACTTGGACAACATTATACATGTTAGTAACATGTAGAAAATGGAAGACCCGATAAAGGTTTTGAAGCAGAACTCATGGTATGCTGGAAATAAAAACATTTTAATCAATAAGTTGTTTACAGTTATGAAATAGGTGCTTACTTATACATAGATATTCATGACTTTCATTTGAGAAGTACTCAAGTATCTATATTATTGTTGGATGAAATCAGATTTTTGTTTCTGAAACAAACTGAAGACATTAACTACAAAAAAAAAGCAAAGCTTCTAAGAAAATATTCAGCCCCTTTGGCTTCAGAATTCACTAGATCCACCAGGGTTCCCCCTACAAAATATGAAAACAATAGCTTTGCTATATACATATATTTTTTGATAATATAGAAAAACTTACGATAGTTTTGGGAAGATGTCCAATAAGTTATACCTAGTAAAGCTATATTTTCAACCATATTTAAAAAAACTGCCATTACCACTATTATTCTACAATTATTCCTAACAACACTTTTATAATATTCCCATCTCAAATATATCATAAAAAATCTTAAAGGTGCATGGATGTATATTGCTACTTTCCATATTGTATTTTGAGGTTCATAATTGCCAATGGAGGCTGATATGGAGGGAAATATATTTGGTACCTTGCAGTGAGTGTTATTTGCCTTTTCAAAGTCTTTGAACATGGTCATTAACACACAAATTATGAAGGCAAGCAATGGAAGAGATACTGTAAAGAACCCCAGATTCCTAACTGAAAATCGAATAAAATATTTTCTACTTGGCACATTATGCAAAGGTATATACATTTATTGTGCTGGAACCGCTGGACTTAATGGAAATTTAAATAATACCCAACACATTGATTCCACACTACCTGTAATACATTAAAATGTTAAATCCTATACTATTAAAGTTTTTGAATAATAGAATCTAGAACGCAAAACCACCAGCTAAAGTAAGAAATTATAATTTTCAAAATGATTTCATCTAGTAAGTACAAAATAATCAAATTTAGTACGTAAATTTCGTGATTCTATTAAATTAAATCTTCTTCTTCTTCTTTTGGGTTTGATATACTAATCTGTGGGTTTGATGCAAAGAATATATTTACTCTAGCGATTTTTTTTTTTTTTGAGATGCTTTACTGGCCTGGATTCTAGTCTTTTAGGCCATATCTTGTATGGGTATCTTGCATTATATTCATTATTTAAATTCTTACTCTATCTTCGTCTTTGTTTTCCTTTTTCTTTTACTTAATAAATCAGATATTACCAACTGTTTTCTTTATATAATTGTATAATGTAAAGTAATATTTTTTCTTCCGTAGATAATCTTGTAAGCGGCGAGGGACAGGGTTTTGTGCTAGTGAGTCTTCATCAATGTTTTGATTATTATTGTGGCACAAAGCGTCAATGTCACTTGCCAATACAAGTCGAGCTAAAGCAAAAGCACTGCATTTAAAAATAATATGTTCAATATCACCAACAAATGAATTACAGTGAGGGCAGATATTACTGCTAATTATATTAAATCTTGTCAGATGAGCAGGGGTTTTGTGATGACCAAATCTTAAGCGATTTATGGTGGTAATAAAGTCACGTTTGGCTTCCTTATATCTTGTATCAGCATACCACGGCTTAGATGCTATTAAGGTTTGTATTGATCCGTACCATTTCCCTTTATTATTTTCACACTGATCACGTTGCCATAAATCGTGCCATGTTTGTTTCACATGTTCTGCTATAATACTGTGTATATCGGTAAATGGGACTTTGGTATATAACCTTTTGTCAACTTCATTAATCCCTGTTCTTGCTATTAAGTCTGCAGCCTCATTTCCTTTTAGACCCGAATGGGCACGGACCCACTTGAATTTCACAACAATTTTTCTCTTTTTTAAGTAGTATAAGGTTTCTCTTATCGTACTTATAATAAAATTTTGATTATACCTTAACTCTAAATTTTGTAAACATTTTAACAAACTTAAAGAATCTGACAATATTAAAAACTTGCTGAAATTTCTTACAGATGATATTATATAATGCAAAGCCTTTAAAACTGCATAAGCCTCAGCTGAAAAAATGGAACAATTACTATCCAATAGAAAACTTTGCTGGAAATCATTACTTGGATCAAATAAAGCACTACGAACAAAATATTTAGTTTTACTACCATCAGAATACAATGGATAATATTCAGAATTGTCATTTAAGTATTTTAATAGCTCTGTATTGTTATTAACTGGCAACATACAAACATCAATTTCCATAATTTTACTGTAGTAAGAACCAGTATAACATGGCCAGTGTACAAAATTTTTATATATATTCCGATATGTATGAAAGGTATATGTATAGATATCTACAAGATTGAAAGATGAGCCTGATAACAGTGAAGATGCACTATGTACATTATTTACCACATTTGTTACACCTTGGGTTATTTTATTCACAATGAAATCGTTATTGGCAGAAGAAATTAATTTAAGACAGAACCTATGAGAGAGAAGAAGACGTCTCAATGACAAAGGCATTATAAGAGTTTCAACTTCCATAGCTCTTATGGGGGTTGAGCACATAGCTCCAGATATAATTCTTAAGGCTCTATTTTGAATTTTATCTAATTTTTGTATATGAATACTATTTAAATATGCCAGAAAGCTGTAGTCAAAATGACTACGAAATATGCTTTTGTATAACAATGCTAATATATTTGAATCAGCACCCCAAGATACACCAGCTAAGCACCTCATAATGTTAAGTCCTTTTAATGAATTAGATATAATATAGTTAATATGTTTTTCAAATGTAAGTTTTTTGTCTATAATAATACCAAGGAATTTCTTATACATGACTTCTTTTAAATTTATATTTCTGTATTTTATTGGAGTAGCTGACTCTTCCCTACTTATTGTTAAGACAGAACTTTTATCAGGGTTGATATTGAGTTCTAAATTCATTTTATAGTAAGAATATATACCTTCTAAGGCCTTATTTATGTTATGCTTAGCTGCATCTAAATTTTTATTTACACTATACACTACAATATCATCTGCAAATTGTAGAATATTTACAGAGTTGCTATTTACATATTTTAATATTTGACTTGTGTACAAATTGTACAATATTGGAGATAAAATGGATCCTTGCATTGTACCTTTTGATGTAAATACTGGGCCATGTAATATATTGTTATATCTAACATATATTTTTCGTTTTGTTAAGAAACTATAGAGCCAATTACAGAGTTTACTTGGGAAGTTCAAATCTAACAATATCTTTACCAAAATTTTTGGATTCAAATTATCAAAGGCACCCTGTACGTCAAGAAATGCACAAACAGCATTTAAATTAAACTTTTTTGCATAACTTAAATCCGAGATGAGACAAGTAAAACTATCAGCACAACTTTTTCCACGTCTAAATCCAAACTGTATAGGAGGTAAAATACTGTTGGTTTCAACATAGTAATCTATCCTTATTTTTATAAGATTTTCAAATAATTTTCCAATACAAGAAGATAAAGAAATTGGACGATAAGAATTAAAATCATCAGCAGGTTTGTCAGGCTTTAAAATTGGTATAACACATTGCTCTTTCCAAGAATAGGGTATAATATTTTGTGACCACAGTAAATTGAAAATACAAAGTAAAATTTTTTGACAAGTGGGGTGTAGCTTCTTGATCAATAAGTATGGATAATCATCAAGACCTGGAGATGTATCTTTTAAACTGATTTTAATTCGGCCCAAGTAAATGGCTCTAATAGTAATTTATGTTGTTCATAGTCTCTATTTCTATTAAATATATTACAATCAAAAGAATCATCATTGCCGCCTTGTGAAAGCTTATGAAGAAAAGGTTGAATAAAGCTATCGTTTAATTGTCTGGACTGACTATTGATACCTTTCATTATTTTGATATTATTCCAAATTTTACTTATGTGTGTTGTCCTATTGAAAGATGTACATAAATCACGCCAACTATTCTTTTTTTGTTGGGATATGATGCGCTTTTTAAGAGCATCCAGTTTTTTATAATTAATAAAATTCGGCATTGTTGGATTTTTTCTATACAGTTTTAATGAATTATATGAGTTAATTACAGCCTTTTCGCAATCTTCATTCCACCACAGAGAAGGAGGTCTTGCTTTGTAATTAGACAACTTACAGAATTTAGGGATACATTCTATTTTTAATTGATCAATTAATGAGCAAAATTCATTATAAGTTTGTAAAATGTTAGCTGAACTGATGTGAAAATTACGAAATATAAATTCCGACATTTCGTAGAATTTCTTCCAGTCACCCTTTTTGTATATAAATCTGTCAGTAGGAGGGTGATATTCGTATTGAACAGGTGTGATAGATATGGACGTAATGGTGGGATAGTGATCACTACCTAAGGGATCATCATGGACAAACCAATCACAATATGGTGCCAATTCTGAGCTTATAAAGGTAACATCTATGGCAGACGGACTCCGTCTTGGGTATGAAACAGTAGTAAAAGAACCATTGTTTAATATACACATATCAGCAAAATCTACAATATCATACAAATTTTGACCACGCCCCTTGGTTGACAAACATCCAAAGGCAACATGGTGTGCATTAAAATCACCTGAAACAATTATCGGCGACGGTAGATTATTAATACTATTTGCTAGTCTTTGAAGGCGTATATTATGACTATTTGGTGGGCAGTAGACACATAGTACTGTTAGGTTTCCCCTTATAGTTTCGACCGATATTGCAACAGTTTGTATATCTTGTGAAAAGAAAGAGTTCAGAAGTTTGTGTTTTATTGTATTTTTTATTAGGATTGCAACACCTCCATGGCCATTATTAGCATTTCTACAATAAACATTATAGCCCGAAATTTTGATTTGCTGATTATCCTTTAACCAAGTTTCATTTAATAAACATATATGTATATCATTATTACGCAAAAACGAGTTTAACAATGGAATTTTATTTCTAATACTTTGTATATTGAATTGCATTAGTCGTAATTGATAGAGAGGAGACCTATCCATTATGAAAGATTTTTTAATAACTTTTCTTGAATAGATGCGTGCGTAATTTGTATATCATCTTTTTTATTTCCCAACTCTACTAAAGTTTTAACTAAAGCAGCAATGACATCTTTATTGTTAATTAAATTTTGTACAAATGACGAATTATTTACAATTTCATTTTGTTGTGGTTTACTTATAGTATTTACAGGAAGAATATTACTTACATTTTTTGTGAAGCTTTTTTGTGAGTACAAAGGTGGGAAATCTGCCGAAGTTAGTTTTGTCTTATTTTCTACAACAGATGCATACGTTAGTTTAGATTTTTTCTCTAATGTTTTTTGAATTTTAACTGGACATGACTTATCAATAGCTAAATGCGGTCCTCCACAATTAATACAATTTATTTCTTTTGGAGTGTTACAATCTTTATAATGGTGATCTCCAGAGCAGATTGAACACCTTTGTTTATTAGCACATACTTTAGCCGAATGATTGTATTTAAAACATCTAAAACATTGGAGTAATGGTGGAATATATTCTGATACTCTGTACGAAAATAAGTCAAATTGAACAGTGTCAGGTAAGCTGCTTGACAAGAAAGTAATGCTTACAGTTTGCAGGGGTACTAGTTCTTCTCCAATTTTCTTCATAAATCTTCGAACAGCAATTATTTCGAATTTTGAAGTTAACTTTTTGTATAATTCTTTGTTAGAAATATTTGTTGGTACAAACCTTATAACACCGGTCTTTTCTATTTCTCTCGCTGGTATGTATGCCTTAATAAAATATTTTTCTAGGAATGTGTCATTATTAATAAAATTATTCGCCGTGATCGCTTGTTTAAATATAATTGCAATTTTTTTCGCGTTAACCCGATGCATTGCAGTCACCCCTTTTATTTCCCTCGCAAAAATATTATTAAGATAAGTAGGGCTTTTATTGCCAATTTTGTCTCCATTTGTGCTTTCAATAAAAACTTTATATTCATTAATTGGAAGATCTGGAAAGATTCTCTTATATGACGGTTTAAAAAATGGAATATAAAAATCCTCACTACATTTTTCCTTGTCCTGTCCCTCCGGTTGGAATGCCCTTTTTCGGGAAGGTTCCCCAGGGCTGGGGAATAAATCCCCGCCCATCTTATTTACAAGCTTGTAACGAATAAAATATTATGCAAATGTACACGAAAAACAAATAAAAACTACTAAAATAAAAATTAAATCTTCAAGCGAAAATAAAAGTTGACTACTTTCATTCAAAGTTCCCGCCAGCTCTTACTCTAGCGAGGTTTGATGGCGGTCACAGATTAGGATGGCGGCACAGACTAAGATGGCGGTGCCGGGCACCGCCATCTTAGTGTGATGGCGAAATCCTATGGGCACCGGGTGTTGTGCGTTAAAGAGTTACATGATTAATTCTGTTATTTATGAATAGATGTTTGTAGTAGCGATTTGTAATGTTTCAAATTTATTACACATTCAAATCGAGGAGGAGTGTTGAAGGTAAAAAATGTATTGATAAATTGTCTATGAAGTTGTAGAAAAAGTAATGTTTTATGTCGTGTGTCACCTATCAATAAATTAAATACTGCAAACTATAGACAAGTATTAATATAATTATTATGAGTTATTAAGATTATTTACTATGTATTTACAGCACTAGTAACTGATTCTAACACCGGGTGCCCATAGGATTTCGCCATCGCCAACCTCGAGTTTTTTTGCTTAGAATACTTTTTTTACTTAAAGTATGCGCGACTCATGTTATTATCCAGGCCGTGAAAGTACCAAGTTTCTTGTTACGTGATTAAGCTGATGGCCGATGGCCAATGCTTTAAATAAATTTAAAAAAATCAACATGTCTGCAAAAATTAATGTTCAAAAATAGTATAATAATAAAAATAGTATAAGAGTAAATCCAAATTCCCGTTGATTTTAGAGATAAGAGAAATTTTATATCGCTGTCATCTCCAACGAACAAAAGTCGTGCTTGTGTGGATCCCAAGTCATTTGGGCATTGAAGGCAATGACACAGTAGACAGAGTTGCTAAGGATGCCACTCATAGCGGCTGCCTTAGTCACTATGTAACATATTCTCAGGACCTATTAGGTCTGGTAAGACAGCGAATGACCTCTTCATGGGATATTAAATGGAGACAATCCAGCAATGTTGTAGGAAGGCATTATGCTCAAATTCAAAAGGAAATTCCTTCTAAACCTTGGTTTTTTAAATTTAAGCAGGCCTAAAATTTGCATATCTACTATATGTCGGTTACGTCTTGGGCATGCAAGTACACCGGTGCACTTGAAAAAAATAAGGGTTAAAGACAGCTCCCTATGTGAGTGTGGTTTGGACGAAGGTTCGGCTGATCATATATTTTTCGATTGTACAAAATATTCATATTCATTGTATGATGTCATTCCCCCTTATATCCCTAAGCCGTGTCAATTTAACTCTCTTCTTTCTTATGTTAATTCACCCTTCATCAATATTCTTTGTCATTATTTATTCTACAATCGTATTAAACTTTAATTGGTATCTTTTTATTCTCTGATTTGGTTTCCGCTCTTTAACTTTTTTATATATTTCTTTATAGACAGCGAACAGGGTATATTGTTTTTTATTTGTCTTGTTTAATTTTAATTTTGCATCCACTTGTACTTTCACGGCCTGGATAATAACATGAGTCGCGCATACTTTAATTAAAAAAAGTATTCTAAGCAAAAAAACTCGAGGTTGGCGAAATCCTATGGGCACCGCCATCAAACCCAAAAGAAGAAGAAGAAGAAGTATAATAATCTGTGGTTCAAAATAAATATATCTTGTAAAAATAAATATATCTTTTAGGTACATATATCTATAGATATATTTTTAGAGCAAAACTTCAAAAAATACAACAAAGAGAAAAAGGACGATTCACAATTTTTTTCTTTACAATAAAATTTAAATGCGAAACTGTTTAGAATAAAGACTTCTGCGGATTGGTCTGCTTAAATGTATACGTAGAATTGTGATCGTAAAGCGTAAGTCTTATTCAGTGATAAATATAGGTGGTATATGAATACACCATGGTACAGTCACAGTATTCTTTAGCTTGGGAGTCATTTAAATCTAATTTCACCAAAGGTTTTAGTACCTTCCAACAGGTATGTTAATAATTTCTTCTACTTTACTCTGTCTCTAAGAACGAAAGTAAATTTACATCAACCAACTAGTTTACTTTTTATGCTACATTAATCATCTTCTGGGAATTTAAAGAATTTCGTCAAAGATAATATATAATGAAAGAAAAACCAGTTTTTCTGCAAACATAAAAGAAAAACTGTTTTTTTATGTTAATCGAATTTGAAATATTTCCTTAAAGTAACATATAACATCTAGTTATATTTTTGAGAGATCCACACTGCTTCCATTGCTGCTTATTTCAAGACCAAATAAAGTATTAGTTGTATGAAATATTTAAATTCATAAAATACAAAAAATTCAATGTTTTAAGGCGAAATGAAACTTTATATTATTTATTTAGACAGAATATGGTTATGTAAATTTTTCATTTACATATTTTATACAATTACTCTATGATTTAATTTATATAATTAATTTCTTCTATTATTGACATTAATTTAATTAAAAAATATTAAAAAATAATTTCTTTTTCTGTCTGATTGGCCTCTAGCAAAGACCTCTAAACTTTTTCAGTGTGTCCTATCTTTCTTGTCCATAATTTGCCTTCTGTTTTTATTATATCATGAGAACAGGATTTAGAGAAATGACAGTATAAGAGGTAGGCAGACCTACCTCTTATACTGTCATTTCTCTAAATCCTGTTCTTGTTGGGTTATTTTATTCACTATCTGTTTAAGGTTGAATAGATGTCACTGATTATTTCTATCAAAATTTGAACTGCAATTATATGCAATGCCGTACTCTATAGTTGTTTTCATAATACATGTTTGTTAATACTTTTAGAATGGAGAGTTTGTTGACATGACACTTGCGGCAGATGGTTGCTATGTTAAGGTGCACCAGGTTGTAATGGCACTGGCTAGTCCGTATATAAAAGAGTTAATAACATCAGCACCTTGTCAGCACCCTGTTTTCTTTCTTAATGTAAGTGTACTAATAGTATATATATTTCTTAGTAATCTTGTTGCAAATGTAAAATAATAGTAAGTATAAGTAGTTACAGCCTGATGTTCTGTGCTAATGAGAACAGTGAATGGAGGTGTCCATGTACATTGGCCTGCAAAGTTTCTTCCTAGTAGCTTGCATAGCAACAATATTAGTTATTTGGTTGTCTTCTATAATATCAGACTACATATTGTCAGAGTTAACAAACGGTGCATTGTCAATCAAATTACTAAATGCTTATACAAACGTATACCACATCTGTGAATAGTTGCTATGGGAGAGTTTGAGGTCACTGGGAGTTTCCCTAAAGATCATGGACATGGACATGGATCTCATGTAAACATTATGGACTATAGTCAGAATTTTAATTCGATTCCAGATTTGACTATTTCAGTGTTGCAACGTTATGACAAGTACTAAATAGTGACGTTGCGAAATTATTCGATATGGAAATGGAATATTTCCGGATCGATTCTTCTCGTTTATAATTTTACTCTCGTATACTAAGTATATTAGGAAATGTAGTACTGAAAACTATCTAGGCTCTTTTATTATAAGTTTTGTTTTTAATATAAAAACAAAAATATTAACTTTTTATAAAATAGAGCAGCGATTACTATTTAATAAATAATTATGTATTTATTTAAATAAAAATATTGATTTTTATTAAAATTTAGTCTTTAATTATCACACTGATGGCACACACACACTGATTGTTTATCGACAAGTCATGTATTGTTGACAATACTTATTAAATAATTGTTGACGATGCATAATAAATTTAATGAAAGTATATAATAATAAGTATAAAGTATTCTATGTAAATGTTATTAACGAGTACATTATCTACTATTAAGCTTGATTAAATTGCTGAGGACTGTACATATTTTACTGTAGGGAGTTATTACTATCAGATTATACCTTCTATAAATGAAAAATGGTTGAAGAAAGTATATACATAAATTGTATTGATCCAATCACTGATGATAATTTATAACCCATAACATTATTTCATTTTACAGAACATTTCCAGCAAAACATTATCTCTATTACTGGAGTACATTTATACTGGTGAAGTTCTGGTGTCAGCTGACAATTTGAGATCATTTACAGAAGCTGCAAAATCACTTCATATCAAAGGACTAGAAAATTTGGTAATTTTATAATTTCATATTACATCTTCAAAAAGATATAGATAGATTTTTTCAAAGGACATACACACATTATTTATTATTCAAATTATAATTATCTTATGGTAGGAACAGGAAAACCCACCTGGCATACAGGAATCATTTATGAATATGTGCTACACCAGCACAAAAAGGTCATAGATCAGCTTCAATATTTGCTACAAAATAAAAACCACTGATTTTCAGCTACAGCCTGGTGTTTTGTATTTATATTTAATTGAGAAATCTGTTAATTATACTATAACAATTATTTAATATAAGTCTTTACCAATGACCTATGGACATATGAAACACCATTGACATTTTTAGTTTCTTGGCTGTATTTATTTGTACTACAGAAATAGTTATTTTTTATAATATGTAGTAATATAGACTATATATCTACATTAAATCTGATTGAACTCAAAATTCCTATGAAATATCTGGTTTGGTATCTATTATATAACATCATAAATTATAACATAATTGAGGCAATATTATCTGTATTATATTAGGTGTATGATATCTACACATTCGCATTCTGGTTCATTCTGGTTCGTTCAGAGTGTAATAAGACTAAAGCTCACATTAAGAATTTTGGCCGGTTAAGTGGTGTACAATCTTGTAGTGTATAAAATTTATTCTTTTTTACAGACAGGTTCGGAAAAAGTGCCATTGTTAAAATTGACTGGTACTCCTTTGTTACAAGATGAAGGTCTATGTCATATTGCTCATGTTAAGACGCTACCCATGGGTGATAGAACAGTACATGTAAGTTTTATTTTCTTATTGTCATTAAGAAATTTCACTATTTTACAATCTGATAGTTAAGAGCACCTATGACAACCACTAATCACTACATTGGTGGCTCAGTCATTTATGGTGGAATTCTGGTAATCATCACAGGATACAATTACACTCAACCTATATTAAGATATGATACATTGTGAATTGTATATATCGAATATATTGTTGTATCGGACCGTAACTGCTTGTAAATGTCTTGTATCAGCTACAAAATGCAAATATGCCGAGACGCAGTAGGCCGCATATTTTGCTTGCGGATTTTAGTCGTTTGCTACATGTCCTGCATCATACCACAGCACCCTGAAACAATGTAGAGTTTTGTGACATTTCTCTGTACCGTGCCTTCTAAAAAGGGATCGCACGCACTACCAGTCATTAGGACCTGGTTTAATGCAAAATTTAGGCAGGCTGGGTCGAGCGGTTTCAGTTCAGTCTGACACAAACATAATCCTCCACCTTTGTCATTCTCTACTTTTGAATAATTAATATTGTATTGTCTACACTGTCACTAAAATTTATAAGTTATGTATAAGTAATGTTTAAGTTAATACAAATGTGATCAATTTACAGACTGAACCACTAGCTACAGCACAAAAAGTTCCTGTCAAGCTCGAATCTACACTACCATCTTCTAAACCGTAAGTAAGTTTTGTCCTTTGATCAAGTGTGTTAAGGCTTTCAGTTTTTCATTTTTAGTGGGCTCTAAACATCACAGCTCAATCATGTTTCTACTGAGCATCATGAGTCTACCCTAAATAAGTTATTATTGGCACCTGTCAAATATATTTAGTATGATGATCAGACAAAATATGACGAAAAATATATAAATGATAAAATAATTATGATTGATTGACGTTATTTGAGCCTGGAATTATAATTTTGCTCCTCTCTGCATCGCTCACTTGCAGACAAAGGGAGAAGCAAGACAAAAACTGACAAGGATATTTTTATGCCCTATTTGCTTATAATGAAGCTAACCTAATTTTACAAATTGCAATTTTATCGTATTTATTTTCAGTGCGATTTGTAATTTTCAAGTTGTGAGATTGACTGCATTGGTTCATCATAAAAATAGAAAATTTTTATACTGGATATAAAAAGTGTGTGTATAAAGAGAAGAGAAGCAAGATTTTTGAATTGCAAGAAATATAAGCGACTACTTTAAATGTTACAACTACATTTAGTCCGATGGGCATTTTTAATCAGATTTTTTTTATTATTATTGTGACGTGACAATTAGTAAAAGTCGGTAGTAAAAGTAGACAGTTTCTTGCTTCTTCTTCTTATGTAAGCTCTTCACTTCCGAACATATCCTAGCAGACTCAATAAGATTTAACGTTTATTATAGTAAATAACCCCTATTTTGGAATTTGTCCATTGAATTTGACAAGCGCCTCCAAAGACCTATGTTGAATAAAGCTTTTTTTTATTTGAATTTGATATTAAATTGCTTACAGGTTACAATACCAGTTACAAGTTCCCAATGTTAATGACACTATGAATAGTGTGATGGAAGATCCGCCGGACTTTTCAATGGACACTGGTATAAGAGACTACTCTGATGATGATGATTGCTTCAACACAGATAGCGAACAAAATAGAAACAATATTACTCTAGATACAACCAATAGTAGTAGTAAGTATAGCGGTATAAAGCGTGATTAGATTTCTGCTTTTATCGCCTAATGTACAGTAGCGCTACTAGTACTGCAGCGCGTCGCTTAGAATACTCTCGAAAAATTCCGAATGTGTGTACGCCCCAATGGCACACATTTGGACGGTGTGATTTTTAATTATTAATCCGCATCTATTATTACGATAGTAAATATATTTATAACCTAAAATTACCTATATATAGACCTTTAATATATAGACCTTTAACTTTAATAAATAAATTCCAAATATTGGCATTGTACAGCCTATATTACCAACCGTTTATTTCTTAAAACTAATTCTATCTATTGTAACTAGAAGTTCTACTGTTGTTTCTTTTCTATTTTTTATTGAATAGTTCGCTTTCATTTTAGCGAATTGTTAAAAAATATTCTATATACACAAACTAGACCTTTTGTAATTAGTACTAAATTACATATTGTTACTTATCAAATAACACTGCGCAAAGAAATTGAATTGAAATAACGCATTTTTAATTTCTGTTATAACTCGTAACAATAAATAAATAAAGCGACGATATGTCTGGCGGAATTGAATGTTTTGCTATTCCAGGTCAATGGGGTACACGAGGACTTTGACAATAAATTCCGACATGTTAGTCGAGGATTAATGGAGGTTGATTGTAAATTATCTGAATACGTTGTTTTTATTACTTACTCGTACTAAAGTCTAATCATTAATTCACTGGAGTAAACTGACGTTTACGGTGTTACCACTTTATGATGAACAGAAAATAGTGTTGTGACTAGAATATTGAAATCAAACTCATTCATTCAATTTCATTCCGTCCTCAAATCACATTACTCATTTTATTTCCTTTATTAAGAAATCTTAATCCAATTTTGTTTAATCGATGTAATAATATTAGCATGGTACCTTTAGGGCAAATAGCTGATAACTTTGAAATGGCGTAATTACTCGAATTATATATATGAAATGAAACAGAAATATTCAATGGATAGATTTTTATTCGTCATCGTCAGACATAATTTTATCACTATCGTCGTCGCTGTCAGTGACACTTATTATAAAACGGTCCGTAATATTGTCCATCATATGCTCGAGATTAAACATTTTATTTTATAAGTTTATTACATGATCCACACAGCTTTTCCATCTTGTACCAGTAACCAGTAATAACCAGCAATAAATAAAAAAAAAAACTTGACGTAAAATTGTCGTGGTTATATCCATTACAACGATAAATAATTTACAGAATTATGTTTTGTCTAAAATGAAATACAATAACTACTATTACACAGTGGTTAAATCTGTATTTTTCTTTTAAAAAGATTGCAATAATTAAAGTACTTCCAAATGTTCAAATAATTACAGCTCAAAAAATTGATTTACTGATTAACTGAACGCATAGTTCGGGAACGCTAGCAAGTGAGTGGATTTCATTTTTTGTATCTGATAGAATTCATGTACCTATATTATAATTAATTGAGTACTTTTTTTTAATAAACGTTGTTACTGACTTTGTGCGAGTGATCTGAATAACAACGAAGGGTGAAGTCCTTATTTCATTCAATTTATCCAATTATATTTGCAGGTCACCTCACTAGTACGATCAATATGGCAGCATAATTTTACAATGTGACATTAGCATCTGTCAGTTTACTCCAGTGAATTAATAATCAGACTTTAGCTGGTGCCCGCGAGTTCGTCTGCGCAGGACATTTATCGTCATATATTGGACAATTTTCACAATATCTTTATTAATTTGAAGCCTATGTGTGTTACATTCTGATGTATAAGTTATATTATTGTAAAGTTTCATTAAAATCCATTCTGTAGTTTTTACGTGAAAGAGTGACAAACATCCATCCATACACACAAACTTTCGCGTTTATAAAATTAGTAGTTACTTATATACTCTTTATATAAATTGTAGCACCGCCAACAAGACTCCAGTACTCGGTATCTATACGCGGTTCACAACAGTTGATACTGAACCGGTATATCTACAATATGCACTCGCTCGCCGCGCGTACGGGCGTGCGGCGTTGGCGCTGCATCGACTACCGCAACAACAAATGTAAAGCTTATGTGGTCACCAAAGGGAATATTGTTTTAAATAGGTAAGTATGTGTCACAAAATATAAAAAGGATTGTCCGCATGTGATTGTCTGGATGCTTATGGATGGTATAGATATGTCGCAGCCAACTGGTTAAAGTAGCCGTTCAATCAAACAACTAGCCCTTTGACTGAACAACGCCATTCAACCATACCTCTAGCTTATTAATTGAATATTTGAGTCGCTCAAAACGTTCAACACTACAGCTGATTCAAAAGCCGCCGTCTAATTTAATTAGTTCAGCGCTCCACCGCAGCGCTAGGTGCGTTTTGTTTTCAATATGGCGTCAACTAGCCGTGGTTTGTGATTGTTTCAAGATATTATTATTAAAGTAGGTAGTAAATATACGTTACACGTGTTATTAAAGACACAGAAATTACGAGTGATACGAGTACACTTACGAGTGATACGAGTGAATCACAATTTAAACAAATATTCGAAGAGAAATTACGGGATTATGAAATGATTCTTGCTTCGTAAATTTTTGAGTTTGTAATGATTAATAATTTGTTTTTCATTTCTTTCATCAAACTTTTGGTCACCTCTTAAACTTAAATCAAGAATAACCTCCCAAGAAATTACAAAGTCTTCCTATTCTCTCAAATTAAGTACTAAACTAATGGTCACCTTAGTTAATTTGCCATTTACCCAGTTGGCTAAGCGTCGTCTGACTGTAATGTTGAACGTTGCAATCAACAAGTCGGCTAAACGACGTATAGCTGTGTGATTGAATGACGTTGTTCAGTCAAAGAGCTAGCTGTTTGATTGAACGGCTATTACAACCAGTTGGCTGCGACAGATACACGCAGATGGTAGCAATTGATGTGTCGGCTGCTAGAGATGTGTGGAACCACTGATAGTTTTGAATACGGATCCAGCGTGCGTGATTAAAGATCAAATTAGACCACACCGAGGAGTGAGCATGAGATGAAAAGGAGGATCTTTATTTTTTTCAACCTATATTACCTATATATTACGTAGCCAAGTTATCACAGTCTGTCAGTGTCTTGATATAAATTTCTTGATTTCAATTAGATCTTCCGACCCGTTTCCATTTTTCGTTCCGTCAAATATCTATAGTAGATTCAATATTTTTAGCACACTGGCATTCAGAAACTTTTACTCGTTCTTCTTTCTTTTAAAAGCAAGGTAGTAATAGTTCATCTAATAGTAGCGAGTAATTGATTACTGCACCATAAATTACATAATGTGAGGTGGGTAATTTACTTAATTTGACTGGAAATAAGATCAAATACATATCTTTTTATACCCAGTGCAAATATCACATGCTAACTTTGCAACTTTATTTATAACTATAGTTATGAGGTTGAATTACTAAACGCACTAAGAACCATAATAATTCGACATTAGATATATTGCGTTTTCTCGAGTAGATTACATGCAAATAAGTTTTGTGCGTAGTTTTCCAAAAAATTGTAGTAGTGGCTAGGTAAGAATAAAAAATAATATAAAATAATTCAATAAAATAACTTTACGGAACTATTCTTGTTTGTCAACAGTTCAAAAAGTCACTCTTGTATTGTTCTTATTTAATTTAGTTCATAGTGAAGGAGAAATAAATGAAGAGAAATAATTTTATGTTTATGAACAACTTATTTTTCTTATCCCACAGGGCACATCTTCATAATCACGCGTACCACGATAAAAAAATTCTATCGAAAATTGAAAAGAAATGCGTTTTTTCGGTTTTGGAAGACGTCCAATTATATAAAGAGAAGGAAGCTGAAGAAAATGCATGTGACTCAGATTTCATCAGCGTGGACAATTGATTTTATTAATGAAATGTAATAGTGAACAATTGAATATATATATACGTTAAAAACGTTCATATGTTTTCTCATCGTCTGTTACGCTTCTATCATCCTTTTGTTGCCAGGGGAAGATATAATACCTGAACCTAAACAAAACCATCTCATTTCAGGTACACCGCGAACCTTTCCAAAGATTTAATGTAAAAATATTATTGTATGTTATTAATAGCGTTTTATTGATAAAAGTAATTACCACTACACTAAAAGTAATTACTATTTTAATAAAACGCAAAGAAATAGAAACACAAAATAATGGACAAACGACGATCTTGTATATTATTTATTCTCCTTATCATTAGGTTTACTCCTAACAAATTATATACTCTTAAATATTTTTTGAATAATGCGAATGAGCGAAATAGAATAAATACACATCAAGATAAAAACAATCTAAATGGAATATAAACATTAAATTTGATCAATATTGAATGTAAAATTGAACAATGGGATAAATTATTTACACGATTATAAGCAAAAATAAAATACGGTAAATAAATAAGCCTTTTTTTTCCTTTAGAACGTTTACCCAAATACAAAAAGAGTAGACAAATCTAAAATAAAATCCTTGTATTGACTTGATTTCATCCGAGGGTATATGTTTAAGTCGCGAGACGACAAATATAATTTTCAGTTTCGAATGCGAAAGAATATTCCTTTATTAATTAAAGTATATATTCGCTATCTAGATATTGTTAAATATATACATTTATCTCGAACGCTATTTTTAGAAAAAAAAATGAGTTCAGCTTAACAAAATAGTATATTTATAAAATCAAATCGCAGATATCATTGATATACAAAGTAGAGGAAACGCCAAAAGTAAAATGGCGCCACGGCTGCAAATTGCGAGAAAAGCATAGGACGATGAGAAATTAATATTTTCTAAATGGTTCACTGACAATAAAGATGCCCTCTATTGTTAAAATTTGGAATAGTGCTACGATTTGAATGGTTTAATTATTTTGTTTATTTAATTCTTATACGAGTATTTTACTTAGTGGAATAAATTATTAAAGTTGTGTAGTTTTCTTTTTCTCGAACGTGCAAGTTAATTCATTATCCCTTGAAAGTTAATTAAATAAAGATTTATAGAAAATCGCAGGAAGGCGTTGGATGCTAGCAGGGCAGGATTGATAGATTAGAGATCCTTAGAGAAGGCCTATGTCCAACAATAGGGTCTATTGGCTGAAACGATGAGGGGGCTTTTATGAGCTTAAAACTCTTAGTCTCACAAGAATCCAACTTCTCATTTAAGGTATTTTTTTATTTCATGTAAGTCGGGGCTGATGTGCATCACTGCGACCTATTAAGATCTATTGTGACCAGCCTCCTATGTAGGTTCTATGTAGGCCCTACAGTAGCTCCCTTAACTGGGCACTGACCAAGAAAGATAGGATGTTCCCAGTTCGGATTGTTTTTATTTCATCTGGGTCGTGGATGTGTTTCCCCAGGTGTCTGTTTCTTTTGTGAATCAGCGGTTCACAGTAGCACAAGAGGTGTGTTGGTGTTTCACTCTCTTGTTCGCAGACTCTGCATGTGTCAGTGTCCTTAAGTTTCATGTTGTGAAGGTGTCTATTCAACTTGCAGTGACCGGTAAAAGCCCTAACCATCACTCAAGTTACTCCTGTTAAGCTTTAATAGCTCGTCAGTGCGTTTGCGAGAGTATGGTTCGATTAGTGCTTTTGAGTGTGTCATCCCGGACGTACTGTGCCAGTCTGCTTTCGCCTCGTTAAGAAGGCGAGTTCTCAGGTATTGCATGGCCTGGTTCTTTGAGATACCACAGATAGGATCTGGGCCGAACTGTATTCCTTGAGCCCCAGCCCTGGCTAGTTCATCGGCCTTCTCGTTGCCGGTTATTCCAGAATGCCCTGGCACCCATTTGAGAGTGATTTTGTTCTTTTCTCCCAGGTCATTGAGTTTTTTCACACAGTCTTTTACTAGCTTTGATTTAAGGGTGTTATTGTTTATTGCTAGTAAAGCTGCCTGGCCGTCTGAATTAATTACGATTTTTTGGTTTACGTAGTTTCGTTGGCGGTTCGCTTGTACACATTCAATTATGGCACAGACTTCCGCCTGGAATATAGTGGCATACTTTCCCAGATTTATGCTTTTGCTAACCCTGGGTCTGCCCCCATATATGCCACATCCTACGTTAGCCCACATTTTTGAGCCAACCACACCAGACTCCCGTCATTTAAGGGATCACTATGTCGGCCTTGCGCCCAGTCTTCCCTCTTGGTGATTTCCACAGTGAAATTCTTGTGGAAGTTAACTTCTGGAAGCAAGACGTCTGTCGTCATTGCAAGAAGTGGACATTCAAACACTTTTTGATGTAGTGTCCTTATTGTCTCGGATTTCCAGTGTTCTATGCCAGCGTTAGTCCTATAGATGCCAGCCATCATCTTCTTCTCGATAAAGAGGTTTAGAGGTGGGAGGCTGAGGATTGCATTAAGGGCTATGGCTGGTGTTGATCTTGTAAATTGTTATGTGGATCACTCGTTTGTATTGTGAGTAAATAAATATAACTTTCTAATAGAAAAGAGTTTTTTATATTATATATGTACCTTTACAAAGAGCACTGGCAGACCAACCACTCACAGAGCATAGAAGATGTCTTACATAAAGTTAGCATAGATTAAATTATACAATGATAGATTATATCCTTAACAGATCTAACGGCTCCTGTAGCCATCAGGCATGCAGTGCGCTGCAGGTCTGATAACTTGCGGTGTCTTCGAGCCCCATATCGTACAGGTGTAAGTTATTGACGGCCTGACAATGGTGGTGTAAAGCCATAAGGTGATTTTTGGGTTTAGTCCCCATCTCGTCCCTACAAGCCGTTGACATATACCTAAGGCAGTTTTAGCCTTTTGTATCGTGTTCTTAAGGTGTGACTCCCAGGTCAGTCTCTTGTCGATGATTACGCCCAAGTACTTGACCTCTATTGAAAATGGTATTGTTGTTCCTTTAATAGTCAGTGGTGAGAGCTTGTCCAGCTTTCTCTTCCTAGTAAAAGGGACTACAATAGTTTTTGTAGGATTTACAGTCAGTTGATTTTCTGAACACCAGTTAACAATTGTGTTTACGGTTTTCTATAAAATTGAGGTCACAGTGCTTTGACAAGGGCCTATGACACAGGCCACTACGTCATCTGCATAGCTCTGTACGTTAAGATTCATTTCTAAAGTTTTTACTAAAAGTTCATCTATGACAAGGGACCATAGCAATGGCGATAAAACGCCTCCTTGCGGGCAACCTCTTGTCGCTCTGAAGCTTCTAGTTACCTTATGGAGGTCTATTTTTACTATTCTGTTTTTTAGCATTGCAACTATCCATCGGGTCGTTGTTTCATCGATCCCTTTGTTCTTCAGCCCTTTGGTTAGAGAGGTGGTGGTCACGTTGTCAAATGCTCCTTCTATATCTAGGAATGCACAGACGGCTATTTGCCTGTCCTCATGAGCTCTGTGGATCTCATTTAAGGTATAGTGACACGGTAATTTTACAGCCCTCATTAGTATCAATGTATAGTTATTAGTTTAATTGAAAGCACAGTATGTGTTAGTAGGCTTTGGCCCGCTTAGGCACTTATATTGTTGGGTTAAATGTAATAACTATAATATTGTAAATAATAAAGTATAGATACCCAGCGGGGACAGCTTGGATCGAATGTGCGTTATAGATTTGCTATCGTCAGAAGTGCGGTAACGAAAAGAAAAGGAAAGCTGTGCTTTGTAAGTTATTGTTTATTGAAGGCAGCCCAACCTGATACATTGTGTCTGTACGTGATCTTTGAGTTAGAAAAGTTCTCTGCTCAAAAAAGATCTTCAAGTTGCTCAAGAATCTGACTATATTGTTCAGGATCAACTGCGGAATATTACGAAAGATTGGTGTAACCATATCCGCGTATACCCAAATCGTTGTTTGACTGCTTAAGTCAACATGTAGCGGTGCGCATGTAATCAGAACTCTTTTAGGCAATGATGTTTACTACTGATAACACATCAATACTGTGCAATGTTTTAAAACTGAAACGGAGTTGAATTCTGTTAAACCTTCTTGGTTTTTTATAATCAATGGAAACACCTGTCCGTAGTATGACATTCCATTGGCTGTCACATCAATTTAAATATACCAACTGACCGGTTATGTATTAATCTATCTTATTAATTATATCCCAATACATCTGCGTAACTGTGTTTTTTCTTACACTTCAAGTAATTCAAATACAATTTTTTAAATATTTCATAAGATTATTCGTAAATGAAGCAGATCACATAGCTTGTATGAGGCGGAAAGAAAGCGTTAGACAAACAGCATCGCACCGAGGAACGACGTTTCGTGCAGTCATTATTGCTATTCGACTAAATGAAATTACAAGATGTTTTTGAATTTGTATGACTCAATTTCAATGCACTAATACAATGTCTACCTCTTATCTATATTATTTATACTTATATAAAATTATTACCTACAGGACTATCACAGGGCCAGCTTAGTAGCTGATAATCCTGATTTGATATTGGTAGTAATCTCTCAATTTCCAATCATGCAACTGAGATGTTAAAAATATTCACTGTATAGCAGCCATGTCAAAGATACGGCCCGCGGGCCGCATCCGGCCCCCGGGCCCTATCAATACGGCCTGCGATCGCAATGTGTCACAGAAAGAAAAATAGTGTTTTTAAAGCCTTTAGACTTCACTCAATTCCTCTACAGAAGTTTTAAAATGCGTACACAACATTTACAAGTAGTTTCAAAGGCAGCGCGTGCCTAGACAAGCGAGAGAGATAGACAGTAACGCCATCTCTTAGCAACAAGCGGGATATTCCACGCGCTTCGAGTCTGGACTAGAACTTTAGCGATATAAGTAAAAGGAATGCGTCGGCGCCTCTAACGTTTGAAAGACAACGTCACTGCTTGGGTTGGTGGATACCTAACGGTGTGAACGAAACCAACCGACGTCTAGCCTAGAGCATCGTCGGGTCTCCTTACACGACAAATCTAGAAGACCGGAGCCCATTGCACTAGGGCATTGTGTCCCTAGGGTGAAGGTACATTCCCCGGTCATTCCCCGGGAGTGGCCGGTTTCGGTTTGTCCCCCCCTCCCCCCCTGCCTCCTCAGGCAGGGGAGTAACCCACGTCTCTTTGTTAGGTCGTGCCTTCCGCGCCCCGCACCGCGCGTGTCGCGCACTGGCGGGATTCCCCGCGCCTTCCGCGCACTAAACTTTGTGTCGCTCCACTAATCTTTAACTCGCGATGGACACCAAACGGTTCCCCGCAACCTCTGCCGATCCTCTTGCCGATATAGTCCTAAATTCGCAGACTCAACTCTTGAGCCAGCTAGGCACCCCTCAAAATCCCAAAACAACAATCTTAACGCGCATTGTGAAAAACTCACTATAAAATGGAAGCTCATTAACCCGTAAATTCAATGACCAAATTTCCGCTCTTGAAGCACAAATCTCCCGAGTTGAGGGAGCATCCAAAGTCCCCACCAGTTGCAAGCAACCGGTTGTCCCTACCCCATCACCCTCCGAAAGTGCGTCTACACCGACTAACGTCGATCAAAAACCCATTAACTCCAAGCGCCCTATGCGCTCGCCATCCCCACAGGGGGTTGACAAATATATCCTCCGTAGGGTAATTCACAGAGGAGGAAGTCCTGTCCAGCCTTGTTGACCAAGGCTATCCCGTTACCGGAGTGCAGCGGCTGCACCACCGGGACGGCAAACCCATCCCACTCGTCCAAGTAATCCTTAACCCTTCTGATAAGGCGCGCTCCCTTCCACAAGACACAACCCTTACGGTTGTTGTCCAAAGGCCCCGCGCAGTGCAACCGCTGTCAGCGGTACGGCCACGCGGGTGCCAACTGCCTAGCCAGTCCTCGTTGCGTGAAATGCCTTGGCGATCACGCAACGTCCGAATGTTCACGCAAGTGTGACAATCCTGACTCCATGTCCACCCTGTCCACCCACAGCCTGTGTGCTGTTCGGCCAAATTGGCCATACAGCAAACTGGAAGGGCTGTCCTAAAGCCCCTCGTTTTAAACCCACTATGACGACCTCCATAGTCGAGTGGATAGTACACCGGTTTCAAGGTGTCGCCATCTCTGAGGTCCCGGGTTCGAATCCCGATGGGGGCAGATGTTTGTGTGATGAATGCGAGCATTTGTACCTTAGTCATGGTTGTTGATATACATTTCAATAAAAATTATTTATATATGTATAATATATGTATGTCTATCCGTTGCCCTAGATCTCATAGCACAAGCCTTACAGAGCTTAGTTTGGGCTAGGCTAATTGGTGTAAGTGTAACAAATATTTATTTATTATTATTTATTTATCCCGTCCAAATCCCTTAAAGCGCCTCGCCCCTCCACCCTGCAAAGGACAACGGCCAACTTTCCGGCGTTGCCCAAAGCCTCTCTTCAACCCCCAATGTCTGAACAGGCTTGGGGTCCCGCCCCTCCAAAGGCCCCTCAGGCCACCACTCCGCCTACAACCCGGGGCGTACTGTTAGGAGGCCGACCCTGTTTGACTTTTTAAAAAAAACCACTTTGTCTTTTAACCGCACTTTATTAATTCACAAGATAGAACTGACTTCTTGAAACTAGTGCACTCCGCTAATGCCCGGCTCTAACTAACTGTGGTCGTGATCGACCCGTAACCAACTCAACTAAAAGTGCATGCTTACACAAAGGGTGAATAGAAATGGCGTAATAGACCCATTAACTAGGGATGTAACACCCCCCCCCTTTCGACGGAGCTTTATCAAAAATAAGATGAAGCGGAGAGAGAGAAAATGTAAAGATTTAGAAAACGATTAAGTTTCATGAAATCAGTTGTGGAAATAGTATATCAAAAACAGAAATAGTAATATTACAAAATGAATCTCTTACAGATCCAAAATAATTAATATAGTAATGATGCAAAATAATTAAAACAGTATTAAATTAGAACTAGTATACGATATAGTATTAAGATACAGTGATAAGTTCTGTAGTTAAGTGTACAATAAGATTTAGCATTTGACTTAACATAGTGAATAGTAAAACAGCATAGCAAATATTGTAGACATAGTAAACTTTTAATTTATGAGATGTTTATTTAATTACATCACATCTTAAGATTTATTATCCATTCATTATAATATAAACATAGTTTGGTTAAGATATCTTTAAACTTATGCGCAGCTTATCAGTTAAAGAGACATTGTATTACAATAACAAACATAGCATTATGCCGTAAAAACACGAGACAGTGTATTCATTTGAACATAGTAAAGTTAGCATTCAGTAAACGACATAGTATAACAATAATACAGCGTGTAAAACATAATACAGTAAATTACGATTTTGGGCCGTCGACAGGCGTTTTAAAAACTACAAGTTATTAATTATTAGTTTTTATTAATTAATTACAATATATAACTATAACTAGGCTTATTACTATCATCGATTGATCTGTCTGTTCGCCACCGCGATTGGAGCTCAAAGACATCTGTGCAGCCCCCCTAGACAAAATGCCTTTTTATTTGAGTTTTCTATAATAAATAACATAAAAATGTATGGAACTGACATTTCCAGTAGATCCGTCACGTGACTTGATGACGCTGATAGAAAACTCGCAGACAAGATGCTAACTGTGTTTCTATTCTATCGCTCGTCTGTGTTCTATTTTGACAGTAGAAGAGTTCTATACAAATTCATAGACAAAATGTAGTTTGTGACGTAAACAATAGATAATAAATGTACTTTCGTTGCCTTTGGGAATGTAATGATATAATGCTGGCTATCAAGTTCTAGTAGTGCTTCCTTACGTAGAATTATAGATGTTGTGTTGAACACAACATCTATAATTCTATCATTTCTGATTCATGTAGTGATTCTATCATGTCTAATTCTAATCATGTCTGATTCATGTAGTTCTTGATGAGAAATTAACTGTGATATGCAGTCACGTTGATTGCGGGTCTGATGGTTAACTTCTTGCTTGCATATATATAATAGGTGTCGATCTTCGGGCATTCAGCCTCCATATATACATATTCCTGGGAGTTGATTGCAATAAAAGGATATGGTGGTATAATTATTTCGGAATTATTATTGGGCACAGGACATAACATATAAAGGTTAGTCGTTGAGGACATGATAGGAAATTTAAGGACTATAACTATCTTCTTATCTATATAATATGAATGTAAGCTTATTAAATCATAGTAATATCTTGTATCGATATTTAAAATTGAAATAGGGCTATATAGTGCCTTTAATTTTATAATAATTTTATATAATTGATCAATAGACAAAACTGAATTGTGCATAGAATTTGTGCGAGTAAAAGCTAATATATTTTCTAATCTAAATATTTCCAAGGAGAGATCCTGGATATTTTCGCTTAACATACTAAAAAGTTGCGATAACTGCGCATATTGGGCTATGTACCCTTTATCTGAGGAAGTAACATTAATTAAATAAGTTACTGCCTTTCCTAATTTATTTTGATTCTTAGTTAAATTACTTTAATACTAACCTACTACTTTAATATTTGAGTTTGTTGGAAAGTCATGCCTTTGAATAAACTAATGTGCTTATTAAATTAATAGATAATTCTTTTTCATTTTTCTGTAGAATTGTCAAAGCATTTTCTAATTTCAATGCATCGTCATTATCTAGGTTACCGGTTATACTTTTTATAAAGGTACCTAAGGGATTTATCAGACCACGTTTAGCTCTTCTAGGTTCGAATTTGTCAAAAAGATATGTAATTTGGTTTTTATAAAGAAGGAAGTGTTGGTTAGGGATTTTAGAAGCTACGTTAGTCAGTTCTAGTTTTGCAGTATCGATTTGTTGTTCTATCTTACCAAGATCGATATCCTCGAGAAAAATGTTTTTTTTTCCTCAGGAGAGGAAGGCTGAGAATCCTCACAAGGAGCACGAAACTTACCCAGGATACCCCCGCAACGGCAAGTGTCACAGAGGTTATGTTGGACTCCACACGACCGGAACGGTCCAGCCACGTGACCTACCGACTAGACTCAGCCTGGCCTAGGTTCTAAAACCATATAGGCAAATCGTGAGGGCGACCGCCCCTCAGGAGAGGGGCGATGCAGCGAGAAAAATGTGATTGTGGGAAATGATTCTAGTTTTTCCTAATTCAAAGGGCAATAGGCCGGGCGAATTTGCGATAAGTCGTCAAGTCGTATGTTGGTCATTTGTAAGTCTGCTTGGGCCAGGGTCATTGTTGTAGCGAGGGTGAGTAACAGTGTCCTGTAACAATGTAGAGCTTTTAATTTTTTTTTATCTTGTTTCAAACGATTTTTTACTACTGGGCCTCGTTTTTTGGAAGTATATATATGAATAGGTAGACTGGCAACTACTTCGTCACTAGTGTATCGGGGGGCTAACTTTTGTCATGTTGCTGCGGGGTTTCTAACAAAAATTTCTTCATCTCTTTCAAGAGTTTGGATAACTACCCGGAATTAAAAAAGCATGCAGCATGCATTCTGTGCATGTTTGATAGCATCTATTTATGTGATCAGATGTTTTCCGTCATGAAAATAAATAAGAACAAACATCGCACAAGACTTACCAATGAACATCTCCAATTTGTTCTTAAAATAATTACAACAAATATGATACCTGACATTAATGAGCTTGTCAAAAACAAGAGATGTCAGGTATCTGGATCCTCCAGCTCAAAATAATTACCCTCTTTTATAACTTTAATATGATTTTTGACAACCGTATATTTCATATACTATTATAGTTATATGTATAAATAAAATGTTATAATAATTAAGTATTTTTTTTTATTTGAATCTGGCCCGCCTACACATTCAAAATTTAATATGTGGCCCTCTCCAAAATTGAGTTTGACACCTCTGCTTTAGATAGATTTTGAGATAAATCTACCTCTTACTATGTAATTCAAACGAAGCGAACGAAAGTCACAGAACTCATAATTAATGATTAAACGAACTTACCTTAAGTGAAGTTCTATCATAATTATACGATAGCTTTGTCCGAAGATATTAGAAACATAAACACACGTAGTATCACATATGGTGATGCCAGATACGCACTTTAGTTTGGGATAGCTACCCCAATTTTTTATTTTAATTTGTGGGTAGGTCTACCTACATTACTTTGTGATCGTCGGGTCGTTATTTCGTCATTTAGTTTAGAGTGGAAAAAGGAATATAGAAATAGATATATGCTTACAACATATTTAATACTTAAGGGGGTCACACGACTCATACGTGAGAAGGGCGGGAGGGTTTCTAATATCTTCGGACAAAGCTATCGTATAATTATGATAGAACTTCACTTAAGGTAAGTTCGTTTAATCATTAATTATACTTAAGCTTTGTCCTCGATATTAGAAACATAAACACACGTAGATTTTGAGAGACAGTGTAAAATGTTGTACGTGTAGATCTATTTCTTTTATGTTATTGTTTATGTAATGAAAACGAAAAATGTTATACATGCATCATTATTTATTTCATCGGATAATTAATGTGATTTTACAAGGAAGTAGGCAATTTATAATATCTAAACAAGAAGATAATTATTTGTTAACATTATTGATTAATAATGTACTTAATCATCTTATTTGTATATAACTTTGTGTAGATTTAATTATTTATAATACTTCTAGCGAAATCACTTGATTGATAATCATTGGTTACAATTGTTCTATTATAGAATTTACCGAATGTATTAGAGCTACCGCTCCAACCGGCGGTTTTCCTTATTAGGTCTAGGTTAATACCTAGTTTACGTGCTCGAGAGGAAGCTGCATGTCTTGTGCTATGAGCCGAGAATAAAGAGGTGTCAATACCACTTGTCTGTAATGTAGACTTTATCCATCTGCTGAGAGTTTGTGAAGATACGATGTTGTGTGGTTTCTTGAAGCTAATAAACAACGTAGTGTTATGGTTTCTATAGTTTTGTGTAACGCTTAGGTATGTGCGCAATGTGTCTACAGGGCAGATTTGTGGCTTTTCTCGAAAAAATGGCAGAATTAAGATTGGTTGTTGGGAACTGGGCCGCGAGGTCTTGATAAGATCAGGAATTTTAATACATACTTCGTCTGATTTGAATTCTATATTCTGGATGTTTATTTTTGTCAGCGTTTGAACCCTTTGTGCGGTTACCAGCGCTAATAGAGTAACTAATTTTTTGGAAAGTTTTTCCAATGGAAGTTGATCATTCGGATACCAATTAGACAAGAAATTTAATACCTGTGACGTATCCCAAGTTGTATTGTACTTTGGCAACGGAGGCCTTAATCTATAAAATCCTTTAAAGAGTCTTTTAATACGATCGTCGTTACCAATATGACGACCTAGTATGAGAGACAGTGCTGACCTATACGTATTAAGAGTCCCGTACTGTGAGTCATTGTTGAAGCATTCTGTCAAAAAATACATGACTTGTGGTATTGACGCCTCGTATATATTTATGTTATTATTGCGGCAGAAATAATGCCATTTCTTTAAGCAAGTGTCATATTGCTTAATACTATTATCTGCCAGCGATGACATCATAATATCAATAGATAGAGGGGGGGTACATCTTCTTAGCATTGAGTCCCGGACAATACGCCTGCAACCAGGGTAATCTGTTGGTGTAGGTTGCGATTGCTGGAATGTGAAATAATTAGCTGGTCAGATGGGTTAAATATTATACATTTTGAAACTAGGAGTTTTTTGAAGAGAGGAAACCATGGTTGGCCGGGCCAAAGAGGTACGACTAATATACCTCTAGCTTTATCGTTTATAATTTTTCTAAGTGTTTTTAAAATAATAGCAAAGGGTGGGAACCCATAGAAATAAAATCCTGACCATGATAGTGTGAAAGCATTGATTGCATACGCATCTGGGTCTCTGCCCCATGAGACATATTTAGGACATTTAGCATTGATTCTACTTGCAAAGATGTCAATTGTTGGCTTTCCAAATTTGGTTGAGATTAAGTGGAACACGGTATTTGATAATTCCCATTCGATTTCGGGATGCACGCGTCTCGACTCTGCATCCGCGACGCTGTTGTCGGCTGAGCTTACATATGACGCAAACACAAATATTTGTCGCGACTCGCACCATTGCCACAAGTCTTTAGTGACCTGGGTGAGGTGGGGAAACTGCACACCTCCCATGCGATTTATATACGATATTGCTGTGGTGTTATCTATTCGTAAAAGGATTTGGCAATTGTAATAATTTTTCGCAAATACTTTAAGTCCAAGGTAAGCGGCGAGTATTTCCAGGTAATTAATATGTTTCTCCTGTTCTACGTTTGACCACGGGCCGTTCGCAGTCTCCCCATTGCATGTTGCTCCCCACCCAGTAGTTGAGGCATCGGAGTATATTTCAAGGCAGTAATCGTCGGATTTGATCTTGCTCACTGGATTTTTAATAGCCTGTGACCACCAGTCAAAGTCTGGCTCCAATTTGTTAGAGATATTCATGTACTTGTCATAATTGTCATTGTTTATTTGTAAGTTTAAGTATTTTTCTCTTTCGAAAGACTTTGTATATAGCCAACCGTAATCTATCCCTGGGCAAGCTGAGGTGAGTAATCCAACAAATTGAGCAAAATCTCTTATTTTACACCTTTTATTATGTCTGTATTTATTAATCATGTTTTTAATTTTCTTTATTTTTTCTGACGGTAAGCTAACTTGAAATAGTTCAGAGTTTAGAATAAACCCTAAATATTTACACTCCGTTCTAGGAACAAGACAACTCTTTTGACGGTTAATTATAAATCCTAATGAAGTAAGCAGTTTTAGAGAGTCTTTTATATTTTTGTTGCATGAATTATATGAATCTGAGATTAGAAGCAAATCATCTAAATAAATTGTGGAAGAATGTCCCATACAGCGTAGCAGTCCAAATGGTAGTGAATTAAATTCGTAACATAATCCATTAAAATTGAATCTTAAATATTTTTTGGAGTTCTCATGAATTTTTATTAAAAAATAGGCATCTTGTAAATCTATTGTAGCCATGTAGGACGTTTTTGTTATTAACTTAATAGCTGTACGGAGGTCCTCTAATTTGAAGTGTTGAGTGTTAATATAATTATTTAGATTTTTTAAATTTAAAATAAATCTAACTTTACCGTTAGATTTTTTATTTACAAAGAAGGAAGACAGAAATTGGTCTTTGCAAGGTTCACATTTGGAAACCGCACCGATGATTAAAAGATTACTTATAGCCTCAGTTAATTGGTTTTTTTCTGTATCAGAAAGTTTTCGTGCTGTTGGTGGGTTATTTTGATACACTGGTTGCAAAATAGGTATCTCATAACCTTTAATCCAGCTTAATATAACGGGATCGTTCGTTAAGAGTGACCATTGGTAGAAAAATTTTGAAAGCCTACCAGCGTACATTACCGGGTCTATCGGTGGGTGCGGTTCTGGGCTGGCTGCTGTTGCGATATCCTGGAGGAGGGTGCGCGCCGATTCCTCTGAGAGGCAGGCTGCGGGAGGATCCTCTGGTTCCCCTGCGGCCTGCGTTTCGGGGGAGGATTCCAGTTTAAATTTTTGGCTGGCGGAGGCTTCGGTTTCTTCACTACTGATCTAACAGCTGGGTTGAACTTCAATTCAGCTCCTGATCTGGATATTGCCTTAGCCGTCTTCAAGGTTTCTGCAAAGTCCTTACCAAAAAGCAAATTATCGATTGATGTATTCTGTAATTGATCTTTAAGGTCTTTTTTAAGGGTCGCTAGAATAAAGTTCCGCCTGGTATAAGAGTCTAGGTACTGGCAATCGCAGAGAATCCGATTGGCATCCATTAGGAGTTTTATGAGGGTGTGATTTTTTTCTTCTGTTGATAGGGCATGTGTAATGGCTTGTCCTATGCATGATATAGCGTTAGCTATTTGTTTTTGTTTGGTTTCAATGCCTTTATCCCTCTTGGCTACCGTATCCGACAGGGCGACCTTGATCTCCGGGTTAAGGGTTGGGGCATCTATTAGTCTACAGTTGGCTGGTGGTAGATACTTTGTTTGTAGCTCTTTACGTGTATCTTTTGAAAGCCCTTTTGTGGCGATGTGTTCAAAGCGAACTGTCAAATCCTTATGGATATCTTCCCCATAAGATTTATTAACTGATGGGTCTTCGCCCAGTAAAGCTAAAATGTCGTCGCCAAGTGGTTGAACTTGTTCAATTTGTGTATTATTAGTTGCACTTAGCTGGTGTTGGTCGGCAGGTGTGCCATAAGGAGTGGCAGGGTCGGGTGTGTCCCGCACCTTGGGCGAGCCGGCAGCGACAGCTGCGGCGCAGGCCCTGGTATATGCGGCATCTGCAGCGTCAGCCGCGGCACTCGTAGATGGTATTGGGTCGGTTTCGGTTAGATTGTCGTACGAACCCGGTTCGACCTCTATAATTTCGTCGTCTGAAATGGTTAGAAAATGTTTGTGGAGATCTTATGATCCTGTGGGAGTCATTGCATGGCTGAAAAGAAACCAGGCCATGTGAAACGTACAGTTATTGACACAATCGTTTTGAATGTATCCAAGAAACTGTAGAATGGGTAGGTAACAACTCAAAGCGTTGCTCCGCATGCCCAATAGTTAAGTTATTGTTACTTGAGGGAAGGTATTAACACCTTTTTGATAATACCGCACTCCCTGTCACTATAGCATTACAACAAGGCTTACATTTCGCACAGAAAAACAAGCAATGTATTTTCCTTTGTGATTCTAATCACATGTAGGTAGAAGTTGTCTCATAAATGGCAACGCCGCATACCATCGTTTTTTGTCAAATGTGACTTGGTAGGTATATATCTATGTGTGGTATGGAAGAATTCACAATTTTTTCAATAACTGTATTCTTAAGCCTGTAAGTTGGGTGGGTATTAACTCACATTTGCTAATACCGCAGACCCAATTTATTGATTTGTTTTCAAGGATTTTTTATAGCCAAGTATATAAACACATATTTAAACGTATATTCTTAGATCTGTAAGTAGGGTAGGTATTAACTCACATTTGCTAATACCGCATACCCAATTTATTGGTTTTCTTTATTTTAACCATTACGTAATTTAAGTTATTACCTTGGAAATTCGTTAGTTCATCGTCATAATCGTCCCTCGGGGTAGATGAACTTGAGTCACTTCTACGACGGCGTCCACGCAGTATTTTCCGTTCGATTTTTTTCATTTTTCTTAATAAATACTCGTAATCATCATTCTCACTACACTTTTTCCTTTTTGGCATTGTGACGAAGTAAAACAGACAGGCAGAGCACTGAAATGTGAATGACGAAATAACGACCCGACGATCACAAAGTAATGTAGGTAGACCTACCCACACCAAAAATTAAAATAAAAAATTGGGGTAGCTATCCCAAACTAAAGTGCGTATCTGGCATCACCATATGTGATACTACGTGTGTTTATGTTTCTAATATCGAGGACAAAGCTTAAGTATAATGGCGCATAACGTAGAATCTCGACGGATTATTCGAAAATATGTAGCTGGATTCTTAGCACCCCTGGTGCTTGCTCTGTGCCAACGTGAGTCGCCGCCGGCACGGCCTAGGTCGCTATCAGGAGTTTTGGGCTTTGTCCCACCACAGCCCAGTGAGAGTCGATGAGGAGAGCCAGAGCTTCGTTTGTTTGGAACCATACCTCTAGAAGCCACCCAATGTAAAATCAATTAAATCAGTAATACAAAGTATAATGTAATGCAAATATGTATACTTTTGTGCAACTGAATGTGAATGTTTTTATCATATAATTGCCCAAATTAAGTAAATTGATTATTTGATTGTCATAAACGTTAAATAAATTGATTTACTAAACATACATTGAATTTTATTAACATTATTCTTTCTTACGTTACAAGTAACATTTTTTAATATAGGAAGCATACATGTACACGAATAAATGAATAAATAACGAAGTTTATATGCTCATACAAATTAGGCTACTTTACCATACTGTGACGTCACAATGCATTGAATTTTAGTAGGTATGGAGCGTTTTTTAATGTTCCCCGACAACTTTACAAATATGTTACTGTATCTTTAAAATTAATAATCGTAGATACACTATTTCTTCTATAATATTTATCCGCTAATAGTGAACTTTTTATATGACCAGATTAAAAAAACTACCAAAAATAATTGTTCTCATTACATTGATCGAGGAAGTATAAAATGTTATGTCGCTGGAAGCGGCCGCATTTTACGCAGAAGTTTATTGTATTGAAGATTTTGATCTTAACAATAGAAAACAAATTAAAAGACGTGACCAATGGGCCCGTGATAATAATATAGAAGTCAGAGGCATTCCTTAGATGCAGAATGATAATCTATCTATATAAATGGTCTAAAATATTAGGAAACTAGGCAACAAACCTAAAAAATTTGTAACTTAACTACATTACATACTTGTATTTCGATTCGTTTTCCTAACGAACAGAAGTTCATTGTAACGTAATAATTATATATACTAAAGAATTTACATCTTGGCAGTGACCTGGGTAGGGTATATTGATTTAAAAAATCCAATGATGTAGAGCAATTCTTTAAATTACTTAACTGCCACTTCAGCGGCTGCAAACTAGTTGCTCAGTGGCTTCTACTAATGAAACATTGTATGCTATTGTCACCCGTATTGTTATTTTGCTTGGAACTCGGATTTCGCTAATAAATACATGGGGTTGTTTTGCGCAATATTTGTTTGCGTACTTTGTTTTATTCTGTGTATTTAGCGATAAACATACAGTGAAAAAACAGATTGTATGATCTTTACTCTGAGATTACTATTGTTATTTATTTGACAAATTACTTTAATGTTTGTTAGTGTATATTATTAGAATGTCCCAATGCTACACATATTTTAAAGTGAAAGTAAGTCTGCAGTATTATTACATTATATCTGTCATGGAGATGTCACGGAGAATGTCCAGGACAGTTGATTATATTAACGATGATGAGGTCTTTTGACCAAGATCGTTGATATTTGATCTGGAGACTAGTTACTATGTGGCTACGGGGAGTTTGGTAGTGGCGTCCAGTTGTTAGATGGAAACTTGCCTTATTTTAACATATAGATCGGCGTTCATCTGCAGAGGATATCTACGTAACAATATATTAAAGACGGCAAAGGTCATATTGGAAGTAAAATTAAATTGTGTACGTCACTTATAGCTCTGTTATGGAATCTTAGGATATATGTACTTGCAATTCACAGTAAACCAAATTGACATATATATTTTTTATTGCTTAACCCAAAATATAATGTAACTAGCTATTGGCTTACAACCATCTGGTATATCAGAGAATACTGTTATTTCGACACACTATTTTCAGTGCGATCTCAATCAATTTCATCAGCATAGCAATAATAATAATAAATTTCTTTATTTAATTACACATTCGGTATTTTAGCAATTGTGATGATAGAATTCTTGATGATATCTTCTGATAATGAAGTGATCGATGACGATCTGTTATTGGGTACATTAATGGTAATTAAAATATGTTGTCAGAATCAGAATCACAATCAAATAATGCTACAATTAAATATTTGTTAATCTGGTGAATAAGATAGTATTAGGGTCAATATTTAAAAATGTACATTTTTGATGTCAGGCAAAGGCACAGTCAGCGCTGCTCTATAAAGAGAGCATATGCGCTAGAAGAGACACGGTGTACCCAAATGGCTCCGGCCTGTATTGAAAGGAACCTAATTGATCGGGGGGATCTGTCGCGTTCTACGAAGTCTTTACCGATTTTGATTGAATAAATTCGCTGAAGGCGGCAGCGGTATTGAACTGTAATTCGCTGATTCGCGTATTAACTGGTTTGGGTGCTCATCCGCGGCTCGGAAGAACCACTTAGATCACTCCCTAAAATGCTGTTGGATTGTGGGGAGTCCGTAGTAGGGGGCATCTGCCACTCGGTGCAAGAGTTTGCTCTGAACGGTTTGGATCGGATGCAGGATTTGCGGCTCGGTATGTGCAAATACCGGGCACGCGTAAGAAAGGACTGGTAAAAATGGTTTCTATCTATACTTACTTATTCATTAAATAGGTATAGGTATGAGTTGTTAGCTCCAAAACCGTAATCCACACAGAAATCGTTCAACAGTATTCCTTAGACGATGCAGTAAGAGATTTTTATAACGTTGATGGGATTAAAGATAAGCATTTTCTTCGTAAACTAACAAAATCATCTGTAATAAATCAGTGTACAGTTATTTATTTATTTATTTAATCTTTTTCGCACAACAAGAATCAGATGTACAAAAGGCGGACTTAATGCCTGAGGCACTCTCTACCAGTCAACCTGTAAAATGTGAGAACCATTGTAGAGTTATTATTATAACGTATCACAATATAAAAACAAATATCTTAGAAAGTATCGTATATACAGTAAAACATGTGATAAAACATTGTGATTAATGAGACGAAACGAGCAAAAGTGCTTAAACGAGAATGTTACGTAACCCATACGTACGAAGTAAAATCATCAATAGTCAAAAAAGGAAATCTGGACTTAAATCAAGAATATTACGTCCAAACCCTACTACTATTATAAAGGCGAAAGTTTGTAAGTATGGATGTATGGATGTTTGTTACTCTTTCACGTAAAAACTACTGAATGGATTTGAATGAAACTTTACCACAATATAGCTTATACATCAGAATAACACATAGGCTACAATTTTTGAGGTTTCTGATGTGAGGTCGTAAAAAAAACACATTTTTTGCGCTTACATTGCAAACGCTGACTGAATCCTACAAGATAGATCAAAACAATTTACTACAGTATTGTACAACTTAAAAAGGTCTACAAAAAAGTCCGTGATGGTATATGTTTATCTCTTAGGAATAACCCACAATAACCATTTTTATCCTTTACTTTGTACGAGAAATAATGGCTTATTTACGAAGCGATTTTAAGCAATACAGTATTAATCCTTATCCAATTAAGTATCTTAAATACATTGTGCATTTAATAAAGATCAATATGGCTTTTTACAGCATGTAAATTAAATAAATATTTTCGAAGATATCACAGATTTAAAATGCAGAGTCATAGCAATTTCGGCGATAAGAGCATACTGCAGTAGCTACCTATAGGCCTATGATTAGGGCTCTGCAGTGTTACCGTATTTCTTACTTATTACTAGACTAGACGGGACGAACCTGAAGTCCACGCGAACGAAGTCGCGGGCAAAAGCTAGTAATGAATAATTTTAGGCATGTGATGTCCTGTCCTTTTCCAAGTGTTAATTCTAAGCTAAATAGTTCAAGTTAAATCCAGTTAAGGGTATGAAAAATAATTTATCGAGTTTGTTGCTTTCGCATTTTATTATTAGTATGGATTGAGACACTATGGCACCGCTGTTCGATATGCATAAATTTTGGTTTATTTCTATTGATTTTAGTATTGCCACATTACATTTACACGTGTAAAGTTTGCGTAGATAAAAAAATAAATCTAATTTTCTACAATGATAAGATTATTAGATAATTATTACAATATGTAGGTAATTGATTAATTTACACTCGCAAGCAAAAGTATGCAGTCTCCTACTTTCGATTTGCTATAAACGATTAAAAAACGAAATAAAAATACAGATTAATAAAAATGATATAGTTTTAAAGTTTATTTTGTGAACTTTATATTAGTACTATACTATAAATATTAATTTCAATTGGACTTTTATTTTAGGAGCTGTTCTTATTCAAGCATCTGTGACCCTCTGGTGTTGCGGGTGTCCATGGGCAACGGTTTTCGCTTACCAGATGATCCGTTTGCTCGTTTGCTGCCCTA
Source organism: Scirpophaga incertulas (assembly GCA_036419045.1). Lineage (NCBI taxonomy): Eukaryota > Metazoa > Arthropoda > Insecta > Lepidoptera > Crambidae > Scirpophaga > Scirpophaga incertulas. Next base: position 13,009,062 of record CM071627.1, on the reverse strand, counting down.
TCCTATAAAAAAAAAGTGAAGGAAGAAGGAAAAAATAAAGGAAGTAGGAAACGATGACCATAATAATTTTCATTTGTTATAAAATATTTATTCTCAATATTTGTTGTATTACCTCCCCAAAGCCCTAATAATAGCTCAAAGACAAATATTTTTATGAGCCAAACCACAAATCAAAAATTGAAGTGAAGTGTAGCAACTGGTGTTATCGTGCATTAATAGAGTTATCGCCGATATATCCTGCATAAGGAACAATATGTTTTACAAGAATACAGGAAATGAATAACGGCCCCATAACAAGTTCTGTTTTGTCGTGGTATAAAGTACTGGGCCATCTACAAAGAACGATTCCAATAGGTTGTCGTTTTAACGATATCACTCTTCAGGTCATCTATAAGCTAGACCCCTTAGATCGTTACATATTGCACTCATTTAGATAAGAATTGGCCCCCATTGCTTAACTTCTCTATAATGATTGTCAGTATATTGAAGGCGTGCTTGTCAGTTACGTACCTGTGGCTGGCTATTTCAAGTCAAGCTCGCTTCTTTGTCGTAGCATCGTTGGTGATTCCATATATTTGCTCGTGAGTGTAGTTGCTTAGGCATGCTTAGGCACCCACCGTACCGATTTCATTTAAATATGAAATCGGTACGGTGGTCTTGTCAAATTGTCTTAGCACAGGCTTTGGCGATCAGCAGACACAATGATTTGGTACCGAGGAAATATGGCGCTTTCTTTCTTTCTTGGTTGTCTGCTGTTAAATTTTATTAACTGTGACACTGATTATGCTAATAATCCATCAGTTAAGTTATTCCAGGAGTATATACGAATCAACACGACGACCTTCAATGATTTACGTAAGTATTTTTTATTAGAAATTTGTATAAATTGTAGAATTTTGTAGAAATAGGCACGACGGAGGTCTTTCACATCCATGCAGATAACTGTGATAAAGTCCCTTCAGAGGTCCTACATTGGACACAGTTATATTTAAATTCGTCTCGTGTCTTTGTAAATTGCTCTTGCCTAACTATATACTGATTGTTTTAGGATCGGTCATTCATCATATCCATTAAAAGTGAAGATTCTGTTGTAAAAATATTAGCACTAATTAAGATTTTTTTTTTCCCTTACAAACTAAGTAATTTATTTTTGGTACTGAGTATCGAGATCCCTACATTAGCGAACGTGGAATACACGCAGCAAGCAAGAGCTTACTACCATTACTTTTGTGTTAAAAGCTGAATAGGGGTATTATTTGAAAGTTTTAGCATTCATTTTGAAGCCAGTTAACTCTGAAAGCACTTGGTGTTCAGGTTTTAAACAAGCAACTATAGGGTTTGTCTAAAATCTAACATACATGGCCCTTAAATATTAATTCACCAGCCTTAATAAATTATATATATCTTAGATTTTTTTTCTCATTATTACAACTTCCTTAATTTCTGTTTTAGTACCGTTAAATGTAATAAACTTTATCTACGTGTCGCAAGTCAGGTTCCCAAGATACACGTGAGGCTGCGTGCGCCTCCGGCTAAGCGCGCACGCCATGGTGAAGTCTATCTGTCTGGAGGACTGTCCAGGGGTTCTCGGACAGTCCCTCCTTTGGCGGTGGCTTGACCAACTCTTGGTCGAGCCGGCCCCGGGACACATGGCGGTCGAATTGCGAGAGCGCACCCCGCTATGTGCCCCGTATGGGCCCAGAGAACTCGGGGGGTTTTAGTGGGTAGGCCGGTCCTCTTGACCGGAGAGCCCCACACGCGGCCGCGTCTTGCCAGCGCGGTGTCATGGTGCACAAGGTCGCATTTCCCCCCCTGTACAAAGTACAGTGCAAATTGCAATTATAAGATTTTATATTTTTTGTCAATTAGGCGCGTCAATTGTGCACTTTGATCGCGACCTACAAATATCAGTGCAATGAACTGCGATCTGTTGCCGTAATGGTTAAATTATACATAGTTTTTATTTAGTGTTCAATTAGAAATCATGACAACAACTCTCGCCTTGCATTTTAATTTATTCTTTTTGGCACTCATTGACATTTGACATTAGTTTAAGTTGACATTTCGATTTAATTGACATCAACCCCCAAACACCCCCTCAAAAAAAAAAGGTTCCCAAGATACAAGCTTTTACTTAGTTTTAGGACCATAGCTTATTATTATGTCATTGTTATTTACCATGTATTTATGTACTATCGTTTTATGTAAAATTTTCTGAAATTTTTGATATAAATGAATAAAATATAATTTCCAATCTATTAAACCAAATTAATAATAAAATGATACATCTTCTTATACCTACATTATAGACATATCTTCATAAGCAAAAAGTTTACATTCTTTTTACAAAAAGCAAAAACTAAAATATCTTTGAATTACTGATAATATAGAATAAACCTCACACAGTAACTTTTTCTATAAGGGATTTACGATAGTTACGGATTATTTACGATCACACGGGATACCATTAGAAGGATGTGATTACTTTAACTTCGCCTTTATCTGAGCACCGATCTTGTTTCAATAGTTTGAAATCGTGCGGTTCTCTTTTCAACACTTTTACTACATTTTGACGGTTCGCTAAAAACTCAGCTCAATTACAGAGATATTTATATACTTAGTCTTTCCATAAATATTACAACGAGGAAAAATCTTTTTTTTTCTATCGCCTATAACAATTACTAATTTAATGTGTGTTACACTAAATACATATGAAGTTTGATCTCTATAGACAGCAATACACTCCTATAAACACTTGAGCTTAATAGGGTAACGTCATCATAGATTATTAAATCATTATTAGATAACATTCTGTAGGAGTTCCGAAGTTTTCCGGCGGGGGCGATCAACGCTGGACGCCATCTATTAGTTTTCTAGTAGATTATAATTTATAGCTAATAGCATATGCGTAGTCCTCAGCATAACACTTACAGTACTCCTACAGTACACATTACCGACTGAATACAACCCATTTGCACATACAGTAATACTATACGCGATTCCCAATGGAATCAACACAAAGTTGTGTTGGGCTTGGGTGTTAATAGATCACCTCTGTCCAGCTCGCTTAACACTAACGGCAGTGCTGTGGGGGAGTACCCCCAGTGTATCCTACATACAAGTTGGGTGTAGCGAGCACTTTCCTAGGGCAATCCGTGCCGACTATCTAGAGGTGTTCAATATTCCCATACTTGAACTCTATACATGCATGACCCGATTTATTATAGAAATGCAGATGCGTAGATTGCATGAGCGTAGCTTGAAAACTAGCGGATGGGCAGATTTGCATTAAAAGATAACAATTTACTTATAATTGCAAGACCTGAGAAAATTCTAGAACATTCCGTTAGAAGATTAAAACTTTACATATAATTGCAAGTTCCGAGAAATTTCCAGAATGTTCTAATAGTATAGACGTTACAGGGTGGCGGGCGCATTGCATCGCCTGCTGCCCAATCTCGGGGGATCGAGGGATGGAGTTCGCCGCCTGTACGAGGGCGTCGTGCGATCGTGCGTGTGGTCGCAAGACAGCGCGAGGTCCCCCCGCTGCAGAGCTCTGCTACGGAGCCTGCAGCGGATAATGGCCATACGGATCGTACGAGGCTACCGTACAATCTCGTACGAGGCGGCGACGGTTCTGGGACGCTCCCCCCCGATTCGACATCCTGGCCGACATGTACGCGGCGACGTATGCGTCGCGGCGTGTCGAGCGCCCTGGAACCCGCGCACGAAGTGCCTAAGCGGGAGTGGCACCGACGGATTGTGGCGGCCTGGCGTGCGCAGCTCGAATTACGGATCTGCGCGCGCCAGCGGGCCGTCGGTGCCGTACCACCTCGAAGCTTGGCTCCACGGGAAGGAGGAGGTCACCTACCGATTGACTCAGATACTCACCGGGCACGGCTGAGTATTTGTGTCGAATAGGACGGGAGGGATCGACACATTGCCACCACTGTGCATCCGACCTCGACTCGGCCCAGCACACGCTGGCGGAGTGCCCCGCGTGGGCCTCCGAGCGCAGAGTCTTGGTCGCAGAGATCGGGCGAGATTTGTCTCCGCCGGCATTGATTGCGGCAATGCTGGCGGACGAGGGAGGTTGGAGGGCTGTGGCCTCCTTCTGTGAAACAGTGATGCTCCAGAAGGAGGCCGCCGAGCGGGGTCGGGAGATGGCCGATCCCGCTCGAAGAAGGCGGCGCCGGGCTCGGTAGCACAGCTGCGGCGCCGCCGCGGCGAGGAAGTCGCGACTGCTACGGCGACCCGGGATGGACCACGCCCCTTCCGTGGCCGGGGAGCGTCGTCGGTGGAGGAGACCGGGGGAGGTAGTAGCCTCCCCGAGGAGGGCTCCCCTCTAGTCAGGGGAGCGGAGGCTGGGGGTTCCCGGAAGTGGCTTGATGTTCCCGGGGGCTACCTACATGCCTGAGGAAGGCCATCCCTGAGGTTTTTAGTGGGTAGGCCTCCCCCTTCTGAGGAGGAGAGCCCCACATAACCGCCGGCTCGCCACAGCCGGGGTATGCAATTTAATGCATTTTCCTCAGGGGAACAAAAAAAAAATAAAAAAAAGGAGTTCCGAAGTTATGATGAAAATAAAAATGATTTATCAACGGCAATGATTGTTTATTATAAAATACATACCTATTAGGTAACACTGGAATTCAATCAATCGTCGTGCTTATTACTGTAAGATAACCTCGAGAAAAATAGTTGGAAAATCTAAACAGTCTAGCATATTTATAATATTGCATAATTATACAAATCAGTACACAAATATTTAGTTAACGATTTCGACATGATAATCACATGACTTTACTTACTTGCACGAAGATGGATGGCGATATTCGGTAGTGACCCTCTGGAGTTCTGTTCGCAACGGAGTAGCACAACTACTGAGCCTAGCTGGTACGACGTGCAATAAGAAACCTAGCTAAGACACTGCTTTACCACCAAGACTCACTGCGTTTATGTTAAAGCAGTGGCGTGCGATAAACTATGAATATTGTATACAATACTATGATAATTGGTTATACTACCATTTATTTGATAATTATTTAAGTATTATTTGTATAATCCTAACAATTCTTATCGCATGACATCTATCTCTGGTTTTAGCGTTTATCGAGCCATTTAAATTGAAATGAAATGTAAATAAATACATTATTCGGTATCTTTCTATGTAATAGGACAGCGTGAAATCACCAAAGATACTTTTTAAGTACACAGATCTGTATTAGGAACCGCGGCAGCTTCTTAGTTAATATTTTATTTGTATTCTTTATTTTGACCCATTAAATAGAATAAAAACTCTCATTACTTTCTACACAATACTTTAGAAATCTACTCTCCTTCTGGCAGATGTGCCAGGTTAGTGGCAATAGGCTTTTTACGCTACATAATTTAGCGCAGTGTGGTTTGTAGTTACACCTCTGGCAGAGGTGTAGTAGTTACACCTTTGGCAGAGGTTGTTCGCAAAAGGTTAGGCAGTGCTTCACCTTTTGGGAAGAATGTGATATACTTATAAAAATAGATTAACGCTTATTATCTGACAGATTAAACAAAAAAGACAGCATCGTGGTTGGACAGTTCAACGTTAGGCAAGTTTAAAAGTTTTTGTAGTACTTAACAATGTCTAATTCTCCAACTATTTTCTACTCGACATACTAATATCAAACCTACTACTATATATAATGTTGTTCAGGAATTGTAAATAAATTAATAAGTGTGATGTAATTGAAGGAATGATATTGAAAATACGTCACACTAATCAAAGATAGTATTGGATATCTTACTTGAAGCATATATGTATTGTGAAACAGGATCTAAGACGATATGCAAATTATACTAATCATTTACAACTCTGAGCCCCATATAACAAACGAGACTGAAACTTCAATCTCTGCTTGAGTACATTTAGAAAGAGACGCCGCTATGTCCGCTTAATAACACCGTCTCTTTCTAACTGTACTCGAGCACAAATTTGAATTTGAGTCACGTTCATACGGGGCTGAAAGTAGTAGTTAAATAACATAAGAATAACACGAAAGTTTATAAGTTTTGGATGTTTATCACTCTTTCACGTAAAACTATTGAATGGATTTGAATAAAACTTTACAATAATATAGTTTATAAATAAAATATTAATTCTGCGCAGCGGAGAGTCGCGGGCACCAACTAGCTGTAATATATTATTCTCATTATTATTTAGAATAAGGTAGGATATCCCCAACTGCCATTTTAAATTAAATTCAAATCTTGAGTTCTGACTACAAAACTTGATATTTTTTTGTATGTTACTGTCAATCAATATATTTTTTTTTTTCAGAACCTGCGGTTGATTTCTGGCAGAGGCTTGCTAATGAACAGAATGTAGTCCTGACGAAACATATGTACAAAGAAGGGATGCCAGTTTTGGTTATAAAATGGCCGGGCAGTGACCCTAACGCATACGGCATCATGCTGAACTCGCATATGGATGTTGTACCGGCTTTAGATACTGTAAATATATTTCTGCTTATCTGAATATATAAAAAAAAAACTAACTGAAGTCTAGAGATTTCAAATGTGGCACTTAGGTTCTTTATGAGATTTAGGAGAGTTGCCGGCAGAAAACTATAACGTATAAAATGTGTGTTTTAAAACCATTAAATAGCATAACGTCGTTCATATTGCAATTAGATCTATGTCAGAAATGACAAGTTTACAGGAGAGTAAAAAAACTGTGTACTGAAAAAAAAATCTATTATAACACTAAAATATTGTTAACTAACGTTTCATAACTATTGCGTTCGTCTTTCGGTCGCGCTCAGAATTATTATCTAAGCATACCTATCAATAATAATAAAAAAATACCAATTTTTAACATAGAACAAATTGCAATATGAACGACGATAAGGAAATTATTGATTAGACTAAATTATTATAATTTTAAGATGAGTTCTTAAGGCAATGGCTACAAGCGTATAATATGGTTGTATAATATGGTCTACTCTATTGTTATACAAAAAGTCTTATACATAAAATATTAGAAATTACCAGTATTTTACTTTCAGGACGGCTGGACGTATCCTCCATTTTCCGGTCAATTGACTGCAGATGGTGACATATATGGGAGAGGTACTCAAGATATGAAGTCAGTCTCAATCCAGTACTACGAAGCGTTGAAAAGGTTGAAGTCTAAAAATATTACTCTAGTAAGAAATGTGTACATGACCCTTATGCCTGGTAAGTATCAATAGAGATAATCTTTAAACAACTTACATGAATACAAAATGCTTTCTCTTTTCAACAATAATATAATTATAGCCTTTGAACAACGTGGTTGTAATTTACAGATGAGGAGGTCGGGGGACAAAGCGGTATGGTCCCTTTTTCCACAAGTAATGACTTCAAAGCTTTAAACGTTGGTTTTGAAATGGATGAAGGAGGTCCGTCACCTACAAGAAGGCTTAGTGTAATCTACCAGGATAAATCCGTGTGGCGTAAGTTTATGAATATATTTACCTAGTTGTAACTTTGCTATAGATCGGACATTTCCATGTTGGGGTTTGATTAATTATATTTATTATATTAATAATTATAATATAATCTATACTAATATATAAAGCTGAAGAGTTTGTTTGTTTGTTTGTTTGTTTGTTTGAACGCGCTAATCTCCGAAACTACTGGTGCGATTTGAATAATTCTTTTTTTGTTGGATAGTCCATTTATCGAGGAAGGCTATAGGCTAAATAACATTACGCTATGACCAATAGGAGCAAAGACAGAGCGGTAAATGTGTAAAAAACGGGGAAAATTATTCATTTTTGAAGGCTTTCTTTGCGTGCGCTGCGAAAACGGTTCAAGATACACAAAAAATATGTATGAAAGAATTATTCCTCTATACATGATCTAAAAAAAAGTCCGCGACGGCATATGTCTATCTTTTAAGGTTTAGTCACAATGACCGTTTTTATGGTACCAAATTTGGTCGAAATAATTTGTTTAAGTTGTATCAACATAATAATATTAATCTTTATTCAAATATAAATATAAATATGTTGTTGGTTAACCAAAAATCTGCCGGAAGTCACTATTCCACGCGGACGAAGTCGCGGGCAAAAGCTAGTATATTAATAATTATATTCAAATATAATTAATTATTTCTATGATATTATTGAGGATTAGCTATAAAGGCGTTTGTCAGGAGGCACACACGCCACATTTACTCCTTTCCCTCTCCGCTGCTTCTTTCTGAAATATTGCATCTTCATAAAATGATCTTAGGAATTTTAGGGATTCTTGTGTTGCTTAACAAGACCTTGAATCATAGCGATACCGTAGTCCTGTTAAAACACTATTTTTTTAAACAATAAAATTTTTCTTCCGGCACATGATTGTTCATTATATAATTGTGTAAAAGTATAAAGTTCAATGTTCAAAATGTTGCAAATACAAAATTATAAATTTACACAATCGTATTCGTCAAAATGGATAAATATTGCGTATTTATTTTAGGTGATATTGTGAATATTATGTAATATTATACAACCAATTCTGTTATTTATTAAATAATTGAATGTAATAATGAATAAAAATTCGTTTTAAGAAGTAGATACGGATTTAGGGCTATTCGTGCAATGCGGAAAAATAATAAACCCATTAATACAGGAAAAATAATAAACCTATAATTCTGTAACCTATTATTCAACCAATTCTGTTATTTATTAAATAATTGAATATAATAATTAATAAAAAACTCATTTTAAGAACTAGATACGGATTTAGGGATATTCGTGCAATGCGGAAAAATAATAAACCTATTTTTCTTTATTATAGGATAGGGCAGCAAACGAGCAAACGGATCACCAGATGGTAAGCGATAACCGTTGCCCATGGACACCCGCAACACCAGAGGAGTCACTGATGCGTTGCCGGCCTTTTAAAAAGGGAATAAGGGGGGGGGGGTTGGGCCTCCGCGGTAGCCTCACTCACTCAGCGAAACACAGCGCAAGCGCTGCTTTACGCCGGCTTTCTGTGAGGCCGTGGTATCACTCCGGTCGAGCCGGCCCAATTCGTGCCGAAGCATGGCTCTCCCACGGTAGCTTTCTTTGAATTAGACCCAGGATGTAAAGTAACCTAAGGTAGGGTAATTATTTGGAGAATTGTGCAGTTGTCCGACCCCGCTGACGTCGAACTACAAGCGAGAAGAGGTAGAATTAGAAACGGGTTAGCGAACAACGGGAAGCGAGTATAGTTCCGATAGTTTTATCGTTGGGCTATTACCGTGTGTCTGAGTGTGACGGGCGATTACGTGTACTTTTAAAGCCGTACTGTAGAGAAATGGCCGATAGTTCATTTGCTGAGCATTCAGGTTGTCGTAGATGTTGTTGTAGATAGCACTTGTTATTGTTATTACAAACTAGTGAAGCGAGTCCTCGTCGGAAGTGTGAATAGTCAGCGATCAGCTATTAATACATGCATCTCTTTTGTTTACACGCAATGTATATCTATTGTACGTTTCATGAGCGAGAAAATAGCTGATAGTTAATCGCTTCCACGCCGATGGTGGGAAAACCAGTATTTTTATATAAAATTAGAAAACGATGCCACTGAAAATATAAGAAAATATATTTGATATAATATTTTGTATTTTTACAGAGGTACAAGTTGATTGTCGGGGAACTGCTGGCCATGGTTCATCTTTTCCAACAACCGCCAGCACAGCCATTGGAAAGGTAAATCACTTTTTAGAACCTATACAATTTATTGTATGTCTAACATATGGTAGGGTCGGTATGCATTAAATTATAATTTTATTAAACGCACTTAACATATTTCTCACTAATGTGCACAGATCTCTTAGAGACAGTGTACACAGTGCACAGAACCTAAGAGAAGAAGGATTGGCTCCCCATACAATCTTTCTTTATAGAATGAAACGGCGACCACATCATATCCTCATAATATTTTGTTTGTAGCAATAGATATTAAAAATTATTGCATTTTTCAGTGTTTCCATGTCATGAAAAATTTGTTTGAGATTAGAAACCAGCAGTATAAGATTGCAGTAAACGCGCCCGCCACGGATGCCAGCCATTACACTTCTCTGAATCTTAACGAAGTTTCGGTAAGCGGTTTTTTTCGCTATAACTAGTAGATTTAAGTATGGTTACGATAGGTTAATCAAATAGAAAATAATGTTAAAGCTGACAACGAAAGCGAACTTTCACCTAGACTCTTGAGTGACGGAAGAGTTGTCTTTTGTCTTATCTCTAATTGTAACAATACGATAAAATAAGTAAATTGAAAAACTAATAACAATTTAGTTTATTATTAATAGGATATCCAATAAAATATGTATATAAGCATATATAGACAGGTACATATATTTGTTATTTGATTATATATGTTCACACACATACATACGTATTGAATTGAAATTATTTTTATGTAACTATGACGACAAGAAAAGCTTAGGCAAAGTTTGGGAATCCTATCTGCCTGGTTATCACCATCATTTTATTAAAACATGCTTTCAAATATTTAAAGGTTCAAATACACATTAGTTTTATTAAAATAATATATTTAAATTATTATCATGTGATACCAAATTTTTGTTCGCTTCTACCTTCGACAACACCCTTTCCTAACTATTCAAGTGAGAAATGTTTCTTATTTCTATTATCACAATGAGAAATCTAGCTAGAGACTAACTAGATGTACAAGGACTGTCGAAGATGTACAGGTTAAAACTTTATGGGAAAGCGTCGGGTGATTTGCATTCTCCAAGTTTCAAAATACCACGCAAGCATTGACATATACTCTACCGACCAATGACGTTCAAGTCAAAAAATGTCTTTAAATACCGGTAGTGTTACAACTAGGCGCTAGAACTAATAAACTTGTCTAATCATACAATCAAAACAATCACCGCTACATTTCCTTTGGAGTTTTGTTCGTCACAAAACATCGTCAGCGTCAGGAACTTCGTTAAGTTAAGACACAACAACCGTCACCAAAATATAAATTTTACTGAGGTTACTGTTGTTTATTGTATTAGTTGTGTCATATGATTGAATAGAGGTATTTACGTTTTTATTGGGGGGTGTATATGTATCGACTGTATAACTGCACGTTTTAAAATCAAAAGCTCAATAAACCAGACTGATAGCGCTTTGAACTTCACCAACTAAATGTTTTACTAACTTTAATATTTAATTATTATGTGAGTTTTGAGCAATTTCACAATTTGATCGCGATTCTCACATTATTTATTGTCAGCTCGTGATCATTTACTCTGCGTAATGACGACGACACACTAAGGTGGTGTTCACTGGAATAGAATGTGTGTTCGGGTGGGCATAACCAGTACGTAGTACATACATCGGTGCTCACAACTCACTAAATGAATCATTCGAAGTGACAGTTAACAGTACAAATAGAAGCAAAATTGATGTGAGTGGCTGTAAGGGTTGTTTTGTGGCAGGGATCGAAACGTTTCTACACTCGCAATGTCTTTATTACACTTTCACCGTCTGAGCAGTTTTAATATATTGGTATGATTTTTTCCAAAAACGGAACACGGAAAGTTTTTACGTTAAAATGAAGTCCAGCCAAATTAATAATGATTTTTCTTTAAAACCTTTTCTTTGATCCACACTAAGATCCCAATCTGTTTTAAGTTTATTAATCACGGTCTTATTTCAGTGTGGCACAGCGCCCAATGTCATCGCAAATGACGTGCGTCTTACATATGACATCAGATTGAACACCAAGCTGGACGAAAACGCCTTTCAAAGGAGGGTTAGTAGTTAGTTGAATTTGTTAATCCATTCACAACCAATCAGTGTATAACAACCTACTGGATCGTGTTAGTGAGGATGAAGTGACGACGACTGGATGACTGATGAGATGTCGCTTTGGCTCCATTATGGGACAGTCTATAGGACTGCAGGTACTCTATGGTTCCACGACCTTCCGAGGCGCTGGGAACCACCCAGCTGCCGGATCCGGGTGGGTGACGCAGTGGTCCCGGTGGGGCCGTACATCAAGTACCTGGGCCTCAATCTGGACCGCCGGATTGTGGCGGCCTGGCGTGCGCAACTCGAATTACGGATCTGCGCGCGCCAGCGGGCCGTCGGTGCCGTACTCCCGCACCTCGAAGCTTGGCTCCACGGGAAGGAGGAGCTCACCTACCGATTGACTCAGATACTCACCGGGCACGGCTGCTTCGGTGAGTATCTGTGTCGAATAGGACGGGAGGGATCGACACATTGCCACCACTGTGCATCCGACCTTGACTCGGCCCAGCATACGCTGGCGGAGTGCCCCGCGTGGGCCTCCGAGCGCCGAGTCTTGGTCGCAGAGATCGGTCGAGATCGGTCTCTGCCAGCATTGATTGCGGCAATGCCGGCGGACGAGGGAGGTTGGAGGGCTGTGGCCTCCTTCTGTGAAGCAGTAATGCTCCAGAAGGAGGCCGCCGAGCGGGGTCGGGAGATGGCCGATCCCGCTAGGCGAGGCGGCGCCGGGCTCGGTAGCACAGCTGTGGCGCCGCCGCGGGTCGCCGGCGGGCGCGATGAAGTCGCGACCGCTACGGCGACCCGGGATGAACCACGCCCCTTCCGTGGCCGGGGGGCGTCGTCGGTGGAGGAGACCGGGGTAGGTAGTGTAGCCACTCCCGAGGAGGGCTTCCCTGTATCTACGGGGGAGCGGAGGCTGGGGGTTCCCGGAAGTAGCTTGGTAGTTCCCGGGGGCTCCCTACATGCCTGAGGAAGGCCATCCCTGAGGTTCTTAGTGGATAGGCCTCCCCCTTCTGGGGAGGAGAGCCCCACATAACCGCCGGCTCGCCACAGCCGGGGTATGCAATTTAATGCATTTTCCTCAGGGGAACAAAAAAAAAAAGGACTGCAGGTACTCGCTAATATGTTATACCTACTTTATTATTCATCAGTATCAGTAAGAGTAAGTAATTAGACAAAAACTTGAAGATCACTCTTGGAATACACTTTTTTTAATAGAATAATTGTATGTTTGTGATTTTATATGTTATATAACAATGCTAAATAAATGTATAATATGAAAAAATGCAAACAAAATTTTCGACTGGGGCGGACTCGAACCCGCGTCATCAACATACCAAGGTGAATATTTAGTTAGCATTTTTTTCATATATTAAATCAAATAATACTGTATAATTATAGTAAATGAAAAGATTTCATAGGTATTCAATTTGTACAAACTGTTTGGTCTATACAAATATTTGCTAGGGTATTGATTAAACACATTGTATATTTATCAAAGGTAGGATAATGAAAAAGTTTCTTATTTACTCCAATAATACTTTAAAAAACAAGAAATATTTTGTTACAGTTGGAAAAAGAAATCCATGAGGCAGGCGACGGCATCGACATCACGTACCTACTGAAGGATCCACAGAGTCCAGCAACTGTAACCACTTCGGCCAATCCATATTGGAACGCAGTCGTAAAGGGAGCCAAAGAAACGTAAGGTCGACGGTTCACACATCGTAATATTAATAAAGAATATTTCTAAAAGTAATTAAAAATTATATACATAAATCTGTCGAAAATTTCCGATACTGCTTTTGAAATTATTTTATTGTACACCCCCACTATAGATTGAAAAAAAATCTTAGTTTTTTACTTAATTCGTAGTTCTACTTTTCACATTTTTATATACACACATTCTTCGTTTCCTAAAAGACATTTAGAATATTTGAAGGATATTGTACAAACAACCCAGGGTGGCATCGTCCGTGTGGTGACGGACGTAAAGAATACTAAGGTCACCACCCCATCTCGTCCCGTGGGTGTCGTAGAAGGCGACTAAGGGAAAATTCAGCAGTGCCAAGAACCACTGCTTAGAGAAGGAAAACTCGAAACTAAACCCTATGCCAACCCGTCTGGCCAGCGTGGCGTTAGTAGGCCAAAACCTCCCAAAAACCATGACACCACAACTAAACCAACGGCCCCCAGTTCCCGGTAGTCCCGCTATTCCCGGCCAAGGTAGCGGTCGAGGTAACGGCGGGACAGGGGGTGCTAAGAATCACCGGGCTACGGGAGGCTACCACCACCTCAAAAAATTGACCCTGGCGACGTACAACGGACGAAGTCTACGGCTGGACCAACACCTCACCGAACTCGAGGTAGAACTAAGTCATAAACTGGCACATATTGGGGTTATCTGAAGTCCGAAGACAGGGGGAGGACACGATAACTCTTGAGTCAGGCGACCTGTTCTACTTCCGAGAAGGTGATAGGCCTTCCCAGGGCGGTGTCGGTTTCTTAGTCAACAAGTGTCTCACTAGCAACGTTGTGGAAGTCAGCAGTGTGTCGACGAGGGTAGCGTACCTCTTACTCAAGATCACCGACAGGAAATTCCTGAAGGTGGTGCAGGTATATGCGCCGACTTCGACATACTCTGATGAGATAGCCGAAACCATGTACGAAGACATAGCTAAAGCATTACATGGTACTAGGAAAGCTCAATACAACGTTGTAATGGGAGACCTCAATGCCAAAGTGGGAGTACAAGAACGCGGCGAAACGATAATCGGACCTAACGGTGTGGGGCGCCGAAATCACAGGGGCCAAATGCTGGTTAACTTTCTAGAGTCTCAGGGGCTCTTCTTAATGAATTCCTTCTTTAAGAAGAAGCCTCACAGAAAGTGGACATGGCGGAGCCCCGATAATGTGACAAGGAACGAGATAGATTTCATCATCACAGACAAGCGGCATATATTTAGAGACGTCTCGGTGCTCAATAGGTTTAATACCGGTAGCGATCACAGACTCGTCCGAGGCTCTCTAAATATCGACCTAAAGGCCGAAAGAGTTAGGATGATGAGACCTACTCTCCGACCTACGCTGTCCCAAATAGCCTTAGGTTCCGAAAAGTTCCAGTTGGAACTCCAAAATCGTTTCGCACTGCTGGAAACCACGGGCAACGTCGATGAAAAAACCGACACAGTGGTCAAAACGCTACAGGATGTGTCTCGAAGGTTGTTTCCCGGAAAACGCGGCAATAGGGAGTCCAAGCTCTCACCCGAGACTCTCGAACTTATGAAGAAAAGACGAGAAACGCAGGACGCCCAGATGTCTTCGTCAGATAGGCGGTCCCTAAACCTGAAAATCAGGAAGCTGACGCGACGTGACCTCCGACGCTGCAGCACTCGTAATATCGAGGCTGCTATTGAGCGAAATAGAGGCACCAAAGTCTTCGCTAAGCCATTAGGTAGACCCCATCTGGCGAAACTTAGGACCAGGGATGGCGTAACCGTCACCTCTAAGTTCGAGATTCTCGAGGAAATCGAGAGCTTTTATAGGCACCTATACGCATCACGGATGACTAAACCATCGAGACCTAGCGACGATGACCACAGAGCCCCACTCACGCGCCACTACACCGAGGAAATCCCGGATGTCGACCCGGGCGAGGTTGAGGCAGCTCTCAGACAACTGAGTAACAACAAGGCGCCGGGTGATGACGGAATTACAACAGAGCTCCTCAAGGCCGGTGGGACTACAGTCCTGAAAGAGCTAGCTAGTCTCTTTAATTCCGTCATTCACCAAGGCTTAACACCACAAGCGTGGAGCGGGAGTGCGGTGGTTCTGTTCTTCAAGAAGGGTGACAAAACCTTATTGAAGAATTACAGACCTATCTCACTCCTGAGCCACATTTACAAGTTGTTCTCGAGAGTAGTCACAAATCGCCTCGCTAGAAGACTCGACGAGTTCCAGCCACCGGAACAAGCCGGGTTTCGAAAAGGCTTCGGTACCGTAGACCACATCCATACTGTTCGGCAGATTGTACAGAAAACCGAAGAGTACAATCAGCCGCTGTGTTTGGCTTTTGTGGACTACGAGAAAGCCTTCGACTCCATCGAAACCTGGGCGGTTCTGGATGCTCTGCAACGATGTCGTATTGACTGGCGATACATTGAGGTGCTGAGATGCCTATACGACACCGCCACCATGACCGTCCAGCTCCATGACCATAAGACCAATCCGATCGAGCTGCGTCGAGGGGTGAGACAGGGGGATGTTATATCCCCGAAACTGTTCACCAACGCGCTCGAGGATGTCTTCAAGACACTGGAATGGACTGGACGGGGTATAAATGTGAACGGTGAGCACATCTCACACCTTCGATTTGCCGATGACATCGTCATAGTAGCAGAGTCGCTGGACCAGCTAAGCGAGATGCTGCATGACCTTAATGGAGCCTCACGACGGGTTGGTCTTGGCATGAACTTGGATAAAACCAAGATTATGTTCAATGGACATGTCATGCCGAGACCGATATATGTCGAAGGATCGATGCTCGAAGTTGTTCAAGAATATATCTACCTAGGGCAGGCAATTAAGCTTGGTAGAAACAACTTCGAGCGAGAAGTCGATCGAAGGATCCAGCTGGGCTGGGCAGCGTTTAGCAAGCTTCGTCGGGTCTTCTCTTCGCCTATACCGCAATGCCTAAAGACGAAAGTCTTCAACCAGTGCGTCCTACCGGTTATGACTTACGGCGCCGAAACGTGGACATTAACGGTCGGGCTAGTCCATAAATTTAAAGTCGCGCAGCGGGCTATGGAGCGAGCTATGCTCGGAGTTTCTTTGAAGGATCGAATTCGTAATGAGGTCATTCGACAAAGAACCAGAGTAACCGACATAGCTCGCAAAATAAGCTCGCTGAAGTGGCAATGGGCTGGCCACGTTTGCCGCAGGACTGATAGCCGATGGAGCAGACGAGTCCTTGAATGGAGACCGCGACTCGGCAGCCGTAAAGTAGGACGTCCCCCCGCCAGGTGGACTGACGACCTGAAGAAGGTCGCTGGAGGGGACTGGATGCGGAAGGCGGAGGACCGGGTGTTGTGGCGCAAATTTGGAGAATTGGGAGAGGCCTATGTCCAGCAGTGGACTATGATTGGCTAAGTGATGCTGAACCCAGGGTGGATTCAATTAGTAGATAGTTACATTTTATTCAATCAACACTTGAATAGTATTAATTGAATAAAAAAATACTAGCACAATAGTATTTGAAGTCTGTGTCTTCTTAAAATTTTAGCTACTCTTAATATTACTTCGCTCACTATCCATCATCATGATTTTAGATGGGAGATGCTCACTGCTAGACTTTTCCCAATGATCTCTAATACGATCGCGCGATCTTCACCATACAAAGCGTTTCCCATATATTCCACCACTCGAGGATCTTATCACCGCAATCGGCTATCAGCCGTGCGACTAATTTGTTCTTGCTACTGCTATTAAGGTTTGTGATTCTTAGGGCTATGTATCCTGGTTTTTCTGCGGATTTCACCTTTTCCGATTTGTTCACTGATTAACTATGATGGTCATAGTGGATGGCTAGTCGGCAATTTGAAACAGCTTGTGCTTATTTATACTTACTTTTTTAGTAGAGCAAACAAATAAAATGGATAGGGTTAAGAGTGGTTAGTCTACAGAAATATTACTTTAATCATAATCATGCTATTAATCCTCTATAAAAGAACCTATAACAATTAGCTTATTGCCAACATTAAAGCACTCAATGATATTATGATCATTATATCATCCAAACACGTGATATTATGAATTTCAAAAAAAGAACATTCTCATGCAATGACATTTTCACCATTAGATCGCAAAAATTTTGAAAAAGAACAATAAATTGTAGACTATTTCGTAATTTCGGATTCTCGTCTTATCGTGTTATTTCCCGCCATTTTTTCACTTGAATTTCTTTTATAGAGGATTCACATCATGATTGTAGATAAAGTCTTGTATGCAACTGTTATAATTAGGTTTTAAGACACTCATGTGATACTATTATCCCAATTAAACCCATATTCGTGTTTAATACCCCTCATTATACAACAGTTGCATAAATAACTATTAATACACATTTCGAAATAATGACATCCGTAATATTAATTTCACACTCCATAATGTACAAAACATGAACTTATTTTAATATTTGTTACAGAGGGATTGACTTAGTCCCAATTATACCGTCAGGTTCGACTGACGCGCGGGCGCTAAGACGTTCCGGCATCCCAGCGCTGGGCATGAGCCCCCTTCTGAACACCACCATTCTGGCTCACGCAGTCAATGAGCACCTCGCGGCTAGCACCTTCTTGCATGGAATCGACATATATGAAAAAATTATATTAGAATTAGGTAGCATACCAGCCAATCAAACAGGTCCGCCTTCTAATTATTTAGTCCACACTAGGCAGCCTGGTCTCGAATTGTGATTTTTATCTATTTATTTGCACAATAAAACGGATAACAATCAGCAATATCATACAATAAAAATGCATAGTAGATAAAATATAAAAAAGAAAGAAATATTTCCTTTAGATTACACTGTAAAAAATATACAAGTTCTAAATTATTTAATAAGTAATTAAATTTTTTTAGAAATTAAAAAGAAACAAATAAATGTGGCATTAGTATTTTTTTACGATATGGGTGCTACATGTATGTATATCTATAATAGAAAGATCCATATAAGTGATGTTGCATGAGGTTAGGATAATTGGTTTGTACCAATAAAAGCAGTAGATATAAAACATCGAAAGTTGTTATTGTTATAAATGTATGAAATACGAAATTATATTATATACAAATACAAAAAAGTGTTTCATTTATAGCAGTCCGAATACATAATGCGTAATGCGGAATGATTTTTCAATATACTTGTAGATGACACATCTTAATACCGCTCGACTTTTAAAAAATGGTGCGCTCTGAATTTTTACACAAATTTTGTTTCACGAGATTATTAATAAATAAAACAGATTATACGTATAGAAAATAATACGAAGGCAAACAGCGTTACGCTAGCCAAACATCTTTGGAGCAAAGAACGACGTTATCTTCCGCTGGGGGCTTAGCTTTTGGAGATCGGCATTATAAAGAATTCATACGCCGGTATCGATGCCTTGTTAGCAATATTACAACACGAGTTTTCGATTTTATCTGGCTGAAGGATTACACGCTGCATTATATTTCGTTGTATACTTTGCTGTAGATTAAATCTACTATAATGGGAGATCTTCTTGTAGATCGCGTTACGGAGAATAGCCCATTTGCTAGCGTTAGAAGACATTTTGTCGATTCGTTTTTGATAAAAACTTCCCGACTGCGTACTGCTAAACGCTATATAAGTATATAATATATCTTGTACAGTATTCAGTAACATTCAGACAGATCTTTTATGGTAAATTGTCCACACAAACTATTCGACATAAACCTATCTTCCAGCATTAATCGCACAGCGTACTCACCTTCTCTTTCTTGCAGGTCCTATATAATGTGGTTCTGGCGTGATTCATGCTGTCCACATTACTGTAGTGCCAGAGCGAAATTTCTAGATTGCTCGTACTAGACGAGTCTGGGATTTGTTTGTGTTCAGTGTAAAGGAGATGTCCTCTTATTACAAAGAGGTTGGTTTTTTGTGATCAGCGTTAACTAACAAACACCAAACTACATTAAATTGAAAACCGAAAAAATATGAAGTATGAAACAAATAAAAGAAATATTTTTACCACCCCCAATTATTTTTAAATAAATAAAACATGTTTTTAAGAAATATTTCATTATGGCAACACCTTAATGATGTTTTTATTAATCTGTGACTACCGGTATCTTACTCTATGTTTGATATTTTCCGTTATGACATTGACAGCAGGTGCCTGACTTGTCAGTTGATTTTTAATTTATATTTTTTTCTGGCTCTAGATAACATACATTAAGTAACATAGCAGTCCCTATATTTTGTTAGTTAAAAACTTCTCAAAATTAGAAATATTCGGTTCATTAAAGCAATTATGTATGTATTTAGATTTTTAAAAGGCTTGTTGATAATTTTTTTTAAGCAATGTGTAATTATTGTATTAAAGATATTTCATTTTTTATTATACTAGAATACGAATTATTAAAAATCGGGGGTCTTGAAAATAACATGACTTACGGCGATTACTTTCTTTTAGAGCCTTCTATCCAAATATATCAAATTTACCCGAGTTAGTTACATAAACCAATATGGGACATCTCCTTTGATCCAGTTTTTCATGCCCATAAAAATCTTGCCATGTGCCACTCCATTTTGATTAGCCCATTCATCTTGGTTCAGCTTGGTCCATCACCAGTGGTGGCACCATACCACCAGTTATTCCACTCTTCAATAGCAATAATTATGCGTCAGGCTTGCCATTTGAGGTTGACGCTGTGACGAGATCAGAAAGATTTCTAAAACAAATATATTTTTTACATAGTGTAACTAAACAATCTGCATTTCTGTTAAAAATATAAGCCTAACACGCCAAGCCAATAATATAAATTATTTCTTAAATTTCATTAATGCTGTCATACACAATCACAAGATAAAGTCCCACCTGTAATATCTTTCATATTGTATAGCTATGTAATAGCTATAAGAAACTCCTTTAAGCACAACAATTGTTATTATAAAATAATTAATATTTTCTATAATAATGTTACATACTGCATTTTACACATAACATAAAAAGCTGCTAATATATTGAATGATATACAACATACATTTATGTAAATAACTGGCATAACATTGGAAATAAAAAAAGCTGTACAAGTTTTATGTTCATATTTGTTTTCGAATTAACATTTTAACTTCATTTCCTACACAAATTTAATAAATTATGTACATATACATGAGTGTAATTATTAATATTCAAGGTCATGCTTAAATAGAATCTCGCCATTTTTTACCATTACGTTAAATGCTATGCTAAAACCATAATACGCATTATTATTAACGAAGTACCATAATTGAGCTAATACTCTGCTGAGTCCTTTCTAAAAATAGGTACTTACAATAAAAACAAATAATAAAGCCATAAATGATATAATCCATCCACAATAATTATACAATAAAATAATTCACAATAATAAAAAAAACTTCATCGTTTTACATTTTTATGGAAGTCAGTTTATTGAACTAGATGAAAAAATAACATGTTTGATAATTTGTCGTACCGCCGGCTGCGACTTACTTCTTTACATTTATTTTGGGCCAAGCATACCTGGTACGAGTTATATTAACAACAATATAGTGTTGCCGTCTAATGCTTGAATCGAATTTTAGGATGTCTTTTATGACTTTCCATGTAGCCGTAACATTACTTTCTGCGCTATTCATAAATTTGTTTTAATTTTTAAAATAATCTATTGCAATAACTTCGATACCTCAAATAATCGATTATAAATGTTTCGAGTATTTACTGCATTATGTTGTGAATAACATATTTATGTTACTTTTATTACGGATTTTTATGACGGGATTTAATTAACTAAAGTTACACGCCCAGCAAAATTCTAAGGTATTATGAATATTTGTTGAGGATAAACCAAAACCTAATGCGGGTAATGATGACTAAATGTTTTCACGATTCAAACAATGGTTGAATCGTGAAAACATATACTCATCATTGTTTGCATGCCCAAATATTAGCACAAGTGTTTTATCTAAAGAAAATGCCTCCTCTCACCGACGTACCTACGAGGGCTGCTACTTATGTATCCGGAATAGAAAAATTAAACAAACGTATGTATAAACGTATAAATATGTATATACAATATGGCTAAATATGGGTTTATTGTTTTTCAAAGTATTCTCCGCGATGATCGATACACTTTTGCATACGTTGAAACCAATTTTTATATAGCATTTTTTCCACTCTGATTGCGGTATCTCTGAAACGTGCTGTTTAAACGCGTCGACGGCATCTTCACGGGTCGAAAATCGTTGACCACATAATTTATTCTTTACATTTGGGAATAAATAGAAATCATTAAGTGCCAAGTCTGAGCTATACGGTGGATGACCCATCAATTCTATTTTTTGACCCTCCAAATATGTATTTGTTTCGCGTGATGTGTGACAGCTGGCATTGTCGTGGTGTAAAATGATTCTGCGTCGCTTGTTGTTTTTACGTATTTTTTCAAATTCTTCCGGCAAACAAATGGTCGTGTACCACTTCGAATTGACCGTTTTACGTTTCTCCAGTGGTATTGTAGCCACATGACCATTAATATCAAAAAAGCAGGCCACCATTTGCTTTAAAGTGCTTTTTGCAAGATTAACTTTCGTAGGATTCGGCTCATTTTGAAACACCCAAACTGTAGATTGTTGCTTAGTTTCGGGATCGTACGCATAGATCCAAGATTCATCACCTGCGTAGTAGATGTTATAAACAGATTTTGAGTCACCTCCGTTAATTTTTTTTAACATATTCTTACACCATTCGACGCAAGCTTCTTTTTGATGTTGAGTTAAGTTGTGCGGTATCTAACGCGAACAATTTTTTTTACAAACAAATGTTCATGTAATATTTTATTAATACTTGTCATACGTATGCCCAGAGTAGCCTCTATCTCGCGATACGTAACATGACAGCCTTGCATAATTAGTTTTCGTACAGCTTCAATGTTTTGTGGCACAACGACTAATTTCGGGCGACCTTCCTTAACTTCGTCCGTGAGCTTACTCCGTCCACGATTGAAGTCACTAAACCAGTGATAAACAGTGGTTTTTGATGGAGCTTTAACACCAAAAGTTGAAGTTAATTGATCTACGCACTGTTGTTACGTTAAACCACTCGAAAATCGTAATAAATCATAGCACGAATATTTTCACGTGTGAGTTCTATCATTTCAGCGATATGCCATTTTAAGCCCATCAGAAACAAAATACTAGCGTACATAAGGAAAAAAAAAATAGCGGCTAGTATTTCAACAAAAAACAAATTTACCATGGAGGTCATATGTTGCGTTTAAAAATGTTGAAATCCCAGATTCCGGATACTTAAGTAGCAGCCCTTGTATATGTACCTAACTATCTACGTCGACAGATCATGTCAATATTTATCATTATACTACGGGAGTACCGAATAATTGCGAGATATATATTCGGCGAAAGGTTTACGTGTTTAGTGTACCGGTGAAAACGGTGAAGTGCGATTCTTATTGAAAACTTAAAAATGATGTTAACCGTTGTAGCCGGTGCCCTACTGCTGAGTCTTGTCAACTCTAGCCCCGTGAACTACGCCGATAACCCTTCTGTAAAACGATTTCAAGAATACGTTCAAATTAATACCACTACATACAATGATTTACTATCTTTTTATAAAACTTTTAAAATACTAACGTTCATTGGTATTGTATTTTGTATAAATGTGTTTTATCATTTTTTTTTGTCATTTATGAGAAGACGTGATAGTTAATATTTCAGGTCAGAAGTCAAAAGGACCGGGATTCAAAACTGTAATTTGTTGTCAGTTTATCATTTGTACGTTTATTCGCACTCCTGTAGTGTACTCCTGTAGTCCTCTACTCCTGTAGTCCTGATATAAAACAGCTAAACGCAACCTCCATACATTTGTGCAGAAAGTCAAAGATGATTGACCAATCTGAATAGTATTAGTATAGCCGACTAAGGCAAAAAATATGCCAACTTAGACTCAACTCCTTTATGAAAACGTATGTGAGCTACGATAAGGACAAGTGCCCATCCTCAACATATATTAAAGTATGTAATGTGAACATTTAATTCCAAAATCGATATTATAATCTAATGATTATTTATATTGTTCTTTTCATATATTTTTATATTGTTCTTTTACCCTACATAATAAAATGGTATATTTTCCGTTCACCAGGGAACAAGATGAAGAAACGGTATTTTTTTTAAGTGGTTTTGGTATATAAATCCCTTACATTTTATCTGGAAAAACGATTAATAATTCTATTTAACATTATTTTGCCCTTACTTTCCTATAAAGCGAATCGGACTCGTGTACTCAGAGATTCACAAATGAGTTTTTATCGCAAATTTTATTTCTTTGTACGGTTCGGTTTTTTTTTACTTTTGCTACTGATTACTATGATTCTAGTTCAACGGGAAGTTGCGTATGGCCTATGGGTTTTGATTCCCTTGTATCAAAGGGCCAAATTATACAGTATAAACAGATCCTAAAAGGCCCTATTTTTGATCGAGTTGACTTAGAAGTATGATTTTTGACCATACCTAAGTATCCTCTTTCTGTGAAAAAGGATCTTGAATAATAGACAGAAAGATCGAACAAATTCCATAAAAGAAGAATTATTTACGATCAGCCGGATTATTTTATATTTCTTTCCTTATAAATGAGATCTTCTAGTCACCTACAGGTCAATGTCGCAGTTTTAAAAATCAAGCTAACTTATAATATACTTATATAGTGGTAGATACATTTTTTACACAAAAGACAATGTGTTGTTTTAAGATCCAATTTTCGTCTTTTTAATGAATGATATACCTACTTACCTACTGGTATATATTTATTTTATGGAAGATCTACCGCTTCAATATATAACACTGGTCCAATATAGTTTCATAGCCTTAGCTTACACCATTATGTTATTTCACCGATGTATACAGGTTGCCAAATGTTTTCCGTCGCCGTGGGACTATAGGATAAATGTAGACATATATTATTCTACTTACACATTAGGGTTAGTCCTTTACATATTAGGAAAAAAAGAAAAACATAATTTAAAACAAAAAGTTTAATACCGTAAAATACTAATTAACTAATTTAAAAAAAGCACTTTACTAAATTGTGTACAATTGGCGGACTTATGCCATATGGAATTTCCTATCACTCTAACAAAAGAATGTAGATATTTGCCTAATTAAATCACTTTAATACACATAGATATTACAAAATAACGGAAATATTATTTGAAATCTTATAAAGATAGAATAATAAAGAAAAAAAAAGTTTATTTAAATTAAATAAGTATACAAATTTGTTTGTTGTCCTGACTCCTGAACTATGTAGTTTAAAACTGTATTTCAGGAATTAAAAGTCAAAACTATTGGAATTGTCACAAATATTCTTATCAATAAAATTACACTTCAATAATATATATAATTTACCTAGTGGTAAAGATAGAGCAATGCATAATTACCTGAGATTAAAAAAGCTAATAATTTGTTATCACGTGAAAAATTAAGTTAGTTTACGTCATTTTATGTAAATATGCATCATAGTTATCTAACAGACATTATGTCACTCTAACAGCAGTTTCATAAAGATAAAATAAAATGACAAATAGGTAAGGTATGACGTAGAGATAACGTCAGATATTGTGGCCTTCTCGTCAAAGCAATATGAATATCTTACATTTATTATGTACTGACTTGTATAAATTGGTAACGCGAAAGAGAAAAAGCATAGTTACGCATATATTAGAGTGAGGTAGAGATGAGGTCTTTCATCTACAAGCCAGAAGAGCCTGTAGAAGCTGAATGACATTTGATTTTACACACATTTAACATTCGCGACAACGGAAAAATGATTTTGGGTCTCTTATTTGTCTATATCGATGCGTTTTTACTAATCTAACTTCAAAATATAATAAATCTATGATTAATATCGATGCCAGATAATTAGATATACAAATTAGATATAGAAATACAAAAATACAAAGCTAACTTTATGGTGTTGCACGTTGCATTTTACTATGGATGACGCTTATCTATACTATGGGACGTTTAAAAACTAGCTCCGCTTTGCATGTACATACTTTAATGTTTCACTAAATTACACCAATAATAACGCTATCACCTAATTTGAACGGCATAGTTTCAACGCACTAGTACCACATGTACCTCTTGTTTATATTATCAGATTATTAATTACCGATTTGTTGCATACACCACAATAATTTGTTCTATACCAAACTTATTCATACAAAATAAAATCTTACAGAGCCAGTGGTCCAGTTTTGGCAGAGACTTGCCGATGAAGCCCAAGTCTCCCTGAGCAAGTATGAGTTCAAGGAGGGAATGCCCGTTTTGGTGCTCAAATGGCCTGGCACAAATTCATCACTGAACAGTATCATGTTTAACTCTCACATGGATGTCGTGCCTGCTAAGGAGACGGTAAATAAGGTTTATATTAAGGTGGGCAGGGACATCACTGGATACTGTGAATTTATCCAAATTGATCAACACTGTTTTGTACTCAATTTCTAGTTCTTCAGTTACGTCGTAATTGCTGATATGCCGATCGTGATTTTAGAAATGGCGTCCATTTGATCCTTGGTGTATCGTTGGTTCCATTTGAGGTGCATCTTTGTCATCAAAACTCCTAGACGGAAACTTTGTGCTGCTCTTTTTTTGTGCATTGGGTCACATAATTTTATTGCAGCTTGCGTAGTATACATTTACATTTCAATAATTTAAAATTAAATAGAAAATTTTTATTAGATTCACTCATCTTGACAGTAAGATAGCTAAATGAATTCAATTCAATTTGTTTGACCTGGAGATGAATCTTTTATATATAGTAAAACTAATTGTAACTCCAGCATGTTATTATCAAAAGTCAATATTGGAGATATGTCACTAAGATTTGGTGCAAATGATGGAGCTAATTTGTCAATGAATTCTTCCGCCCATGCATGAATTTTTAAAAGACCCACGATATACACTAATTTTATCCCAGACAACTGATGGTTTTACCTCTGGGGAGACAGATTCACAGAACTTTTGCCAACCTTGTCGTTTTTTTAAATGTTGCAGGTTTTTAGTGCATACCATTATAGACTGTAAAGCTAAAAAGTTCTGGTCAGTTATATTCCGCTTGTAGGTCTTCTCAGCCAACTTTCTATTTTTAACTGCTTTGGAGCATTCACTATCCCACCATGGGGGAGAAGGTCTTTGATGTGTGGTAGATTTGAGTGGAAAAGACTGATCAGCAGCATAACTAATGGAATCTTTAAAAGATTTAAAACAATCTTCAAAGTTAGGGCTAGGATGCGGAAGGGATTTTACTAACGAATCTATAATTTTTGTGTATTTATCCCATGAAGCTTTTTCAGATAGTTTATATTTTAGTAATGGACTAGTGGTTTTAATCATTTGTTTAGAGAAAGGTAAATGTATCAAAATTGGGAAATGGTCACTTCCATAGGAACTATCGCATACTGAACAATACATAGATGGTACTAAACGAGCAGAGACAAAAGTCAGATTAATTGCACTAGCTCTTTCATGAGGCTTAGTGCGTCGAGTTTGCAAGAGTATCTGTTTTATCACATCCCCAAGCTGGATCATGAATATTAAAATCACCCATTATGATATAGGGACCTGGTAATTCAGATAAAAGTCTATTTAAATGATGAATTACGCTAGATGTTGGGTGAGGTATGTACAATGAGATAAAAAAATATTCTTAACTTTAACAATAACAATTGAAATATCAGTCTTATTGATATTGATCCTGACAGATGACGATGATATTGAAGTGTTTATGAGCAAGGCAGACCCGCCTTGCCCATCTGGTTTATCATCTCTGAAGCAAATATAACCAGGGACCCTCAAAGTCATTAATCTAGTTTCAGAGATGGCAACGATAGAAGGAGTATATTTTTTTAAAATAAATAAAAAATCATATTTCTTTGACAATTCCATTGAATTGCTTGGTCCATTATGAGAATGTAGAAAATTACTTAAATTATTGGCAACGTTGGACAGTATGGAATAGGTTTGTAAAAGATTAGAAAGATCTAGTATAATTTCAGTAAGAGAAGATGTAAATAAAGAATGATTGGGGGCAGATATATTACCTTTAATGTTTGGCAGAACAGGTGCCTTTACAATGTTATTATGAGAAATTCTATCATAACCTATACAAGGCAAGGGAGGCGGTTTTGATTTTGAGAAATAAGTCTTTTTATAAGAAGTAGACACAGGCAGAGTTGAGACTGGAATTGGACTGGAAATGATTGGATCCGGGAAAGATTTTTTAACTGGACCATGTAGGCCAGATGCCTCTCTATAGGATATATATTTTCTGGCATAGTAACTTTTATGGCTCTCTGCCTTGCATATTCTGGGCACACTTTATCAATTGCAAAGTGGGCACCTTCACACAACAAACAAAAGGCTTCATTTTTTTCTATTTTACATATATTTCCTGCATGACCCTCAACTCCACATTTGTAGCATCTATGTTTAGACCTGCGATTTGAAACAACATGGCCAAAACGTCAGCAAATGTAGCATTGTACCGAGGGATAGTAATATTTTTCTACACTTAAAGAATTATAACAAATAAATATTCTAGGAGGGAGAAATTGACCATCAAAAGACAACACACATGACTGAGACCATAACCTCAAAGTTTAGTCGTCTGACCTTAACAACTGGACCACAACCATCTGGAACCTCAACATTGTCAATTATTTCCTCATCACTCCAATCAGTTGGAATGCCTTTGACAAGACCAAGCCGGAGAGTACTAAATGAAGGAATAAAAGCCTTGTATCCATTATCCAGTATTATCTTGTTTTTAACAAAGTTGTTGGCCAAATTAGCACTAGAAAACGTCAAGGTTATCCTGTTGCGCCCTATACTTTGAATACTGCCATTCATAATGCCAGTAAAATCATTGTTTGAAATAAACCGACCAAAGTTTACTGGATGAAGATATGAAGCAGGTGTCTCACCAACAATTTTTTGTACATGTACAACATAAGGACCCTTATCAGACTGTAAATATTCTTGTCTTCCTAATGGAGTACGGAAAGGCATAAAGGCTGTCTGGGATATGGAATGATCAGGAGTCACTAGAGAATCCGTTATTTTAGATAAATTTAAATCAGCACCTTGAGAATTTATATTTTGACCTAGTGGAAATGTATCCGTAAGTGTAGTTAGTGCAGGCTGAGGTATTTGACCCAATGGAATTTGAGACTGATCAGTATCAGTAGTCAATAGTTGGGATCTTTTGAATTCATGACACCTTCGTTTAGCAGTAGATTTTCGCTTCTTGGATTGTGCTAATGTAAAATCATGATATGATACAACTACCTTGTTGTCAGTACTGGACGATGATCCATCATTACACATGGATACATATCCACCAGGTGAAGGAAGCCTCATCTATATCATCAATACCTCTGTCAGGGGGCTCCTTGCCTCCAGAAACAGCCGCCATTACAAAAGTTTATTACATTCCAAAATGAAAAAACAAAAGACGATACACAGATATATACAAAATTCACTAAATACTCACCAAAAATGACAATTACAATATAATGACTAATTACACAATCTCACTTAACCACATGAACTATAATACTTAATATATTCTATAATATTTAAATAAAAATATTTATGCCTACCCCCGTGGGAAAAAGGCGTGAGTGTATGTATGTATGTAAAAATATTTTTCCGTGACAGAAAACACGACCACGCAAGCTGACGATCAACCGGAAGTCCCCTAGCTAAATGAAAAATAACTGCAAATTACATTTTATACCTGATACTTTTTAAAAACGTAACCTTTTAAATGTCTTCATAAGCAAGCAGATACGAAATATACAGCTACTTCTATTTATTATTTTCTCATAGGAAGACGTACCAGAATCGTTTACATGGGTTCTTCTTATTTTTCCTCGTCATATTCATTTCTACTGTAAAATTGCAGAGAATGTATTCTTGTGTTTCGGTTTCTTAAGTAAAATTAGCAGTGAAATTTCTGAACTGAATGAAGCAACGATAACTGTAATTTTTTTTTATTCCATACGGTGGCAGACGAGCAAATGGTCCGCCTGATGATAAGTGGTAACCATCGCTCATGGACATCTGCAGTGCCAGGGGCACAGCTGAGCCGCTGCCTACCTGGAGAGAAATACTCTTTTTAAGCCTCGTTTGAAGTTAGACATATCGTAGCGCTCAGGAAACATCGCAGCTGGGAGCTCATTCCAGAGTTTGCATGTACGCGGAAGGAATGAACGCTGAAACCGAATTGTACTAGACAAGATCGGTTCCAGGTGAATTGTAGGATTTAACTGGAATTTCACGAGAAACACATACTCTGCGATTGTCTGCTTCACGTGTATTATTTTCATCTATGCTGTTTAATTTAATCGAAAGTGTCCTCAAAAAAGGCCAGGTCAGAAGTACCCGCAATCGTCGAGCATGTATGAGGAATGTTATGAAAGTAGATGAAGCGAAAGAGATATGTAAAGACCGTAGCAAGTGGAAAGACGTAATCTCTGCCTACCCCCATAGGAAAAAGGCGTGAGTGTATGTATGTATGTATGTATGCTGTTTAATAAAATATAGTTGCAAAAAATATATAAAAGGTCGATGACAAAGATGACTGTAGAAAAATGTGAGGAAAAGAAAAATAATGTGATTTATATTTTTAAACCCGGTAGGACGGTTGGACGTATCCACCATTTTCGGGGCAGCTGGCGCCAGACGGTAACATTTACGGTAGAGGAACACAAGACACGAAGTCAACTGGAATTCAGCATTACGAAGCTATGAAAAACCTAAAAGCCAACAACATTACACTTTTGAGAGATGTCTACATAACTCTTATGCCTGGTAAAAATATTTTTAATAACCATGTATAATTGATACAAAACAAGTTTATAAGAATAACAGTACCCATAAAACGTTTCTTTTCTCGTCTTGTCTTAAAAACTTAATCCACTTTCTTTCATTGCATTTTGATAGTTCAATTTACAGCTAAATTATCTGTTAAATAGAAAACGTATGATGATGATGATGGTGATGATGATAAACTAATTATCTATAATTAAAGCAAATCTCGTATTAACCCATCCGCAGATGAGGAAGTTGGTGGCAGAGCTGGCATGAGACTGTTCTGTTTAAACTGACTGTTTAAAGCAATGAATGTAGGATTCGAAATAGACGAGGGTATGCCTTCGCCCCTGCCTATGATAGGCGCATTTTACCAGGACAAGGCCGTCTGGCGTAAGTAACTTAAGTATTTTTATTTTTAGAGTTTTACGGGCACAAGAAATATGCATTGTGAAACACTAAATAAATAGATAGTATTTTTTTATTTATGAATTAAGTAACATAATACAATAAATACATATATATATATATATATATATATATAATATATATATATATATATGTAATTATATATAATATTAATAAATAAGTTTCTACAAATAAAATATTAATACATACTGAAAAAATAAAGGTTTCTTAATTTTTTTTTGTTTAACACTCATATATTTCTTCTACGTAGAAATCAGAGTTGACTGTCACGGAATAGCTGGACACGGATCGACATTACCACCAACTAACGTCACTGCCACTGGAAAGGTGAAGTATTTATAATAATTTCGTTACACTCGACCTACATTTTATTAAATTCACTTAAATGGCCTCTATACCTTGACAAACTCGTGACAAAACGCGACATAATAACTGCAGTAATTAGAAGGAGAGCCCCTGAAGGAAGTATCATTCGTGTTTGATTCGTTATCGAAATATTGAAAATTACGAAAAATCTCGAAAGAAACGAACAGGGAGCCAATTCTCACTCCTTTGATATAATGCCGAACTCAATATTTATCGAATAAACATGGCGCATATCAACTAATCGCGACATTTGGAATTCTCGTGACATCAAACGTGATATTTTCCAATGTTAGCACTCGATGTGCAACGAGTGCTCTACCGTAGCCGATACATAAATATCGTCTGCGATATTGCTAACTGTAAAAGCTATTGTATAAGTTTACTTAGATTAAAATAAGATTCTCTCTCTTGTATTCCTTTTGTATCCTCTTATTGTAATAATTCATTTTAATAATCAATTGTGCTTTAATATAAATTTATAATCTAAAGAAATAAGTATATTGTTTAATTTGTCAAACTATTTCGTCATGTCAAAGATGTTGCGTTAATGGTTTAAGTAGTTTATGGTGTTTTGTAAATCCTTTATATGTTTCTAAAATAAAAAATGGAACTACCTAATTTAAAAACAAATGATATTCAATGTAATGAGAAACGATAAAATAAAATGAATCACTATAAACTTAGAACTAATTATTAGATAAAAATCATGGCAATTAATTAACTAATTTTTCTTCACTTCCTGATTAATATTCTAAAATGAGATAATGATGAGAGAATTAAACTAACTAAAAATGAGCATCCAAACATTACCAAAGTTTTGGATGTCATTATTTTATTCAATATTTTTTCTAGTAAATAATTAACGGCCATGGCTTCTAGGCTTTCAGCCAAGTTTGGTTGCGCTCCATTCGTTCGTCATTGACATGATATTGAATTTTATATCGAATAGACCCGAGAATACAATTTTCTCTGTGAATGGAGATTTTTGTGATATTTACGTTCGATAAAAGATGCTGGATATAATATCAAATTTGAAACCAAATCACATGAACTAAGAATTGGCTCCCTGGAATGATATTTTATCTAAGGGCGGTGCATCGGTTAGCTACCCGTACTGTTTCTTTTAGTGGCTGTACCGTTCCTCAGAAGGGATTTCCCGATGTCCAGATTTAAATTATAACATTTTGTAAGTTGTGGGATGTAGGCATTCAATATCAGGTAAGTAGGTCTACCCATAACTGAAAAACATGGCAAAGTGTCTACGGCACTAAAAAGTTTGGGAACCTCAGCCCTATATGATACTAATTATAACCACATCAAACCAAGAATACCACATTAGAACCGATTTCCAAGTCCATTTGGCATCGTGACTTCAAGTGAATTACAAATGGACTTTGTCGATTAGTATGTTCATGCCATATCGCGGTATAGATATAGATTAAAGACTTTATTTCCCTATTATCATGATGATATATTAGACCTACTAACATGATGTTTAAACTTAACAAAATAGACGTCAACACTCGTATAGTTCTACTGTAAATACCACATCAATTTTTTCTGTTACATTGGGAGAATCGACGCTTTTTAGTGTCATAGAGGAGATAAAAGCCAAGATGCAGTCAATTGGCGTGCAGATATTTTGCTTTGCAGTTCTTCAGGAGCCTTAATTAAATTAGTATATATTTATTTTTCAGTGTAACAAGGTGATAAACAACCTATTCAAGTTCCGGGACGAACAGCAGAAAATTGCAGTCAATGGTCCTATCACAGACGCTAGCAACTATACATCATTAAATCTCAACGTGTTGTCCGTATGTCATCAATACGAATTATTACTCAAGATATTAAAAAAAATATTGACTCGAGCCGAAATCGATAGGATGGCTATTCTAGTTCCGACTGACCCAATACGAATTGAACAAGCAGCATAGTGCAGATTTTCTTTTGTTGTTGTTAAATCTTGTGCAATCATGATGATTTCCTTCACCGCAGAACATTGGTACTTTGCGCATTCTAATACTTTTTCCCTTTTAGAAGACCAGTGCCGACATTGCAAAGTTACAGATGTTTCCAACTACATACAGTATGATAAATTATTAAAAGCAAGTCTTAAAGATTGTCCGATTAAATACTTGTCCGGATTTATTGATACAGATTAAACTACGCTGTTGGAAATAAACAATTTTTTTAAGTGTCACTTTATGGCGGTCAATAAGAAACAGAAAATAAAATCGTACAATAAACACTATTTATAACTTTTAAAAGTTTTTGTAGGTGTATAATATATAATAGTGGAACTCTATATGTGATATTACTATATTCCAGGGTGGAACTGCGAACAATGTCTTACCAAATCTTGTCAGCCTCACATTTGACATCAGGTTGAACACCAGACTCAAGGAAATCGAATTTCAACGCAAGGTAATAATTTACAAATTTTATTTATATTTTATAAACCTATTTTTGCCCTTTACCACAACCAGTGATAAGACTTATAATTTTAACGTTATCCATCTATTGCAACTAGTTGAAATTATTGTCGACGATCTTCTTAGCCAAATGGTAAGTACACCGGGCCTCGGAGTCCCGGGTTCAAGACCTGGTGGGGACAGATGTTTGTGTGGTGACTACGGGCCTTATTCATGGTTGTTAATATATTTCTATCAACAATATGTATATATGTATAATATTCATTACGCTAGATCCCATGACACAAGCCTTACAGTATTTACTTTGGGCTAGTCAAATAAATAAGTTTAAGTTAAATTAGGCTAGGCTAATTGGTGTGAGTGTAAGAAATATTGCTATACATAATTATTTATTTACCTTATATTATTTATTCTTAATTCTAAAATATTATTATTCTAAAAATATTATGGAATAAAGTAAATAACTTTAAAAATATTTATAATATTTACTTATGAATTAATTGAAAACACATTTTACAATTTCTTTCTGCAGAATCGGGTCAGAGACAAGTGGTCTGAACTGATTAGATTACATTACGCTATTAATATGTGTATTGTGCAATATTATATAGAAGGTGTTTCAGGCTAAATATTAGCCGTGAATCAAGCTACTTTTTTATTCTACAGAATCTTCACTTCTGATGGCTACACATCCGAAAATATAATTTGGTTCTCGTATAATTCTTTATTACTGTTGTTTGGCTATCAATTAAGTGATTACTGTTGGCAATAACCAGGCTAGATATATACTCTAGTGTCTATTCTATTCTGTTCTCATTGTTCGTAAAAAGCTATTAATCGTCTACAAATCATACAATCACAATCAATCATATACAGCCAAGAATTTAATTTATTTTATGTATCCCCGAATATACATAGCTCGAATCTGTATAAGGCGAGATGAAATCACATTATCTGTATATTGTATACAATATGTTATACCGTAAATCACATCCTTTCCTGTGAGTTGGACCGTGATCAAGAATGAAAGCCCATTTTCAATAAAATAAAAGTTTAATTTCGACCGAGTGATTCGAACCTACCTTAAATTAGAATTTAAGACTTTCTATCTCTCACTTGACCGAAAACATACGATGCAGCACGAAGTGAAGCAAACGCGATCAATTGAATTGATATTTTTGAATCAACGGTGGAGATGCAAGTCAATTCATACGCACGTACTAAGGAGTCATCGTGTCACATCAAATCGCATTATATGCTCATGTTATCACTTAGTGATACTGTTTACGCTAGTCAACCATACTGCTCCCGTTGGTTAGTCGCTCTAATTTGTATTTTATGAACAGTTGGAGAAAATGATCAACAAAGCTGGTGAAGGCATCGATATCACCTATATTATCAAGGACAACCAGAGTCCTGCCACTCTCACCAACGCCTCCAACCCATACTGGAATGCGATTACCAGAGGCGCTGAGCAAATGTAAGATTTTAGCAATAACTTTTAAACATTTTAGTTTATGTAGAAACTATACGAGTCTTAAAACAGGTTACTTATTTACCAGAAAGTGATATTTGAGACAAACCATATGATTTAAATGGAGGTTTACAAATGGAGACGTTTTATCAATTGAACTTAATCGCAGTGTGTAACAGTTTGGGTAAATCTTTCGCTTTCTTTTCGTGTAATATTTTAGTTAGTCGTCAATTTAATAAAAGAACACTATAAGATGGTACTAAAAAGAAGTACATATACATTACAATTGTGTATGTGCACGCATATGTTCTCGTTTCTTTATTTTCGAAATCTATGAAGTTATACAAGACCTCTAAATATTTTTTAAAAAGTACTTACATAAAATACATACGTGTTATGGAATTTAGAAAAGGCCCAGGTTTTCATGTGCTGCAAATACTCTTTTCTCTTAAAAGACTACGACCTTGTACGTTTGCATTAGATACGGTTGGTTGAATACGGATGGTTAGCAGATGTGAAAGATTTTGTGAGAGCTTTGCCAGCACAACTATTTCAAAGTACAGGAGACCTCAGGGATGGCGCGTACTCATTCGCGCGTCTCTCAAAGTATCGCTGTGACGGTACAGAGAAGTAATGCCGCCAGCATAATGGGATGCATGTCGCAAGTGGGTCTGCCAGAAGGGGGTTTCTTCTTATAACTAACGGACTTTTAGAGATAAATTTAGAATTTAATCTCTTCGTTTCTTAGAATTTGTGTTATTTTAGTTTATGGTTTTTATAGTTTATGGTATTTTATTCATAACGTTGTTTGATTTCGGTAGGTGTTAGTAGATACAGATTTTAGTACTTAGAAATGATTTCAATAAAAACACTATATAAACATGAAAATAAAAAATATGTTTGTTTATTTTTCAGTGGCGTCCCTATAATTCCGTCAGTTGCATCAGCTTCAGGGGACGCTCGAGCGGTTAGAGCCGCGGGTATACCAGCGCTGGGCATGAGCCCAATGCCCAATACACCAACATTTCTGCACGCGGTCAATGAAAACCTTAACGTCGAAACATTTTTATTCGGAATCAGCTTCTACGAAAAAATTGTTACAGAGCTCGCCAACATACCAGCTGATGACACTTCCGACCCTTCCAGCTACCTGGTTAATACTAGCGTTCAATGAATATGTAATTAAACAATATTCTTTACATGTATACGTGAAATGTTAATAAAAATGGTTGCCTGTAAGTCGGTTTTACGGGGCGAAGATTTTACGTGACAACGTCTTTTTCTCGGTAGAATATTTATTGATATGAATATAATTAAATTGCACAATAGGAACAAGGAATTGGATGAATTTTTAATTTTAAAGAATCAATTTGAAAATCAAAACACTTATTCAGATCGAAGGTTCAAATTTTTGCTAAATAAATTTGAAATTAATTAAAATTTGTAATTGTAAATGATGAAGTTGAAAATTAAACATTTACTTAAATTAGATGTTAAAATTCTTGCTCAACACAGTTTAAATCAAGTTTTCTTATATCTGCCACTTTTCTTAATATTTGTAATTTTAAAGAATCAATTCGAAAATCAAAACATTTATTCAGATTGAAGGTTCAATTTTTGCTAAATAAATTTGAAATTAATGAAAATTTGTAAAATAATAATTAATTAATTAATTAATTTTAAACTAATAATTTACTTAACACTATCAACATTTATCAATAGTATGACATAACCTATAAACTCAGTTTCTCAACTTTTGTGTCAATCTAACAATTAATCAATCAATCATAGTTTACGATAATGAAATATCAGTGTACAATTATTTACCTTTATTGTTGTAGTTGTTGTAAATGACGAATCTAAGCACTCCACATTTTCACTACAGACACAGCTGACGATACTTTAACCACACGTGTGAACTTGTATTATGACGCTTTAGGGATATTCACTTAACATCGATATATCGAATTTATTCGATGTTTTCTTTACGATATATCGGATTGATTCGATTTTTTGTCAAATATTTATTGTATTCGATATATCGATATATTTATAGAAACATCAAATATTAGTTTTTATTTTCTTTTTGTATAATCTACTAAAAAACGAAATAATTTTAACACTACTTGATGACTTGGATTTTGGATTTTAAATATGGTTCAATAAGGTAGTGACATCTGTGAGTGACCAGCTTAATCACCTAATCCATTCCATCCTGACAGATCGATTGATTATTCACTCTAAATTTATATAATCTGTGGATTCTATAGGTTCATTCTATTTATTTTCACTCTCATTCACTCATTGGACTCATTCATTGTTTTTACGTCGACTTTTGCTGTTTGGCGGTAACGCATAAATCATTGTTTTGATTTTATATCTAAGACAAGTTTATGTAAGACTTTTACTTGCTACTACAATTAATTACTCTAAAAATAATTGAGTTGACGCATCATCTGATTGCTAGTTCGAAGTTGAAAAGGTATGTAATGTTATATTCCTATTATGTTTATAAACCTAACCTAACCTCTACTCGTTTGTGACAGTGTTTTATATTTAAGATATAACATAATGATATTTTATATCATAATACATTTCATAATAACAATAAATATCGCATCGAATCATTTCTTAAGTGTATTTTTCATTTCAATTTTTAAGCTTATAAACAAATTAACTCAAATACTGGTATGACACAAAATAAAATTGTAGAAAAAAATAAACATTAATTGATTTATCCTTTTATTTTAGTTAATAACAAGATGGCGCCTCCAAAGAAGAGTCATGTATGGAAGTTTTTTACGAAAATTGAGGGAAATGAGAATCTTGTAAAGTGCAAAATTTGTCAAAAACAAATTAAATCTTGTGGCAATACATCAAACCTGTTTAGCCACGTAAAAAATATCCATAAGGCTGCGTTTTTAGATATGAATAAAGAAAATTCGCAAGTGTTGAACAATGTCAACTTACTAAATATCCACAATGAAACAATTATAAAAACAAATGAAGCAGATTCTGAACCTGTTTTTCCCAGCCCTGAACCACTGCCATCAACAAGTACGAGTACAGCTGCGTCAAAAGGTATCCATGTCGATAATCCTGTACCTCCGCCATTAAAACGGCAAAAGTCGATTCATGAAAGCTTCGAAAAATATATCTGCTTATTCGGAAAGTGGCAATAAAACTTTGAAAGTCAACAATGCCCTCATCTACATGATTTGCAAAGATAATCAACCTTTCACGATTGTAGAAAATGACGGTTTTCGTAATCTTATGAAAGTAACTGCACCACATTACAAGCTTCCAAGTAAGACAACGTTGACTCGCTGGGTTGATGACAAATATGATGCATTATCAGCTGTGTTTTAAAAATAAACTAAAAAGTGTAGAAAATATAACACTTACAACCGATATGTGGACAGAAACAATGAGTATGAGAAGCTTTCTTGGAATTACCGGTCACTTTGGTATATGTACCGAATTTTTTTCTATTACTCTTGGAGTATATCAGTCATTTGACCGTAACACTTCGGATCATATTGCTGAGATGCTTCTGAATTCTTGTTCTGAATGGAACATTGACGTTAATAAAGTTTCGGCTGTAGTAACGGATAACGCAGCATCTATGATTAAGGCGGTCGACCTGGCTTTTGGTAAAAAACACATACCGTGTTTTGCGCACACTCTAAATTTAGTTGCGCTAAATGCGATTCAACACTGTCCAGAATTGCAAAATCTAATAACTAAGGTCAAGACTATTGTAACATGGTTCAAGTAAAGTAATACAGCAAGCAATGAATTAAGAAAAGCCACAGAAAAAGAAACAAAGTTAATTCAAGAAGTTTCAACAAGATGGAACAGCACCTACTATATGATTGAGAGATTTTTAGAGTTACGTATTGTAATCAACGAAATAATATTTCGCCATAAGACAGCGCCACCTATGCTCAATGCATCAGAACGGTCAGTTCTTTCTTCTGTGTTATTAGTTTTAAGACCGCTGGA
This sequence comes from Scirpophaga incertulas, assembly GCA_036419045.1. NCBI lineage: Eukaryota > Metazoa > Arthropoda > Insecta > Lepidoptera > Crambidae > Scirpophaga > Scirpophaga incertulas. The sequence continues at coordinate 12,969,939 of CM071627.1, read as the reverse complement.
AGCTGCTACTAAAGACGTTTCTGGGGACAGATACTGCACAAGCAGCAAGGTGATTCCGTTAGTTCATTGCTTAGTTTTAAAAATCCAACCTCTCCAATTGGAAGATTCGCTTGCCAATGAATTGAAATCGTTTGTGCTTAATGAAATTGAAAAAAGAATGGGCGCTATCGAGAGGGTAACTCCACTCGCCATAGCAACTGTATTGGATCCCAGGTATAAAAAAATTCACTTTCAAGACGCACTTGCTTGCTCCACAGCAGTCGCAAAAATTAAAGACTTTATGAAAAATACTACACAAAATATTGAAATGTCCGAATCAGATTCTGATCAATCTGAAAAACTAGAAGAGAGTTTTTCTTTGTAGGATAATCATCACAAACTAGTAAGCAAGAGTTGGAAATCATCACAATCAGATGATGCAATTTCTTGATGAATTATCAATGTACTTGCGTAGTCCAGTAGTAGGAAGGCTCAATGAGAATCCTTTAGAGATTTGGCAAGATCTAAAAATTCAATTTCCTAAGCTTTATAAGATTGCCTTCAAATATTTAACTATTGTCGGGACTTCTGTCCATCCGGACGATTATTTTCTAAGGCTGCTCAAATAGTTAATCAACAAAGAAATAGAATGAAAGGTAAAAGATTAAGTAAACTTTTATTTTTGCAAAGTTTGTCTAAAGAGCATTGGTTTTAATTAAATAGGTAAAGTGAAAGTAAATTTTTGCAGGTACATACCTAGATTAAGGCTAGTACTAAATATGTCTTTTGTTTTCTTTTACTGTTTTGAAGTTATGTGATATGTAATAAAATATTTCTATTAATTTGTCGTTTATATTTCACTTGCAAATGTAGGTATAACTCATCTCAGTCATCTCACCATTATCTTAGTATTACAATTCTATTTAAGTAACTATGTAATGATAGTGATTCTCATAGAAAACCACTATCATTACACTATTAGTTTAGCTATGTTACTCTGGTATCTGATTCTACATTCACACCTGCAAAATCAAAGACCACAAATTTTGCGCATTTCACTGGAAAAAGGTAATATTAAACTTTTGTGGAAAGTATTCGATAGTAGAAAAATATCGATGTTTTCTAGCGATATATTCGATAGACATCGATGCTGG